>CM056835.1:21239836-21587336 GCA_029853015.1 Chelidonichthys spinosus
GGACCAGCTCCTTGTACATAGACCAGCTCCTTGTACCTGGACCAGCTTCTTGTACCTGTAGTACCTGGACGTGGAAGCTCTGACTCTCGGTGGCGGTACGTCTGCTGCCATGATGGAGGTGGTCACATGACAACATGTACTACAGATGTGGAACGTTCTGCTCCAGAGAACACAGCGGTGCTAATAATTGATCACATTATTGGATGTTTAATTGATGAGAGGTTAATGTGTCCGTCCTCTGGGTTCCTTTCATTATTCATAGTCTTCCTGCACGTTCCCCGTTCACAATCACGGAACCTCACTTCCTCAAACCACAACCTGTTAGCAAAGGAGTGCATAGGTTTTGGCCCTTGGTTTCCATGACGACTGTGTTTTGGGGGGCTGCAAAGGCAAACTTTAGAAACCAGGTTCCAGAGTGAAATCTTTATACTGTAGCGACACTGTTGTCGTGGAAACACAGCCTAAAACGAGGAGCAACCTCAGTGTGTCATCGTCTCTCTGACTTCTTGCGTTTGTTTGGAGTAATTTCCTGTTTCCGCTCACCTGCATGCACATCCTGCTTCAACCTGATTGGTCCAAACTGCTCAGACCACTACTGTGAACCAGAACTCTCCGCTCCGCTGCAGGATGTGGTCCCTAGAGACCAGCAGCTGCCTGACCCTGCGTTGCCGTGGAGACGTCCCCCGAGGCCGTGTGCTGGCGTCGGGGGACGAGGTCTGTTCCTTTAAGACGAGGAGGACGCCGCATGCAGCGCAGCACGCATGATTAAGCTTCGTTAGCGTGCGGAGCGCCATCGCAGGACTCGGCGTCCGTCAGGCCGAGGGCCCAACGAGGCGTGCAGCCGCCTGCTTGCCCCCCTGCGCCGCTCTCGCTCCCCTGCGCCGCTCCCCCCCCCCCCCCCCCCCCCGGCGCTCGCCTCGCATTAAAACAACACTGGACACTCTCACACCTCATGAATATGGACCTTCATTGTGTTGATGGATCTCGTGGGTCTCGTGGTCTCTTCTCAGCTTTTCTTCTTCTGCAATCCAATTTCCCGCCCCTCCCCGTCTCCATGTTGTGAGAGGGATAGTCGTAGAGACGGACCCCCACTGAGTTTTTAAACTGATTCTGGTTTAGAACCTCCGAGTGGCTCCGGTGGTTTGATGCTCGTCTGATTGCTGGTGATGTTGAGAGAACCACAGGAAGCCAATGTCTCTCTCTCTCTGAGGGAATCATGTCTGTCTTTCTCTCTGAGGGATCCTGTCTCTCTCTCTGTACACTGAAGTCACGGTTAGCTTAGCATAGAGACGGCAGTAGCAGCTCATCAGCAGGTAACGTCTCGTTCTGGTAATCCAATCAGAGACTTTAATGGTTTCACTGGGAGGCGTCCCAGTGAAACCAGCAGGTTGTTGTTGTTGTTGTTGTGCTCCGCTCTCATTGCTCTGATGGTTTCATGTTGTTTTTATGTCTTTGTTACTCTCGTTGTTGGAAGACCACTTTGTTATTAAATGTGCTGTTTAAATGATTTAGATCTGACGTGTTCATCAGATCCACCAGAAACGGCAGAATCAACACAACCAGCAAGATGAAGACCGTTGTTGGATGTCTTCAGAAAACGTGTCTGAGTGGATCATCCTCAGCTGAGAGGACGTCTAATAAACAACAACAGGTTCTTTGGTTTCTATGTGAGCTGTGGACACACACACACACACACGCAGTACAAAGTGCTTACAGTGCGTGTGTGTTGATGTTCGTTAGTCCTGAGATCTCTGATGAACAGCAGGAACAACACACACACGTTTGGGCTTCTATGCTTGTGAGGACCGTTGCTGACATAACCTGAACTAGGCCCACTCACCACCAGCTCTGTAGGTGCCAGTCTGCCTCCGAGGGCCTTAGACCAGCCGGGGTTCCACACCACCACCCTGCATTGTGGTGAGGTCTGAAGGACTGGAGAGGAGGTCTGAAGGACTGGAGAGGGGGTCTGAAGGACTGGAGAGGAGGTCTGAAGGACTGAAAAGGAGGTCTGTCGATCCAAGATCCAACTTCTAAGTCCAAGAAAACTAGCCAACGTCACAGTCTGTTAGATCTGTGCAGCTGAAGAAGGACCCGGCTCCAGGAGACTGGATGCTGGTGGAGTCCAGATCCACATGGTAAAGGACTCGGTGGCCAGTGTGTGACGGTGGGGATTGAACCTGTGACCTTCCTCTCAGCTCAGAGTGGTTTCCTCAGATCAGAGGATTAAATCACTCCTAAGTGCAGCTGCTGCCTCCCCTGCAGTGTGTGTGTGTGTGTGTGTGTGTGTGTGTGTGTGTGTGTGTGTGTGTGTGTGTGTGTGTGTGTGTGAATAAATGTGTGTGTGTGTTGTGTGTGTGTCAGTAAGTCTACAGATCATCATCAGTGAGTGTGTACGACACACACTGTACGACACACTCACTGAGCCGCGGAGGAGGAGGAGGAGTCTAAAAACCTTCAAAGAGCAGCCTGGTTGCCATGACGACTATCATGAAAAGCAATTAGAAAGTGATTTGAAAGCTGATTGGCCGCTAACGGTTTGACTTGAGCGAAGAGATAAACAGAGAGTGATTCACACGATTCTGTAAGACATGTAGTGCTGAGGTAGTACTGATGTACTGAAGTAGTACTGATGTAGTACTGTGGTACTACTGATGTAGTACTGTGGTAGTACTGAGGTAGTATTGAGGTACTCTGGTCGGCAGTGAGGTGACGGAGGTGAGCCGCTGCTTGTTAAATCAAACACTTGTAGATTAATGAGACGTGTAATAAACTCGATTATTACACGTCTCTGAGCAGAAAAACTGAGTGATGTCAGAAGATGCATTTAATGTGTTTAATTCGGCTCAGACGTTCCGGTGTCCCGCCGGAGGGGATTCCAGCCGGGAACATGAAGGTTACATTGTTCCGACATGAGACCGGGTCACATGACAAAGTGAACGTCTGAAAGGAGCTCAAACCAGGTCGTTATAAGCCGCCTCATTAAGCAGAGGCACAGAACCAAGAAGGATGTTTGAGGAATCAATGTGTGCTGACCTACATATCTACTTAATACAGCAGACGTACCATCAAAAGAAATGACGGCTTCTACCCAGAATGCCCTGAAGTCCTTCCACCGTCCATCTACTGCAAACTAGTGGCTTCTTCAGGGAGCAACAACCGTCTGTCGGAGAGGAATCACACAGACACACACCGCCTGTCTGAACCCACAGCCTCTGAGCCAGGCAGCTCATCAAGGGCCAATCACCAGCCTGCTGCCTGAGCTGAAGACAAAGATCAGCACCACGGACAGAGTCACTGTAGTATTGTAGTAGAACCAAAGGAGCACTTCACCTCCCTTCACTCCTTCTCCTCCTCTCACTCCTTCACCTCCTCTTACTCCTTCTCCTCCGCTTACTCCTTCTCCTTTCACTCCTTCACCTCCTCCCACTCCTTCTCCTCCTCTCACTCCTTCACCTCCTTCACCCCCCCTCCTTCTCGTCCGCTTACTCCTTCTCCTTTCACTCCTTCACCTTGTGTCACTCCTTCACCTCCTCTTACTCCTTCTCCGTTTACTCCTTGTCCTCCTCTCACTCCTTCACCTCCTCTTAGTCCTTCTCCTCCACTTAATTAATCCTTCTCCTTTCACTCCTTCATCTCGTCTCACTCCTTTCACTCCTTCACCTCCTCTTACTCCTTCTCGTCCGCTTACTCCTTCTCCTTTCACTCCTTCACCTTGTGTCACTCCTTCACCTCCTCTTAGTCCTTCTCCTCCACTTAATTAATCCTTCTCCTTTCACTCCTTCACCTCGTCTTACTCCTCCGTTTACTCCTTCTCCTCCTTTCACTCCTTCTCCTCCTCTCACTCCTTCACCTCCTCTAAGTCCTTCTCCTCCGCTTACTCCTTCTTCTTTCACTCCTTCACCTCGTCTCACTCTTTTCACTCCTTCACCTCCTCTTACTCCTTCTCCGTTTACTCCTTCACCTCCTTTCACATACTTTCACTGTTTTCACTTCTCCTCCTCCACCTCCTCGTCTCAGCTCGTTTCCTGTGATGTGTTTGGAGTAAACGTTATTTTCAGCCTCACAAAGTGCTTCTGCTCTTAAGTGCTTTTGTTCTGACGCGGCTGGAGAGCAGGAAGCAGCTGACGCCACCAAACTGGGTCTGAACTTGAGACCAGAGACCAGGACCACTGATGTCCCCTGACAGCCCCATTAATAAAACAGCAGGGACCCTCCTGCTGGACTCAGGTGTTAAAGGAACATTTTACCCATATCAAACATGTGAACAGCTGTTTTACACCTGCTTACATTCTGAGGGTCTTAGACTCAGGTCTCCAGTCCCGAATACAGCCCAGTCCTGAAGAAGTCTTCATGTATTTAATACCTAAAGTACTTCATAGGTGATTCAAACAACTAACAAAGATGTATTATTATACACTAAACTACCAGCTGTTTTTTGAAAAAACTTTAACTTTGTAAATCTGTCAATGAATTGTCAAAGTCTTCACATAGATATGCATGTGTACTCTGTGTACCATGTGTATACTACACATGTACTTCAGAGGGTTAGCAATGCACTTCTACTCTCACTGGAGTACTTCTACAGGCTGGTATTAGTACTTTTACTGGATTAGGACAGGAGTATGAAAGGATTAGGACAGGACTAAAACAGGACAAATATTAGGACAGGACTGGGATTAGGACAGGACTAAAACAGGACGAGGAGTATTCGGACAGGATTAGGACAGGAGGACAGGACTAGGATGTGACCAGGACTAGGATGGGACAAGGACTCGGATGGGACCAGGAATAGGATGAGACCAGGACTAGGATCCGACCAGGACTTGAACAGGTTAGGATCTTCACTGAGTTATTAGCCAACATTTGAGGTTGTGCATCTGTAATTGAACCCTTTAATGAAGGTAATCGAGTAGAAATGGATCATCCAGATGGATCAACGTTCCATTCAGTCCTTCATACGTGAGTGAGATACATGAGTAGTTCCTCCAAGGTTCCTGGTCTGATGTGGACCTGTAGAAATGGAGTCCATGTGAGACTTCACAACTAGTTCTTCTTCTGTGACTACGATGGCCCACGGGATCACAACTGATCCTGGTTCTTCAGGTCCTGGTTTCCTCTGAACCAAGTGGACCTGTAATAAATATATATATATAAATATAATGTATAAATAAATCCATGAGATGTCCATCAGACTGTAAAGATGATGAGAGAGTTCGTTTCAGTGAGGTACGTCTCTAATGTTGTTGTTGCTCCACAATCATCGGGACATCCTGGTGTTTTACTACTAAGGGGGGAGGAGGGGGGAGGAGGGGGGAGGGGGAGGTATTTGGGTACAGAACCCGTGAACAAACACTCTGACACTCCGCGTCTCCGCGGCAGCAGCTCTGCGCTCCAACTACGGATGTTTGATCTGAGGGAAGAGGAGACTCAGGACCGCTGGATCTGTGGATCGGAGACCGGGCTGCGGTGTGAGGTGGATCCGTGCCGGGCCCGGTGTGGATGGGATTTACGCCGGTTGTTGAGCGTCTCCCGTCGGTGCTGCTGCTGCCGCCGGAGGAGGAACCATGCGGCCGCAGAGCTTCCCGGTCCCCGCGGCGCTGCTCCCGCTCCTCCCGCTGCTCGGACTCTGCAACGGCACAAGTTTCCCAAGTAACATCAACATAGGTGAGTGAGGACCCAGGGGCGCTCCGCGACCGGCTTGCGGACCCGGCGGGGTCTCACTTTTTCCAGTAGTCCTGATATCTGAAGTGTAACTCGGACTGTGAGGACGCGGAGTCCTGTACTTCTAAAGCCGATGTTTGCGTTCACGATCCTGTTGGTTCGTTTAATGACGCAACTCCCATTTTTCAGTTACTGTAATTATTCAACATTATTGTTAATATTACACTGTATAGTAGTAGTAGTAGTAGTAGTAGTATGTGAATGTTCCACTTTGACATTCCTGCAACACGCAGTAACGGACTTCAGTACTTTATTATAATGACGCAGATGTGTTCAGGTGCTCCTGTTTTTCTCTGATAGGGTAGTCGTTTTTTAATTAACAGCACCATGGACAGTTATATAGGAATATTATAGGAGTCAGCACTATGGACAGTTATATAGGAATATTATATGATCAGCACCATGGACAGTTATATAGGAATATTATAGATCAGCACCATGGACAGTTATATAGGAATATTATAGGAGTCAGCACTATGGACAGTTATATAGGAATATTATAGGAGTCAGCACCATGGACAGTTATATAGGAATATTACATGATCAGCACCATGGACAGTTATATAGGAATATTACATGATCAGCACCATGGACAGTTATATAGGAATATTATAGGAGTCAGCACCATGGACAGTTATATAGGAATATTACATGATCAGCACTATGGACAGTTATATAGGAATATTATAGGAGTCAGCACTATGGACAGTTATATAGGAATATTATAGGAGTCAGCACCATGGACGGTGTCTTATAGGAATAATATAGGATCAGCACCATGGACAGTTATATAGGAATATTACATGAGTCAGCACTATGGACAGTTATATAGGAATATTATAGGAGTCCGCACTATGGACAGCATCTGTGTGTGTGTATGGTTGTGAGTGTGTGTTTGTGCGTGTGCGTGTGTGTGTGTGTGTGTGTGTGTGTGTGTGTGTGGAGCTCCTCCTGCAGCTTTAGCGATGCTTCCTGAAAACCATGTTCATCCTCAGCAGCATGACAGTGAACACATTACACATCGCCAGTGGCAACGCATCCTCACTGCTTCAGTAACTAAGTACTAATATATTAATACGAAGTACTAATACTTTTACTCCACTTTGTTTATTGTAACCAATGAGAAACCTCCGGTTCTGAAAAGTGAAGCCGAAGCTGAAGGTCCTTAAAGCTGTCATTCTCCCTGCTGGCCACCAGGGGGCGCCTCCTCTCTGGTTGTATAGAAGTCTATTAGGAAAATGGTCCTACTTCTCTCTTGATGTATTATCTCAGTAAACATTGTTAACATGAGTTTATGGTCTCAATCTCTAGTTTCAAGTCTTCTTCAATCCAGCATGATGTTCATTTAGTACATTATGGTCCATTTAGAGTCCACCAGACCAGAAAGCAGGGGATGATTTACGGGGCGGGGCTTACCTGCTGATTGACAGGTCGCTAATGCAAATTAGCTATAAGATGACTTTAAACTTAGACCTTGTCAGATACATATAGTAAACACATTAACACATAAAGAAAACTAGCTTTGCTGTGGATGAAATCTTTTTCATTAACATTCGTCTTTGTGACCATCTTGAATGTTAAAATATAAAGGAAGCCTCCATCATCAGAGCTCGGTGAACCCCTGAGTGACCCCGGTGGTTGGTCCTGTTCAGAGAGGATCAGCTGTGGGCTGCAGAGCGTGGGACTCCTCCGATGAAGTTCTAATGCGATTCATCGGACCGTCCTGTTGAACTAACCTGATTCTACTGGAGTCAAATCCTCATGCAGCCGGTCTGACGTACATATGGACCGGAGAGACCTTCTGCCGGACCAGATGGAGCCTTCCAGCCTCCAAGTCTGAGAAGAAACCATTCATCGCAATAATACAACAGCCACACAACACATTGGAATCAATGAGATGGTCATACATCATCACTCTAACATGTCCCGGTGTTTTACATCTGTGTCTAGTCCAGGTGGAGGACCTCACATTGTGTGTTCAGCTGCTGATCCAGCAGGAAGTCTGGACTCAAGGTTCTACTTCTGTGGTACTAATTGCTTCCCTGTGTCTCTGTGATCCAGGAGGTCTGTTCCCCACCGGCTCCCATGAGTACGAGGTGTTCCGCTTCGCCCTGGCGCAGCATCAGGACCTCCCCAAGCTGGTCCCCCAGGTGGACATGGTGGACACGGGGAGCAGCTTCGCCATGACCTACTGCCTGTAAGTCCTCAAACAGGTCTCCCTGTCTGACGGGGCTTTTATACAGGTCTCCAAACCTCCATGAGGCTCGGCGCCAAGTTCAGCCATGAGTCAGCAGGTCACCGGTTGAACCCAAATCCCCCACTGGCCTGAGTCCAGTCCTGGTGTCTGACGGGTTCATGAGCTCAGATAACGAGTTGATCATCAAGGGACTCATAATGCGTCGCTTCTGGAACGTTCCACAACGAATCTAAACGAGTTTAGGTAGATATCAACCGCTAACAACGACCTTTTTCTACATTAGTTCAGAGCAGCCGCATCTCGTTAATTCTTTGTTTGTTACAAACCATTACGTATAAAATCTGCTAGAAACAGATGAAATCAAAAACATTGTACAAACAAATTTGCGTTTAATGATTTGAACGTAACAGAATAATGTTGCAGAGAAACAAGTTTTATTGAGCTCAGGACTTATTAGTCTCTGAGACTCTGTCCTACAGGTCTGTGCAGGTCCTCTGTAGTCCCCGTCATGGGTTACGGCATCTTCCATCAGACTTCATCCAGCAGACGGGGTTGATGGTTTAGAGTTTATGGTTTAGGGTTGAGGGTTTAAAGTTTATGGTTTAGGGTTAGGGTTGAAGGTTTAGGATCGAGGGTTTAGAATTGAGAGTTGAGGGTTAAGGATTGAGAGTTGAGGGTTTAGGGTTGAGGGTTTATGGTTGAGGGCTTTTGGTTGAGGGTTTAGGATTGAGAGTTGATGGTTTAGGGTGAGGGTTGAGGGTTTAGGATTGAGATTTGAGGGTTTAGGGTTGAGATTTGAGGGTTTAGGGTGAGGGCTGAGGGTTTAAGGTTGAGGGTTTATAGTTGAGAGTTGAGGGTTTAGGATTGAGAGTTGATGGTTTAGGGTTGAGGGTTTAGGATTGAGAGTTTAGGGTTTAGGGTGAGGGTTGAGGGTGAGGGTTGAGTGAGCGTGGAAGTAAACGCTGCAGTAACGTAGACCAGAGGGAACTCAGCACTAAGTGGACTCCGGCTCCGGGGAGCATTCAGCGTGTATGTGCTGACCTGCTTTTATTCTGCAACCAAAACGCTGAATTTATCTGCCGACTTCATCACACGAGACCCTCGGGTCCACAACAGACCTGAGGTCTGCACTTTAAAGGAAGATGGATGTTAAAAGGAAAGACCAGTTTCTTGAAACGAGTGGCTCTTTAAAGTAAATTCATTTCCTGAACAGAACCAAACCAACCCTGTAATGCTGAGTCCACATGAGCCCAGAGACCAGATCATTTGGAGAAACCAGAGACTGTCTATGGTCCCCCGGAGGTCTATGATGGTCTTAGATGGTGTAGACCAGCCCACGTGGGTCTTTGTGGTCAGACGTGTTTCCACCGGCCCTGAAGCATGTTGTTTGTTTAAAGCTTTAAGTGAAACTTTGCTTGTGAATGGTGGACTCCATGATACTCGCTCACTAGTAGTACACAGTAGTACTTACATTTACATTTACATTTACATTTAGGTCATTTAGAAGACGCTTTGGACAAAAGCGTCTGCTAAACAATAAGTACATTTGTCAAAAGAAGGAAACAAAGAAACCACAACGTATCATTGCTGATAAAGTAAGAGCTAAAAATAGAACAAGTGTTAGGTCCTCATCTGAGTAAAGTAGTACTTCAAGAGCAACAGTGCTAAGATCAGAGTGCTATAGGTAAGGGTTTTTTCATTTTTCATTTTTTTTTGGGGGGGGGGGGGGTCGTGCTATGTCGAGTCGGGGTGAAGTCTGAACAGGTGAGTCTTGAGCCTTTTTCAGAAGATGACAGTGACTCTGCTGTCCTGACATTAGTCGGGAGTTCGTTCCACCACTGAGGACCAGAACGGAGAAGAGTCTGGACTTTGCTGAGCGACATTTGTTTGATTTCAGCGATGGTGGTACCAGCCGGCCAGCTGAAGTAGAAGAGCGAAGTGCTCGCTTCGGGGCATGAGGTTTGACCAGTGTTTGAAGGTAGACAGGTGCCGTTCCATTGATGGCCCTGAAGGCCAGTGTCATCGTCTTGAATTGGATGCGTGCTGCAACAGGGAGCCAGTGGAGGTCACGGAGGAGGGGGGTCACATGGGAGAATTTGGGTAGATTGAAGATAAGGCGTGCTGCGGCGTTCTGGATACGCTGTAATGGTTTAATCACAGAGGCCGGGAGTCCGGCCAGGAGAGAGTTGCAGTAGTCAAGGCGGGAGATGACCAGTGCTTGGACCAAGAGCTGCGTTGCATCCTTTGTGAGGAAGGTCCGAATCCTGCGGATATTGTAGAGGGCAAATCTGCAGGATCGGGCCACAGCAGTGATGTTGGGGGTGCAGGATAGTTGGTCATCGAGGATGACACCCAGGTTCCTCGCAGTTGAGGAAGGTATTACTGTGATGCCCTCGACAGTGACCGACAGGTCCATGCGAGGGCAGTCTTTCCCTGGGATGAAGAGGAGTTCGGTTTTGTTCAGGTTGAGCTTGAGGTGATGTGCAGTTGTCCAGACAGAGATGTCAGCCAGACAGTCTGAGATGCGAGTTGCAATGTGAGCGTCAGAGGACGGGGGAAAAGAGAGGAACAGCTGGGTGTCATCTGCGTAGCAATGGTAGGAGAATCCATGCGATGTGATAACAGAACCTTGTGATCTGGTGTATAGTGAGAACAGTACTTCAGGAGTACACAGTAGTACTTCAGTAGCGGGGGGATGTGGTTGGAGGAAATGAGCTGTGAGCTTCCTGTTGCAGCTGCGTCAACAACATCTGTCTGTCGATGAGGACGAGGTGTGTTCAGGCGGCGTTGGAACATCCGCCGCTACGAGTCCCATCTGGACCGTGTTCACTCTTCACGCCTCTTAACTGACCTCAGGAACATGACATCACACCACCGCCATGTTGCTGTTGGATCACAGAGTCGGGAGTTCCTGCTGTTTCTTGGCGGAGATCTTTCATCCTGTGTGATGTCAAAGGGCGGCGGGGCTACAAGAATGTAAACTAATACTCTGTCTTAAGCTTCGTACTCGGCGAGGATCGTCGTTCTGGATCGTCATCTACTGTGACACACGACATGTGATGTCACTAAAATGTATTTCAGTTGGAAGTATAAATCGTGCACCACGCACCACATCAGTTGGGACGACATTATGCTACAAAACCTACGTTAGCTTAAGACTGATAATGTCGTTAAAATAATTTGAAATGTTAATTGTGCCGTTGCCATTTGATTGGCTGTCGGGACTCGTCGTCTCGCATCACTTCCAGTCACTGAAACGTGTGAAAGTATGTTAAATTGCTAAAAAATCAACGTCAGAAGTCAGAAGACAAGTCGTTGGTTATTCGTGTCTCAGTCATCTTCATCATACAGGACGGCACTCTGCAGAGCCAGCAGACAGACAGTCAGACAGACTGTCAGACAGCCAGTAACTCTCCAACTCCAACTCCTTCATGCTGGTTCACCACAGAATGCTCATTAGCATATACTTCCTGCCGGCGATGTCACACTCATGTGATATTCATGCTGATCAGGTTTACTTTGTGTTTATGATCCCACGTTTAGAGTCCAGGACCGACAGACAGACAGGCAGGCAGGCAGACAGGTGAGCTAATACTGTCGTCAGCAGATAAGCAGCAACGTTGATATGACTCATGAACCTGCTGTCTAAGTGGTGTCATGCTATACTTGGAGAGTTTGAGTGACGTGGATCCAGAAGGAGGACTGAAACCGTGACCTGATTGTCGGGTCTCGGGGTGTAGGGGTGTCGGGGTGTCGGGGCTTCCTGTCTAGTGTCCTCAGCGGTCGTGAACAGAGGATGGCAACGGAGGAGGCCTCTGGTCTTTAGACGTCCTCACAGTCACCCGCCAATGAGCCTCCAGCTGGACCTCCTCTCTGTCTGTGATTAGAGACGGTTAGATGGACGAACGGGTCTCTGTGGGGGTCCAGGTCTCAGCTGTGGGGCCCGCGGCCCCTGCCGTCATCTCTGGGCGGTGTTTAAATAAAGCTCTGTTTAAAAGCCGGCGGTGGCGAGGAGTGAGATGGCTGACTGGAGGACCGAGGTCAGCCTCGGTGTCCTCGTCCGACGCGGGTCTCCGTTAGCTGCTGACCGGAGACCTGATCCGGAGACCTGATCATCTCTCACACATAAACATCAGTGGTGATTATTCATTTCTGGTATTGATTCTTTCATCAACCTCAGTGGAAGATGAGCTCAGGCTGACATCACGGAATAACAGGAGAAAGTATTTATTTATTCATTAATTTATTTATACTTACATTTACATTTAGCAGACGCTTTTATCCAAAGTGACTTACAATAAGTACATTTGTCGAAAGAAAGAAACCACAACAAATCATTGCCGATAAAGTAAGAGCGAAAAAATAAGTGTTAGTGTTAAGTGTTAGGTCCTAAAGTAGTAGCTGTTTAGCAAGGATACCTTCAGTGCTATGATCAAAGTGCTATAGGTAAGAACATAGAAGTGCTTTTTTTCCCTTGTTGGGGGCGGGGTTGTTAGTGGGTCATGCTATGCAGAGTAAAGGTGGAGTCTGAACAGGTGAGTCTTGAGTCTTATATATTTATTCATTTATTTATTCATTCATTTATTTATTCATTTAGTACAGTGGAAGGGATCATGTGTGTGGGGGTCAACCTGGATAAAAGTGGATGTTTATTAGAAGTGTTTCTATGCAGATGACGACCTAATGAAACACTCAACTATGTGAATTTAATTCAAATCGACGACTGCTTCAGTGCATCACTGGGTGGAAACTGTCTGACTGTAGGTCACATGATAAACCTGTCTGACTGTAGGTCACATGATAAACCTGTCTGACTGTAGGTCACATGATAAACCTGTCTGACTGTAGGTCACATGATAAACCTGTCGGTCCTATGATAAACCTGTCTGACTGTAGGTCACATGATAAACCTGTCGGTCCTATGATAAACCTGTCTGACTGTAGGTCCCGTGATAAACCTGTCTGACTGTAGGTCCCGTGATAAACCTGTCGATCCTATGATAAACCTGTCTGACTGTAGGTCCCGTGATTAACCTGTCGATCCTATGATAAACCTGTCTGACTGTAGGTCACATGATAAACCTGTCTGACTGTAGGTCCCGTGATAAACCTGTCTGACTGTAGGTCCCGTGATAAACCTGTCGATCCTATGATAAACCTGTCTGACTGTAGGTCCCGTGATAAACCTGTCGATCCTATGATAAACCTGTCTGACTGTAGGTCACATGATAAACCTGTCTGACTGTAGGTCACATGATAAACCTGTCTGACTGTAGGTCACATGATAAACCTGTCGGTCCTATGATAAACCAGTCTGACTGTAGGTCACATGATAAACTTGTCGGTTCTATGATAAACCTGTCTGACTGTAGGTCACGTGATAAACCTGTCTGACTATAGATCACATGATAAACCTGTCTGACTGTAGGTCCCGTGATAAACCTGTCTGACTGTAGGTCCCGTGATAAACCTGTCGATCCTATGATAAACCTGTCTGACTGTAGGTCCCATGATAAACCTGTCTGACTGTAGGTCCCATGATAAACCTGTCTGACTGTAGGTCCCATGATAAACCTGTCTGACTGTAGGTAACATGATAAACCTGTCTGACTGTAGGTCCCATGGTAAACATGTCTGACTGTAGGTCCCATCATAAACATGTCTGACTGTAGGTCGCATGATAATGAGGCGGAGCCTCGAACACATAAGGCTCCAGCCTCGACGAAGCTCAGACCTTTCTGAACCAGCACTAGGACTCCACTGACCTGGACACAAACAGCTGATCCCCAGCAGGCCTCCCAGCTTCTGTCCCTCTGTGAGGGAGCAGCGCTAATGCTAAGAGACAGAAACCTCGTTAGCATGAAGGTGTCAGCCACGGGCAGGAGTCTATTGTTAGCATGATAGCGTAGCCGCAGAGGGAGGAGCTATCTGCTGTGTTGGTGTTTACGTGACCTCTGACCTCTTTAAAGCAATCAGCTGGAGGCTCCTTAAACATCAAAGGCAGGACACATGTATTGTTTCTCAAGTCACTGATATTATATTTTTGAAGAATATATTATTTATTTAAATTTATGATTGTTTCAAAGGATTAGATTGATCAAGTTTCATGTTTTGTGTTGTAAATGTCTTATTTTATTTGCTGTTGGCTCGCTGAACTTTATCATCTCATATTGATCAGCTGATATCCATTGTAAATCGTTTGATCAGTCCCTCTGATTGCGATCAGCAGTGTGGGGCTCGGCGGCGTGGGGGGCGGTGTGGGAAATGGCAGCGTGGGGCTCGGCGGTGTGGGGCTCGGCGGTGTGGGGATCGGCGGTGTGGGGATCGGTGGCGTGGGGAACGGCGGCGTGGGGAGTGGTATGGGGATCGGCACCGTAAGGTCGCTGCCTTGCTTTCTGTGCGGCTTGTTGGTTTATATACAGATGGACATTAAGTTGAAGATCGTAAATGGTCCAAAACTCCCCTAGTAACAGTTGCCATGCGTAGTCACATGATTTATTACTGCCAGACTTCCACGGTGTGATCCACTCAGACTACGTTGGTTCCCGCTGTGTGCGTGGTCGAGCGACGGAGAGAAGGTTGCATCCTAGCTGAGCGTGAAGTGTTAAGGTGGGCTGGACTTTAAGGTGTCACTCGTTGAACCTAATTTGGATTCGTCAGGAGCAAACGCAATCCTGGAGGTAATCTGTTTTCCTCAGAATGTGACCCAGTTTCATGGAGGAAGCTACCGTATCTCCGATCCACTTTCCTCCTGATTCGTCCAAAAAACGTAATTTAATGTCGAAGATATTTGTTTTTGAAAAATGGTTCCAATATTTACTTGATGATTGTGGAGCGAAATAATCCGTCATAATCTGTGTTCACGTTCATGGTTCTCATTGGAGACTCAGGACCTTCTTCTGGTCTCCCAAAAGGGGCAGAGGAGGACCCATGTGACCCAGATACAGGAAGCTGACTATGTCAGATCAAAGAATAATGAAGACCCTCCTGTTGGTTCATGAAAACCTTCTTCTGGTGTTGACCTTGAGTCCAGTCTGGCAGGTAGAATCCTGAGACCCCTCAGGGATCAGGGTTCCTGTGTGCCGTGTGGTCTTAGGGCTCTGTTTTCATCCTCCTCCTCTTCCTCCCAGTCTGCTCCCAGTTCTCCAAGGGGGTCTACGCCATCATGGGTCTGTACGACCGGCGGACCGTCAACATGCTGATGTCGTTCTGCGGCTCGCTGCACGTCTGCTTTGTCACGCCGTCCTTCCCGGTCCAGACCAACAACCAGTTTGTCCTGCAGCTGCGGCCCCATGTCCAGGAGCCCCTCATGGCCCTGCTGGACCACTTCCACTGGACCAGGTTCGTCTACATGTACAGCTCCGACTCAGGTGAGGACGCCACATGCATGAGACACACTTACTTTCATGTGCATCCCAGAGGTTTCTGTTTGTCGGGCAGGAAGTAGTCAGGACCGTCCAGAACAGGAAGTAGTCAGGACCGTCCAGAGCAGGAAGTAGTCAGGACCATGGTCTCTGTGAATTTCTCATCAGCTGTGAGCTGGATCAAGTCGGATCCATCCTGAGCCTGGTAAGACCTGCACCAGGACCTCCTCGTCCTGTAAAACCTAAAAGGGAGGGGAGGAGAGAGGAGAGGGAGAGGGAGGAGGGGGGGGGGGGGTTACTGCTACTCCACATCTGGCTCTGAGGAGTCTGAGGGGTTTTCCTGCGATGCTCTGACAGAGAGAGACAGACAGACAGACAGACAGACAGACAGAGAGAGAGACAGACAGAGAGACAGAGAGACAGAGAGACAGACAGAGAGAGACAGAAAGAGAGACAGCTGCTCATCGGAGTTGTGTCTTACATGAACGGAGATGAAGTGTAATTGAACATGAAACTGATTTAGTTTGTCTGGTTGACATAACTGCTGCTGCATCACTGGACTAATGTCTCACTGACACGCAGATAGACAGGCAGCTGTGTGTGTGTGTGTGTGTGTGTGTGTGTGTGTGTGTGTGAGTGAGCTTGTTAAACATTAAATGGTAACGTCCCCTCTAGCGCCACCGTGAGGTCTGAGCTATTATTATCACTATAATTATTACCATTATTATTATTATATTACTGTTATTATTAATTGTATTATAACTATTGAAGTCACTTGAACAGAAATATGTGTACTAGGGGTGTGAATCTTTGGCTTCACAGCGATTCGATTCAAGGACGATTTTTTTTTTGTAACAATTTGATTTGATTCTGTAAACCACGATTCGATTCAGTAACTTGTAACCAAAATTCTATATCTATGAAATAAACATGCATAATGCAAGTTAGACTATCTGTATTCTACTGAAAGGTGAAAAAATAACATATTTATTCTATAAAAAATTAAACCTGCATAATATTTTATGCTGAATACAAAAATGTAATTAAAATATGCTCGGTTATTTTAAACATTTTCAGTAGATTACATGCTGTCAGGGGAGAAAGTGTCTTAAACATATTAAAACATTAATCATAAGTAAGAATCACAATTAATCCGATTAAATGCATTTATATCGATTATTGGTGACGCCAAAACGATTCATTCTATTTATTTATTTTAGGATTTAGTAGAATCTATAGGACTGACAAACGATTAATCGATTAATCGAATTAATCTTTACACCTCTAACGTGTACGTTCCTGCAGAGCCTGTATTCAACGCATCCTCGTTGCTTAGTGACAGAGACCCATGAACTGGTCTTTAGCGTGGTGTCCTTGTTGGGGTCTCAGGTCTGACGGTGCTGCAGACGATCCTGGACTCAGCGGCTGAGGGGGGCTGGCAGGTGACCTCCGTGAACCTGGACGGGCTGACTGAGGCCGCCTTCATCAAGCTGCTGATCGATATCGACTTCAAGAAGGACTTCCAGATCCTCATCAGCTGTGAGCTGGATCAACTCGGATCCATCCTGAACCTGGTAAGACCTGCACCAGGACCTCCTCATCCTGATATACCTAAAAGGGGGGGGAGGAGGAGAGGGAGAAGAGAGGAGAGGGAGGAGAGAAGAGGGAGGATGGGGAGGAGAGAGGAAAGGGAGGAGAAGGAGAGAGAAAAGGGATGAGGAAGAGGGAGGAGAGAGAGGGAGGGGAGGAGAGGGAGGGGCCGTTAAACATCTGCAGCTTTCAGAGCTCATTAGGAGCTGGACTGAGAAGGAGACCATACCTGCTTCCTCTCTACCGCTGTTTGACCTCTTTGTGACCTCTCCTCTTCCTCCTCCTCCTCCTTCTTTCATCAGTCGGAGGAGAAACTCTCTTTGTGACGAAGAAAGAAGAGCAATCAGTTGCTCTAAGAGGAGTCAGCAGCTGTTTGACTCCTACGGACGATGACTCATCGTTTCTTGTCTCCTCCTTCAGATCGCTGCTCAGAGGAGGAACCTGAAGAACTACCACTACATCCTGGCCAATCTGGTGAGGACCTCTTCCTGGAAGGGAAGTGTGTGAGTGTGTGAGTGTGTATGTGTGTGTGTGTGTGTGTGTGTGTGTGTGTGTGTGTGTGTCTGTGTGTGTGTGTGTGTGCAGGTCTGGAGGACTGATGTGTGTGTGTGTGTGTGTGTGTGTGTGTGTGCAGGTCTGGAGGACTGATGTGTGTGTGTGTGTGTGTGTGTGTGTGTGTGTGTGTGTGTGTGTGTGTCTGTGTGTCTGTGTGCAGGTCTGGAGGACTGATGTGTGTGTGTGTGTGTGTGTGTCTGTGTGTGTCTGTGTCTGTGTGTGTGTGTGTGTGCAGGTCTGGAGGACTGATGTGTGTGTGTGTGTGTGTGTGTGTGTGTCTGTGTGTCTGTGTGCAGGTCTGGAGGACTGATGTGTGTGTGTGTGTGTGTGTGTGTCTGTGTGTGTGTGTGTGTGTGTGTCTGTGTCTGTGTCTGTGTGTGTGTGCAGGTCTGGAGGACTGATGTGTGTGTGTGTGTGTGTGTGTGTGTGTCTGTGTCTGTGTGTGTGTGTGCAGGTCTGGAGGACTGATGTGTGTGTGTGTGTGTGCGATTCAGGGCTTCATGGACCTGAACCTGACAGAGTTCCAGAAGCTGGGTCCCAACGTGACGGGCTTCCAGCTGGTGAACCAGTCTGATCCGGCTGTGGAGAGGATCGACCAGGACTGGTTGGACTTTGACAGCAAAGACCTCAAACTGGCCCGCCGTAGTCTCAGGGTACACACACACATGCACACACACACACACACACACACACACACACACACACACACACACGTCCCACGTCTTCACGATGAACGTCTTCTCCTTCATCCTCAGTACACCGGAGCTTTGACCTACGACGGCATCAGCGTCATGGCAACTGCCTTCCACAACCTACGACGGCAGCGCATCGACATCTCTCGCCGTGGCAACGCGGGGGAGTGTCTGGCGAACCCCCCGGCCCCCTGGGGCCAAGGCATCGACATCCAGAGGGCCCTGCAGCAGGTAGACAGCTGCACACACAGACAGGTAGAAGTACGGAGGCACTCGGCAGTCAACACGGCGTGTGTGTGTGTGTCTGCAGGTCCGTCTGGAGGGGCTGACGGGTCGTGTACAGTTTGACGAGCGAGGGCATCGAACCAACTTCACCCTGGATGTGATGGAGCTCAGCGCCACGGGACCCAGGAAGGTACTGCTCCTGGCCCTCAGCAGGGCGGGTGCTGGAGTTGGCAGAGTCTGCAGGTTTTCGCCACATCAGCTCCTTCCAGTAATTAGCCCCGTCCTGATGAAGGTGTGATAATCTCTGGAATCAGCTGCTGCAGCCGCTTCGCTGGTGAAATCCTGCCGACTCAGCGTTCTGTAGACCTGCACCAGCATCTGTAATAATCATGAGTGTTATCATCCGTACATCGCAGCAAACGTCCTTCATTCACAATGAAACCCGAATTATCAATAAATGAAACCAGAATAATCAATAAATGAAACCAGAATCATCAACAAATACTCTCTATTAGCCACATATACAGTATATATATATATATATATATATATATATACACTGTTTAACAATATTTATACCAATGTTTAGTCCTGGTTTGGTCGAGTATTTAGTCAGGAGATCTGATTGTATTGTCTAGCTTCTTGGTTCTGGTCTGGGTTTAGATCGGCTACTGGAACGAGAGGCGGGGCTACGTGAACACGGCCATCTACAAGCCGGTGGTTGAGGAGTTCCACGGTCTGCAGGACCGAACCTACATCATCACCACCATACTGGTAAGACTAGGGGTTTAACACCCCAGGGGGGTCAGTAACGAGACCCAGTAACGGGACCCAGTAACAGGACCCTGTAACGGGACCATGTAACGGGACCATGTCCCTGCAGGAAGCCCCCTACATGATGCTGAAGAAGAACCACGAGCAGTTCGAGGGCAACGAGAGGTATGAAGGTTACTGCGCCGAACTGGCCGCCGAGATCGCCAAACACGTGGGCTTCGAGTACCGGCTGGAGCTGGTGGGGGACGGCAAGTACGGGGCCCGGGACCCCGAGACCAAGATGTGGAACGGCATGGTGGGAGAACTGGTTTACGGGGTGAGTCTGAGACTGATGGTATCATGTAGTTCTAATGAAGCTAACACATGCTAGTCCCCGTCTGGTGGTTTTTGGGGGTTTGACGTGGACCAGCTCCTCTTGTCTCCTGTAGAAGGCTGACGTGGCGGTCGCCCCGCTCACCATCACCCTCGTGAGAGAGCAGGTGATCGACTTCACCAAACCCTTCATGTCTCTGGGGATCTCCATCATGATCAAGAAGCCCACCAAGTCCAAGCCCGGGGTCTTCTCCTTCCTGGACCCCCTGGCCTACGAGATCTGGATGTGCATCGTCTTCGCCTACATCGGGGTCAGCGTGGTGCTGTTCCTGGTCAGGATACTTCTCCTAATAATACTACTACTACTAATTCTACATGGAGCTGACAGTACCTGTGTACTTCTACCATGACCCTAATACTAGTACCTGATGTGTCCAGGTGAGCCGGTTCAGTCCCTATGAATGGCAGGGCGATGACTCTGATGATGAAGATGAGACTCTGCCCTCTTCTTCCTCTCGCCGAGCTCTGCCGACTTCCTCCTCTGAACTCACTCACTCCCCAGGTACCTTCATCTTCATCATCGTCTTCAGTGACATGGTATTGTTCCTCAGTGACGTGGTCTTGTTCCTCAGTGACGTGGTCTTGTTCCTCAGTGACGTGGTCTTGTTCCTCAGTGACGTGGTCTTGTTCCTCAGTGACGTGGTCTTGTTCCTCAGTGACGTGGTCTTGTTCCTCAGTGATGTGGTCTTGTTCCTCAGTGATGTGATTTTGTTCCTCAGTGACGTGGTCTTATTCCTCAGTGACGTGGTCTTGTTCTTCAGTGACGTGGTCTTGTTCCTCAGGGTTCTCCCAGACTCAGAACCAGCAGAAAGAGAAGGAGAGCCCAGAACACACCAACGACTTTGGGATCTTCAACTCCCTGTGGTTCTCCCTGGGGGCATTCATGCAGCAGGGCTGTGACATCTCCCCCAGGTAACCCGTCTCACACCTTCACCTGTCGCCTGCACACTCTCTGTTCCTCTATTTAAACCACTTCTTTTCAGTTTTGAATTCAAGTATTTGGTCTATGATTGAAATACAGTGTTTCCAGCTGATAACAGCGTTGTCGTGGAAGCACTGCTTGCTGCTACCCACTGGCTCAGCTGTCACCATGTTGAGAGCTGTGTGGAGGAAATCATCCAATCATAGATATATGCTGAAGTCCATGAAGAGAGGCAAAGTCCCACCCCTGCCTGTGTCGCCCATGGGACCTTATTTTGAGAAAAATATGTTCGGTAGTCAGAAGCTAGTTAACTTAGCATAAAGACTGGAAGGGAAACAGCTAGCCAAGTTCTAGAAAGTAGATACAACACATGTTGTTCTAACAGTTCTGTTTCTGTTCAGATGAACAGATCAGCTATGACCTGTTCTGTAGAGGCGGGCTGACCTGGGCTAGCAGTTTCCCCCTGTTTCCAGCCCTTATGCTAAGCTAAGATAGTCTCCTGCCTCATCGACTTTGATGGTCCTCACAGATATAGTGAGACACAGAAGCAGACCATCAGGGATATCCAGGGTTATTCATGTAGACGTATCATCACAGAGACTCCCAGGATGCAACAGTCATGTGTGATGCGCTGCCGGGTCAGTGGTGTGTTACAGCTGTGGAGGCCGAAGGCTGTTTCTATTCTTGATCTTCTGGGCTGTGTGTGTGTGTGTGTGTGAGCCTATAAGATACGATCTATGTGATGATTGAACTAATGAATCCAGTCACATGACTTCACGTCTCACAGTAAGGAGTGTATGTTCCTACCCTATCTCCTAACAGATCATATTAATGTATTTTTAAATAAATATATTTAGTAGGACTGCAGCACTGACATTGTGATGTGTGCAGATCCCGATCCTGCAGATCCCGATCCTGGCTATGGGATTGATCGTCTTCTCCTTGGTCCTCCGCAGGTCTCTCTCGGGGCGAATCGTAGGAGGAGTTTGGTGGTTTTTCACCCTCATCATCATCTCCTCCTACACAGCCAACCTGGCAGCCTTCCTCACCGTGGAGAGGATGGTGTCCCCTATAGAGAGCGCCGAGGACCTGGCCAAGCAGACCGAGATCAACTACGGCACCCTGGATGGAGGATCCACCAAAGAGTTCTTCAGGGTGAGTTCTTCTCCTCCTGCCGCTGAGTTCACGCCAAGCAACCCTTTTCCTCGCTGCTTTGTTTTACTTACCCCAGGGAGGAGGCGGGGCTTAGCACCAGGGAGAAGTGGGGTTTAGAAACAGGGAGGAGGCGGGGCTGAGAACCAGGGAGGAGGCGGGGCTGAGAACCAGGGAGGATGTGAAATTTGTGGAACAATTCAAACAGGATAATGATTTCCCTGTCGCTGTTAACGGGACTAGCGTACATATTTTTTGCAAAGTCCCTGATAATCTTTTTTGTGTCTACTCCTACTTAAGCGGTCAAAAATAGCAGTCTTCGAGAAGATGTGGTCGTACATGCGGAGCGCCGACCCCACCGTGTTCGTAAAGAACACCAACGAGGGTGTGAGCCGTGTCAGGAAGTCCAAGGGGAAGTACGCCTATCTGCTGGAGTCGTCCATGAACGAGTACATTGAGCAGAGGAAGCCCTGCGACACTATGAAGGTCGGAGGCAACCTGGACTCTAAAGGGTACGGAGTGGCCACGCCCAAGGGATCGCCCCTCAGGTACCCTCGGAGTCTCCGGACCCGGAACCCGGTCCATGTTTGTGTCCTGTGGTGTCTGTTTCTGTGGGATGTTGGTCTAATCAGATCCAGAGTGGAATCTCCTTCACCACGCAGCTCGTGTTGATGTACGCCATCGACACGCGGTTCACATGTTCAATCATTATTATTCTTTTCGGAAATGTGTTTTCTTGGTTTGAAATCAAATGTTAATGAATGGACTCAAAATTCTGTGGATTTGAAATAGATTGTAACTTATTTAAAACTTGATTTTATGACATGAGTATAGAGTTCTGGGATCCAAACGGTGGACCTGCTCTACAGAGGTCTGGACTCAAGTCTTGGGTTTGATGACTTCAGGCCTGATGAAGTGCAGAAGATTGGCAGCTTAACAACAGAGACTAGTTGACATGGACCCAACATCACGCTCTCTGATGCTAACTTTGTTAGCAGCTTCACACCAGAATCCAGATGCTGTCATATTATCAGTGTGCATGGAAACGATGACCCAAAGTTTAGAACTTCCCACCTGATTTTGGGACTTGAAGACTTACTGGAGACTTGAAAACCTTGGACTTGGTCTCACCTCTGCAGGTCACGGAGCCCTTGTTCGCACATGATGTCCTTAGAGGACTCTGGTGCTGTGGATCCAGGTTTAAGTCATAAAAACAGACCCTCACAGAACATTTTTGTGGTATTTAGACCTGTTTACTGTATTCATCTTTGTCAGTCTGTCAGACTGTCTGTCTGTCTGTCAGTCTCTTAATCTGTCTGTCTGTCTGTCTTGTCTCTTTCTATCTCCTTTGTTCGTCTTTGTCATTATGTCTGTCTGTCTGTATGTCATGTCATGTCGTCCGTTAATGCCTGTCTGACTGCCAACCTGCCTGCCAAATGACCTCGATACTAACTAATTAGGGGTCCGAGCTTGAATGGACCTGAATGGATTATATTTGTGTCTGACAGCGATTTGTTCCCGTCATGTTTATCCGATGTTCTGTGAGAGAACGTTGTCAGCATTCTACCGCCAACCCAGAGAACAGAACCCGATGAGTGAGGCTGGATGTGGTGATGATGTCATCTACGTTCCACAGAGAGGAAACCAAACTTCTGATCGCAGATTGTCACTTCTAGAACCTTCGTTATTGCCTAGCAACACAGTAGTGTTACAGCACTGAACGTGCACAGCTCACTAGTGGACACCACAGCCTCTACCTTTGTACTCTGTACTGGGTTGACTGGTTCCCAGTAACAAACAGCCGACAGCATCACCATAACAACCGCCTCATTCCCACATACAAAACCCGTCATGGTGACTGTGCTGCTGTCCTACCTGGATCATCCGGAGAGTCTTTGTTCCAAAAGCACATTCTTATGATCAATAACTGATTCAAACTTGGGGTATTATGGTTCTGTAATTCTGATAAAATGACACAAACTCAAATAGAGTTTCCTTCAAACAACAAAGGTTTTATATTTTAGAACTCATGATGCACTTTGGAACAAAGCTCTTCTTCTGCTTTCACCATCATTTCATTACTACAGTCGTAGTCATGGCAACGCCACTCTACTGCTTTGATCCTCACTGGTATGTAAAGGGGAACAACAGTACTCATCATTAGACCTGGACCTGGTTTCCCAAACACTGAACTGTTGTTACTCCTTTATTGATCCGGTGATAAATGGAAGTCAACTCTTGCGTTAACAGGATCATCAACCCAGACCACCTTAAAACATGTCCTCCACAAGTAAACCTCCCAGTTAGCTCCCAGTATGAAGAACTAACCATCACTGGGCTCAACACACCAGTGCACCATCTCCCTCTAGCTCCACCTGGAGGATCCCCAAGTGGTCCTGGGCCAGTTGGGGGATGTAGTCTCCCCAGCATGGCGGTCCTTCCAGTCTGTCCTAGACATGTCCAATATGAGACTCTTCTCAAATAGTCCTGCGTGAATGAGTCCCAAAACCCAGACATGAGTCATCATTTAGCTGAGTGTTTTCCAAACTTAGAACATCTGAATGTTACAATGTTACGTCATGTTTAACATCTGCAGAACCAAAACGTTAAAAGATGGAAACAACATTTTAACGAGGTCTGGGTTGGAGCGGCAAGTTGTCCTTTCATGTGATGAATTTTACCCTTAGTAGATCTGTGTGATGAATGTTATGTGCCGGCCCTAAGTGGATCCGTGTGATGAATGTTACGTGCCGGCCCTAAGTGCATCCGTGTGATGAATGTTACGTGCCGGCCCTAAGTGCATCCGTGTGATGAATGTTACGTGCCGGCCCTAAGTGCATCCGTGTGATGAATGTTACGTGCCGGCCCTAAGTGGATCCGTGTGATGAATGTTACGTGCCGGCCCTAAGCGGATCCGTGTGATGAATGTTATGTGCTGGCCCTAAGTAAATCCGTGTGATGAATGTTACATGCCGGCCCTAAGTGGATCCGTGTGATGAATGTTACGTGACGGCCCTAAGCGTATCCGTGTGATGATTGTTATGTGCTGGCCCTAAGTAGATCCGTGTGATGAATGTTACGTGCCGGCCCTAAGTGGATCCGTGTGATGAATGTTTTGTGCCGGCCCTAAGTAGATCCGTGTGATGAATGTTACGTGCCGGCCCTAAGTGGATCCGTGTGATGAATGTTTTGTGCCGGCCCTAAGTAGATCTGTGTGATGAATGTTACGTGCCGGCCCTAAGTGGATCCGTGTGATGAATGTTTTGTGTCTGTCCTAAGTGGATCCGTGTGATGAATGTTACGTGCCGGTCCTAAGTGGATCCATGTGAAGAATGTTACGGACAGGCCCTAAGTGGATCGATGTGATGATACTCTGCTCATTAAGTTCCCTTCCTTCCCTCATCACTATCCTCCCGTAGAAACCCCGTTAACTTGGCCGTATTAAAACTCAACGAGCAGGGCCTGTTGGACAAATTGAAAAACAGATGGTGGTATGACAAGGGAGAGTGCGGCACCGGGGGAGGGGACTCCAAGGTCAGATCACCGTAACCCCCAACGGGTAACGACAAGCAATGGCACACCGGGGTAACTGGCAACCAGCCGCAGCTCAACCATCAGGTGTCAAACACAGTAGAGAGGACCAACCTGAACCCAGACATTCTGGTTTCCCCCACAGCTGTAAAACCCTGGTTCTACCTTAGAACCCTTCTGATGAATCACGTTCTGATCCAGAGGGTATTTTACAAAACACAGTAACAAAAGAGGATTTAAGTTTAACATTTAACCCGATCATTAGATGGAAGCTAACAATGCGTAAAGGCAACAATCTTCAGGAAACATGATCATAGATCTGATTCTGATTTTGAACCTACCAACGTAGGCGGTTTGGGAACGACTGGTTTGTTTCCGTCCTTATTACTTCTTAGTGATCAATGTTCGTCATGTTCAGTCGATATGGATTCAGTCTGCTCTCAGGACCTTATTTGTGGCCATTTTTCGTATATTGCTCATGATATCGGCCATCTTAATCCCGCCCTCAAAGCTCTGATTGGTCCACAGTTTCCCCTGTTTGGATCAGTGAACCAATGGAAGACGTGGAGCTGCAACACGACATTCTTACTGTAACATTAAAACTGGTGTAACTCTACACCACATGTATCTGTCATTTGATTGGATTTCATTAAACTCACTTTTATGATCTGTATTTTTCAAAAGTGAACACAAAAATTGAGCCACAACGCCATTTTGAAGGGACTAGTTTCTTAGTTCTCTCAGTTCTCGGTCCGAAGGTATGGAACGCCAATAAAGCCAATATTAAATCAATAAGTACACATCTATAAAGACATGATGTCATTAGGGATTCATACAACAAATAATCATCTGTAGCGTTTATCAAAGGAGACAATTCCAGCTGGTTTAGTGAAATACCCCCTGATCATGTTGGTCTGGAGCCGGTCCCTGGTTTCTGGACCACTCCCCACCACTAAATACAGATGGGGACAGTCTTGTTCTGGACCCACAAAGATCCCGGAGTGTTTCCAGCTCTTGCCAGTTACCCAAAGTGATATAGTAATACACATCTCGCACGTAGGGAGTCAGACCGGTCCGGCCAGATGGAGTATTAATGCATATCACTTTACATTTACAACACGTGTATCTCTTTACATTTACAACCCGTGTATCTCTTTACATTTACAACACGTACATGTGATTGTGTTTCTGTTGTCAACGTTTCTCTGTACGCATCTGTATGCTAACATTCTGCTAAAGTCGTAGCTGCTGTTGTAGCCGCCAGTGCCGCCCTGCTGGTGTGCTGCTGAACAATAACATAAGATAACATGGAGTTGTATAATGTTATTTATGTTATCCCCCCACCCCCCCATCCCCCCTCCCTGGTCTTTGAAGAATCCCAGTAAACCTAGCAGTTCTGAAGCTCAATGAACAAGCCATCTTAGACAAGTTGAAAAACAAGTGGTGGTATGACAAGGGGGAGTGTGGACACAAGGACTCCGGCAGAAAGGTCAGTTCTTGTGGTTGTTCGGCCTGGACCCAAAGTCATGTGTTGGTCCCCCACCCCGTCCCCCTTACCCCATCAGACCCAGACCCCCAAACTTCAGCATCTATACTCTGAAATGAAAAGGTTTTGGCAGGTTTTACCTTTTTTTTTAAAAGAAGCAGCTGCGTTGTTTTGTTTGTATTCTGGGAGTTTTTCTGGTCTGAAATGATCAAATAAATCACAGCGGTTACTGACACCAGCTGTTGAATTGTAATTTCGTACCTAATGTGAAATGTTTTCAATGTGGCATGTAATATACTTTTAGCCACACGAGCAGTAAGACCACCGGAGTGTTCAGGGACTCTTTCACATCGTTGCTGTAAGGAAAGGAGTGTGAATATATTTCTACATGTTTCACATGAAATACCAGAAGAGCAAAACAATGAGGTGCATTATAAAAGGACATTAATTGTAAAATCATGTAATAACTCCTTGATTGATATCAGGACGTTGATCTGCTGAAGACCTTTAGTTTCAGAGTGTAGCTGCTCAGCTGAGCATTCTGAACAACTGGAGGACAAATCAGACATTCATGGAGTTGTTTCCTCCTCAAACTCTCAGATAAACGCTGACGGAGAGAGCTCGTCCTGACGAAGCATACTCTCCTTGAGAAACGAGGCTTCACGTCTCCACATCAGAGCATTTCTCTGCTCAGCCTCCTTCTGTTCTTCAGAATACCCTCCTGTCAGCACAGTCAGCGTGAAGCCACCGCAGACAGACAGACGGGCAGACAGACAGACGGACGGACGGACAGACGGACAAATGGACGGACAGACAGATGGACTCTGTTGCAAACCAACACTTGATGAGATTGAAGCTACTGACCGCAACATCAACCCCCCACCTCCCCCCCCCCTTTCAGATGCTTTTGTCTCCAATCTGTCACGTACCTCCTGTTTCCTGGCGACTCCTCTCTGGTTTTATAGAAGTCTATTAGAAAATGGTCCTACTTTTCTCTTGATGTATTATCTCAGTTAACATTGTAAACATGAGGGTCTCAATCTATAGTTTTAAGTCTTCCATCCAGCATGATGTTCATTTAGTACATTAAATACTACAAACTTTTTCATGTACACTAATATAATCCAACAGTCTCACTACTACTCACTTTATTCACTTAAATTCTTTTCTCTCGCCAAGAGACGTTAACTTTGCGTACGTAGAATATATAGCATTGAAACACTAATTAACATAATAACATGCTAATTATTGCATTAAAGTCGCAGTCGGCAACATTTGTTTGATCATATTCACTGAAACCGACACAATGCTCCGATAGAACAACATAAATCATCCAGTTTTAGAAAAAAAAAGCGCCTCTACGTGCACCTAGAGCTTGTGGTTTGTTTTGCAAAAATCCACCGCGCCCGTATCATCCTGTCCACTCAGTGCAGTTCACAGTTCCTGCACACGCCACAGATCCCACCTCCCCCTCACACATGTTACAATACCACAGGCACACGCCTCAAGCTAGGCATACGCTAAATGACGTTAGCAGTTGCTATCTAAGAGTAAGTTAGCCAGCATACCTCTGTGTAGCGTGTACTCCATGCCGTTTATCGATGAACGAAGACACAGGAATCTGGTGCACGAGCACTGACGAGCACTCGATGGGAGGGAGGAGCTCGATGGGAGGGGCGTGAGTGTTGTAAACATTATAAATTTGAGTCAACTCGATCTGCCAGACTTGCCGACTGCAGCTTTAATTAGAACCCGGATACATCGCTAACTTTACTTCCTTTCTTTTTAAATCGCGTCTGTCATTCCGACGTGTCGTTGAGGTAAAAGGAGCTGATTGGTTGAGAGTCAACGTGACAGTTTGGAGAGGAATGCCCTCTGGTTCTCCCCAACGCCCCAACACTTCCTGTTGAAACGAGGCCCCGCCCACTGCCCGTTGCTGTTTCTTCCTGTTGTCGTTTTTTCAACAGGCTGCATGCTATTGGATGAGAGAGAGCTATGTCCTGCCCACTAAACTCAAGTCATGCATGTCACAGAAAAACAACCACTCGTGTGTTGAGGAAGATCCCAGCAGCCAATCACGTTTACAGATGATTAGTAGACGTTTATTCTTCAGTTGAAGAGATCATATTTCTACTAAATATGGCAACTTTTATTTAAGACAAACAGATCTTTTCTTTGTTTCTTCTGTGCATGAAGCTGCATGTGACAGGTTTATTAATATTTTTATTAATACGGTTGTTAGCAAAGGTGAAACTTAAAGGGGCACTTTACCATTTTAGTCTCTTCTAATTTGAGAACATCTATCTATCTATCTATCTATCTATCTATCTATCTCTATATCTATCTATCTATCTATCTATCTATCTATCTATCTATCTATCTATCTATCTATCTATCTATCTATCTATCTATCTATCTATCTATCTATCTATCTATCTATAGAGAGAGGCAAGGCAGGGTACACCGTGGACAGATACATCATTTGGCTTTTAATACTACAACAGCCATGAACGTGACACTTTTAAGAGGAGATAATGAACAGGAAGTACATGTACGTAGATAAAGTAAATAAGGTGAATGACTCAGACGAGAGAAGAATTAAACATGAAACACTACAAGAGCAAGAGTTCACGGAGACGGAGTGAATATACTCGATACTGAAGAAATGTATTAAATATATTATCTCAAAACAGAATACCATAAACTAAATACAACAATATAATAATATATTATCTGTTGAAGTAGAATTACATCGAAGAACTAATTTAAATGTTTTTATCTGTTGAAGTGATAAATATTAAATATGATGATGAGTTAAAGTGATCCGCCCCTTTAAGCTTCATGTTATTCTTCATCGCAGCGTTTAGAAAAACACAAGTCTCATGATATTGACTGATGTCTGTGACTATCTGCACTGTGATTGATTGTCCCTGACTCCGCCCCTCTGACCCAACAGGACAAGACCAGCGCGCTCAGTCTGAGCAACGTGGCGGGCGTCTTCTACATCCTGATTGGAGGACTTGGCCTCGCCATGCTCGTGGCTCTGGTCGAGTTCTGCTACAAGTCCCGCATCGAGTCCCGCAGGATGAAGGTGAGTCCTGGTCCTGAACACCAAAGCTAACCGCTAACAGCCAACAGCTAAGTGCTAGCAGTCAACAGCTACCAGCTCTGGAAATGTGGGTTTGTAGTACTGGGTCACTAGAGGATGGACTCGTTGGCACCAGGAAGTAGACCTGATTACCAACAGTCCACCGGGGTTTGGGTTGAACCGGGGCCCGTGCTACCTGGTGTATTGTACGGAAAGCCATTCATGCCAAAATTAAAGAATTAAATAGTTCATGATGAAGTCAATTAATATACAAATACATGTTAATATTGTTACATACGATTCGTTTCCGTCTCTTGTATTGGAATGAATTGGTTTCAACTTTCCAATTAGAACTGATTGCCCTGCTCTGATTGGCTGATTGCCCTGCTCTGATTGGCTGATTGCCCTGCTCTGATTGGCTGATTGTCGCCTCCACTGTTTGGCTCATTTTGTAAACGTCTTTTATTATCTTTTACTGCGTTTGGGTTCATTTTAACTGGCTGCTAAATGGCATTCCCGATCGTTCCTGTGACGATGTGATGTCATCAGTGTCGAGCACTTGACTTGGTGCTGAGGAGTCGTTTCTTCGTCCCTGCAGTTGATGATGTTCACCTTATCTGTTGTATCTGTATACTAATAGTTGAACAGCTGGCCGACAGTTCCAGTGTGTTTTTGTGAGACGCCGCTGGTGGCGATGGCTCTGAGGCGTTCTCTAAATGAAAGTGAACGTTGGATTTATCTGTTGCGAGCAGCCGGTCTGAAGCAGGATATTAACTGTGGAGACGCATCATTAACACACACACACACACACACACACACACACTCATACAAGACTCAGTAGAGCTTATTAGTTAGAAAACCTTCAAATGATGCAAGTTTGTGTTTAATACAGAAACAGAAACTAAGTAGACTAAAACACATGAAATACAATAATTTTCACAAAGCTGGAGGACATATATATATATATATATATATATACACCCTCGGCTCGGGATATTAAAAACAATTCTGATACAAAATGTTACTTCACAAATCATTAATATATATTGTCTATATCTCAAACAATAGAGATAAAATATATGTTTAATAACTGCAATGAGTCTCTACTAGAACACAATTAACAATGGAAGTGTGATACGTTATTTTGGATATAAGACATAATTGATGTTAAAAATCCACGAGACTCATAAATCGTGTCATGACTTGCATGCATGTGTGTGTGGGGCTGCTCCGCCTGTGGTGATCCTTGTGGTGCAAATTCACTTTCAGAATCAGAATACTGAATTATCTTCACATTCCTGTTCGACATCCCTGTGTGCCTGATCTCTCAAATATGAGCTCTGACAGCTGAAGCTGTTGGTCATATGAGGTGCAAGATTCAGTACTGTGATGTATTCATCTCTTTGTCCCACCAGAGGCATCTAGTATTAAATGTTTGGAACGTTATGGAATTGTGTGTGTGTGTGTGTGTCTGTCAGAGTAATTTGCCATCTTCTGAAAAAGGCTCAAGACTCACCTGTTCAGACTTAATCTCGACTCTACATAGCATAACACTCCCTGGTGTGTGTGTGTGTGTCTGTGCATGCGGGTGAATATATATATTATTTATTTATATATATATATCCATCCATCCATCCATTGTCTACCGCTTATCCTGTATTCATGGTCGCGGGGGGGGGGGGGGGGGGAGGATGCTGGAGCCGATCCCAGCTGTCATTGGGTGAAGGTAGGGTTCACCTGGACAAGTCGCCAGTCCATCACAGGCCAACATGTAGAGACAGACAACGCTCACATTCACACCTACGGGACATTTAGGGTCATCAATTAACCTAGAACCGGAGAGAGCTTACGAGGGGAGAACATGCATCGAACCCGGGACCCTCTCGCTGTGAGGCGATGGTGCTACCCACTACACCACCATGCAGCCCTTATATATAATATATAAATAATAGAACGGTTGTTTCTATCGAAGCTTTAGATCTTAAAACTTCTCTCTGTCTTGTAGGAGCTCATCGACACCGCCATGATGAGCAGCAGCCCTGGTGGGATGGCAGGCGGAGGAGGTTATGGAGGAGGAGGAGGAGCATCAGGGCTCGGAGGAGAGAACGGACGCCTGGTGGCTCATGACTTCCCCAAAGCTGGCGCTCCAGGTCTTCCCTGCATGAGCAAGGCTGGCGGTCTGGCCTCCACGGGCATGTGATCAAAACAGACAAGCCTGATTGGACGGGACTGTAAGTGGAGAGGAGATATGAGGAAGGAGGAAGAGGAGCGTTCATGTCATGAGTGGACTCATTACCACAGAACTCTGATGAACAAAGAGCACTTGAACACAACACAAGCTCCTGCAAGACGAGCGACTGGGCTTTCAGACTCTCCAGAGGTTTTTCTACGTGAACGAAGCGCCTCCTTCTGCAATAACACACCCAGAGGAGGGATTACTTTTAAACTCCTCCTCCTCCTCTTCTTCATGTCCACCCTAAATGCCACCGCCACGTCCCGGAGGGAGGAGAGTCTGAGCATGGAGATCTTTCTCACACACAAACACTCATGATGATGATGATGATGATGTGATCTGTAAGAATATGAAGACTAAAGTGTCACATTTCTGCACAAAATGCATTTTGTTTCTATATTTTGTACCGTGTGATGTTCTTATGGACGTCTGCAGCCGTCCGAAAGAACCAGAACCCCACCGCAGCATGGCAATATTACTATTAATACTATTATTATTGTTGTTATTATTTATATCGCATCTTTAAAAACAGTTTACAAAGTGCTTTGACAGAAGAGAGTAACAACAGTCAAAACAAATCAACACAAAGAAACTCAATGAGAGCAAAAGTCAAAAGAAATAAAAAAAACAGTTGTCAGAAAACGAAATCATGTAAAATTGGCTTTATAGACGACGTTTATGTCATAAAACAGAAGTCGTAGAAATAAATTCCCAAATGTATTTCCATACTTCAAAGAGTGAACGTTGGTACGGTGGCCCAGAGAGCTCAGCTTCTCACTTCCTGTTAAAAGCTAGAATGCAGCTACGCTTTTATTTTAGAAAATATTACAGATATCTGCTGATGCCTTATCGTTACTATTATTATTATTATTATATGTATTAAATAGCACAAGGATTAAGTAAGATATCAAACATGATAAAGATCAATTTTTTATATATATATTTTATATATATATATATACACACACACACACTTCACAGCTTCATTTTCTAAAACAATGACATTCTAATGAATGGGGCTGGTTCAAATAAATAAATGTGGCATTATAAAATAGGTCCCCTGAAATAAATGAAAGTTTATGTATTTTAAGATGTGTTTCATGGTCACATGTATTGATTTGGTAGTTCCGTGATGGCAGTCCATAGAAACGACTGTTAAAAGGTGAAACTCGTGAGAACCAGTCAGGCCAACGGCTGCTCTGATTGGTCCAGGTGGGTCACATGCTTCCAGGTAGCAGCACCAGACACTTTTGTACTTTGAAACTGAACTAATATCAGGAATAAAATATTATTTGTATGATATGAATGATTTATGTGTTCATAACAGTTTGACTTATTGATTATATTCAGATTAATATTTAATAAAAACTCTGAAGGTTGACTGTTTCGTCCTTTTACACACTATTCTGATCTTTTGTGTGTGTGGTTATGTGTGTGATCATGACGACTAGTAATCAGCGGATGTAGTTATCAAATCCTTGTCATCAACCCTTTCATTATCATCAGAGCAGACTGATGAATCTCTGGCTCCCTCTAGTGGGACACACACACACACACACACACACACACACACACACACACACACACACACACACACACACACACACACACACACACACACACACACACACACACACACACACACACACACACACACACACACACACACACACACACACACACACACACACACACACACGATGTAGCTTTCATTATTAGAACCAGCCGGGGTACATGAGAGATAAAACAACAACTACTACCAAGTCAACGTGATGTCACTTTAATAACAACGTAATAAAAACATCTCTAACCTTCATTATCAATATTGAGATTAATTATGATAATTATTATTATTATTATTATTATAATAATAATAATCATAATTATTATAATAATGTTATAATAATTATTATTAATAATAATAATTATGATAATATTGTAATTACTATTAATAATAATAATGAGAGTTATTCGATCACCACTTCTATGTCAACAGGCTTCAGTTCTTGCACAAACAGGACGTCGTCATGGTCCTGGTCCCCGAAGCCGTCCTCCGGCTCGTCCTTGCAGACGACCAGCGAGGACCCGGAGAGCTGGACCGGCAGCACCACCACGCGGTTCAGGTAGTCCCCCTTCCTGCCGGTCTTTCCTGCGATGGCGACGACCTGCGACGCGACGGCCCAGGCGACCTCCACCTTCCGGTGGTTCTGGGTGCCTAGATCGAAGTTGTAGTCCAGAATCTCATAGAGGGAGGGGACGTAGCGGTGGCAGTTCTTTTCCACGTACTGGTGTATCTCGTAGAGGACCCCCCTCGTCAGCACCCGCAAGTCTAGTTTGGTTTTGGCTTCCCGTTTTGAGGCCACGTCAAGGTCCAATCCGATTTCTCTGCAGATGTGATAGGGGTCCCCCCTTTTCTCCTCCGGGTCCCCGCTGACAGGTTCTAGCTTTGAGTCCTCCAAGACCAGATCCTTGAGGTCTTCCGCAGCTGCTGGTTGGGGACTGAGCTGCGGGAAGGTATTCAGCTGGACCACCATGTTCAACCAGCGGTGGATCTTCAATGACATGGTCTGCTTCTTCATCAGGCTCTTCTGGGTCCCGTACCATCGGTGGACCGCCTGTGAGGCCTCCGTGGCTTCGCTCTGTAGGTCCAGATCAAAGTTGTGCTCGAGAACCTCGTTGACCATTTGGCGGACCGAACCGCACAACTCCCGGACAAAGCCGAACAGCTCAAGCACAGCTCCGGTGGTCAAGACCGCCAGGTCCAGCTTCTGGCTCGCCGGACGTTCTACCACCGACCAAAGGTCCAGGCCCAGCTTCTGACAGAACGGATGTGGATCCAGATCCCCCTGCTGGCTGGTAGCAGAGGCTGGTGGATCCAGGTCCGTCAGCTGCTCTGTATCGACTTCCTGTCCAGTTTGAAACTCACCGGTCACGTCCCCCTTGTTGTAGACCTCCGGGAACTGAAAGGGACTCTGGAGGAACTCGGCCTTGCCACGGTCCGGGTGGTTCTGAAGGATCTTCTCCTTAGTGATCATGTAGATCATGAAGTTGCGGTGGTGCACGTCGTCCTGGAGGACCAGGTTGAAGTTGTGGTCGAGGATCTCAAACAAGAAGCTGCGTAAACTCTTCGTCATCGCCGTCGCAAACTTGTAAACTTCCCACAACACGCGGTTGGTGAATCGCTGCAGGTCCAGGTCCCATCTGAGACCCGAAGCCACGTTGAAGTCCAGACCGGTCTCTCTGCAGCAGGCGAACATGTCGTTCTTTCGGCTGGACTTCAGGATCTGCTTCGAGCGTGTCGCGCGTCGCGTCCACAGCTTCTGTTTCTGCGTTTTTACAGCCACGTCCTGGTTCTGGTCCTCAAAGAACAGATCCGAGACCAGGTCCAGACTAGTCTTTGGAGGACGCCCGTTGACCCGGCGAGGACTGAGGTTGGCTGTCTCCACTTCCTGCTTCACATCCACCAACAACGTGGTCTCTACACAGCCGGTCTGGTCCAGTCCGGTCTCTGAGTCTGACAGCATTTCTGCCTCAAATTCGACAGGACACATGTAGGACGAGTCGCCTTCCCCGGCTCTCAGTGTCCCTCTTCTCTTGCTGGACCCCGTGAGTCTGTTCAGGTCTTGGGGTTCTGCGTCTATGTCCGTCCTCCGTTTACGTTTCTGTGCCTGGAAGGCCTCCCGCAGGTAGGCGTCCCGGTCCGCAGCGGTCACGCAGGCGTACTTCCTGTCCATCAGCCGGGTGACGTGCATCCGGAACAGCGCCCCGTCCAACTCCTGACCGAAGTTGTGCCGGACCAGATCCTGAACTATCTTGGTCTGGGTGCCGCAGAGGACCCTGGAGAAGTCTAGCAGCTCAATCACGATGCCGTTGGTGATCTGATCCGGGTTCAGTTTCTCTTTGGGGGCGTCGTCTCCGATAGTGAGCGCCACGCCGAGGTCCATACACAACGGGAAGGCGTCGGCCGTCAGCCTCAGCTGGACGCCGCCGTACTTCCGGACCACGAAGGATGCCACGTCCGCCGGCAGGCCGGTCCTGCTGCCATCCGTGAGGACGGAACAGTCCACCATCTTGTTTCTTTTTGGGTAGTAGCGCTCCGACTGGGCGGGCGCCGTCAGAGTGGCGAGGTCCGGTAACAGGAAAGTTTCCCCCCAGCGCTGCGGCCGCAGCTTCACCGTCTCCCGCAGCAGCTTCGCTTTGTTGTGGAGGCGGCGGCCGTAGTGGTAGCAACGCTCCTCGTCGCCGACGTCCACGCCAAGCTCAAAATTGAAGTCCAGGATCTCAAACAGGAAGTACATGCCGGACTTTGTCACTGTCTTGGCGAAATCGCAGAGCTCCAGCATCACAGCGTTGGTCAGCAGCGCCGGGTCCAACGTCTCCTGCCTCGCCAGCGCAGCGTTGAAGTCCAGACCCGAGGCCACCGCTGCCGGGAACGGCACCACCCCCTTCTGGTAGCGGACGCCGTGGTGGATGCGGCGCCGCCAGATGTAGTCCTCCATTCCCTCCATGTTGGCCTTCCAACCTGACCGGAGCCAAGTCCTGAACCGGATCTCAGAGACCAGATCCAAGGAGACCGGAGCGTCTGCAGACAAAACAAAAGGAAAACTCCCATGATGCTCAGAAAGTTCCAGGTAACACATTCTTTTTGATTTTCTGTCGATATTGTGAAAATGTTTTTTATGTTCATTTGTGTCTTTCACACCGTGCATTATTAAAATGCGTTTTGCATTTTCTAAAAGTCAAAAACTTAGAATTAAAACATTACAAACCTGATCGAAGAACAATAAACACTTTCAGATATTTACTAACATGCAGATAAAACGGCTGCTTGCTTCCTGTAAAACACAGATTTTAGACTAAGATTAATTTCAACAACAACATCCTGATTTTAACTAAAAATTATCATTATTATTTGTCTATGTTTACAAACAACAACCGAGAGTTATCTCTAAATAATAATGTATGTTTTATAACCGGGGGCATCACTGCGGCGCAGTAACACGCCTCCACCAGTAGAGGTAGGTCTAACACAACCAGCATGTTAAAGCCACGTGGTGAGCTTTGTTTTCCTCTTGTTTCAACCATGGAAACACTAATAAAGTGTATTTTTATTATTACTACGAGTACTACTGTAGCGTTGCAGTATTTAGTAGCAGAATACTTCAATCACTCAGATGCATGTGAAGAACAAACAACTTTATTTGTGTTCACAGAAGAAATTCACTGGAATTCCGAAATCACATTAAACAGAATAATATTAAAGGTTCGTCCTGCGTTTAAAATTTACATGAACCGGAATTACAACTTTTTATTATATTCATATAAGGAATTATTGTGCTTCTAATAATAACGAGGAGAAGAGAAGGCGGAGTTTTTATTTACTATTAATCATTGACATTAACATGTATTTGTAATATTCATGCACAGTCATTATTATTTCATTATATCATTATTTTTCTTCTCTACCTGCCTTGTTGCTCGGTGTTGTTTTTTCCGACGGGGTCTTGGACGCACCAAAATGGCCGCCACGTGCAAACTTAAAAACTTAAAACTTCCCTAAAGTGAAACTCGAAATGCGCGTGAGCCCGCGAGCCGTCGGAGACGCCGCTGCGCGCTAACCGCGCATATCCCTGTCGGAGGGAAAGCTAGCCCGTACACGCACGGACGCGGAAATGCGAGCACTCACCGGACACCGGAGCGCTTCCCGGGAAGCGCGGAGTTCGGTGGCGGTGAAGTCTGGGGGACTCGTCGCTTCTGCCGGCCGCCGAACAGCAACACGGAAACGCTGGAATGACGCGTTCAGGGACGCGCCGGAAACTCCGCTTTTACAGGCTCGTTTCCTGGGGACTGTCGAGTTATGAGAAAAAAAATGAAAATGTTATTCGTAAATCTCTATGGTTTCTAGTTGTGTAATATTTATTTCCATTTTGACACCTTCTGTGTTCATTTTGACATGTTTGAAATAAAAATAAAATAAAGTAATTGTAAAAATACAATAGTAATACAGTATAGCAATGTTGTAATTTTTTTTGTAGAATAATATAGACAGGGAGTCCCATAAAGGTTAGTTGGTCCCATTACAGAAATGTACAGAAAAAAATAGCATTAATAATTTACATGATGTTTACTTTATCAGATATAAATAACACCGAAGAGTTTGCATAAATTAATAATAAAAATAATAATAATAATTGTATTTACATCCTTGTCTAAATATATACACTCGAACTTTTTGTTCATATCTAAAAAAAAAGCCGATTATCTATTTTTGTTTTTTTTATGTGGTTAGTATTTCTAGTGTTTGTTAAGGATGTTAGAAAAATACAATAGACTGTTTCCGCCCGGTCTCGAACCGGCGACCTCCCGCCCGGTTTTCGTGTATACCGGTAGTCTCAACTTTTTCCATTCATTCTCAGTATTTCTTAACACTAGCGATGTAATATTCGTTTGGCCACTAGAGGGGTTTGTGGCGCTGTTTGGCCTTTTTGATACAAGGAAGGAAATTTTACCTTTTTGACATTTCGGCAGTGAAGACGGCCTGAATGTCATTCAAACTGTATGAGCCGTGTCTGTGTGTGTGTTTTAAACAGTAACTGGCTACACAACGTACGGTATGTTTATGTTAGGGAAGTTGTGTTTGGTGAAGGAGGGATCCTAACCGTGTCAGTTTTTAAGTGCCTCTGGGCAAGAAGAAGTCTCCTACGGGGATCCACGACAGGTTATCACCACGGCAGGTTATCACCACGGCAGGTTATCACCACGGCAGGTTATCACCACGACAGGTTATCACCCCAACACTACAGACAACAGTGGGAGCAGAGACACACACACACACACACACACAGAACAGTCGGACCGGCTGTCCCTGTGTGTCTGCTTGTTACGTCACAGCTTGATTCACTATAACACACACACACACACACACAGATCCTGGGCGTCCCGCCAGCAGAGGGGCCGGCCAACAGGAAGCTCCTTATATGGACATCAGGACATCCGCTGCAGTGACAGGAAATGCCATATTTGGGCTGAAGCAGAAAGGATTTACTGCTGACATGCCTGTGTGTGTGTGTGTGTGTGTGTGTGTGTGTGTGTATGTGTGTGTCTCTCTCTCTCTCTCTGTGTGTGTCTCTCTGTGTGTGTGCATCTGCAGGAAGCAGCTTTAAAATCAGACTTTGACATTTAAATTTGACCTAAAACAAAATGGTGTTTTCTGTTTTTACTATTTAAATTAAACATGTATGTGTTAGTTAAACTATAAACATATTTATGAGTTGTACCATTTTTCTTATGTGTGCATCATAGTGGTCACAATCTGACGACTTTGCTCTGATGTATTAGGACCGCTTCTGTTCTCATTATACACCAGATCACTGTAATCACATCACATGGATTCTCTGACCATTGTTACGCAGATGACACCCAGCTGTTCCGCTCTTTTCCCCCAACCTCCGACACTCGCATTGCAACTCGCATCTCGGAAGGTCTGGCTGACATCTTCGTCTGGACAACTGCACATCACCTCAAGCTCAGCTACTACTTTAACAGACGAGGACCTAACACTTGTTTTAGCTCTCACTTTAGCACAAATGATATGTTGTAGTTTCTTTCTTTTGACAAATGTACTTATTTTAAGTCACTTTGGACATGAAAGCACAGACGTTTGGTTCTGGTAGATTTTTGCTTTAATCCAGTATAAAATCAGAAACTGAGCTGCATGTAAACATACAAATGTTTCAGAACCTACTCAGTAGGTAGACATTCATGTACAAATACCACAGGTACACATTATGTACACGCACTAAAGTATTTACACTCATTCATCTGTCAGAGTCTCGACACGGCTGGAAACGTCAATCTGTTGTACCAGACACCTTCTCAGTGTCCCTTAAATCCTCCGTTCCTCCTCTGGAGTCTGGTCAGTGTCTAGGTCTAGAGTCCGGTCTGGTCAGTGTCCTGGTCTGGAGTCAGGCCTGTCGGCAAGGTGTTTGACCTTTGACCTCAAAGTTATAACGTTACACTCCAATGGACATCGGAAGAGGGTCCAAGGTCAAAAGGTCACCCTGGGTGACTTCCTGTCTGTCAGCAGACCCCGGAGCCGCGGATGGGGCTCCCCAACGGAGCAGTCGCCATCGGGGAGGAGCAGGAGGAGTAGAGGTGGGGCGACTGCGAGGTGGTGTAGACATGAGTCAGCGGTGTGGAGGAGGGGGGAGGAGGGGGGGCGGTGACAGCCAGGGAGGAGGCGGGGCTCTGGTCGACCACAGGGACCCGGTCCGTCCCTATCTTGTGGTCCATCCCTATCTTGCGGTCCCGCTGCCTCTGGTGGATCTTAGCGTGCCTCTTGCGTTCATCGCTGCGGGCGAACTTGCGTCCGCACTCGCCGCAGGCGAAGGGCTTCTCGCCGGTGTGCGTGCGGATGTGCGTGGTCAGGTGGTCGCTGCGGCTGAAGCTGCGCATGCAGATGCGACACTGGAACGGCCGCGCGCCCGTGTGCATGCGCACGTGGCGCGTCAGCTCGTCGGAGCGGGAGAAGCGGCGCTCGCAGCCGTCGCCGGGGCAGGCGTACGGGCGCTCGTGGGGCAGCGACTTGCACGGCCGCCCGGCGGCGAACTTCCTGCTCCGGCACGGCCTGGCAGCCTGGTGGGCGGGGGCGGGGCCTGGAGGCTGTATCTGCATCTGTGAGGAGAAGGCTTGGATGGTGGAAAGCGGTGTGATCATCGGCGGCATTGGCTTCTGGTCCTGCATCAGACCGAGCACGCCATCCTGCAGGACGTAGTCCGGCAGCATGGGCACCAGTCGGGGGGCCGGGTAGGCGGGAGGCGGGCCCTGAGGCGGGAAGGAATGGGGGGCTGGCTGGGAGGCGGCAGGAGGGGGGAGGAGGTCAGCTGACGTGTACGTCGGCATCGAAGAGAAGACGGAGGTGACGTCACCGGAGCCACAACTGAAGCTTGGCAGCGATGATGATGTCACTGATGATGAGGAGGAGGGGGCCCCGACGCTGACCAATCCGGTTAACAGGCTGAGGAAAGGCTCCGCCCACAAGCTGCTGCAGGTGGGCTCGAAGGTGAAGCGGCCGCTGTAGGCCAGAGGGGTAAGGGGGGGCAGGTCCAGGTCCGACAGGGAGTCTGGGAAAGAGACACAGAACACCTGTAAACACACCTGCTCTGCCCTGATTGGCTGCAGCCAGTCAGCTGAGTGTCAGCGACAAACATCTTTATTTTACCTAATTTTCAACATATAATTAAATTGAATTAAGTGTCAGAAGTAAAAACCTGAATTTCCGTCGTTTATTTGATTTTTTATTCTGATTCATTATTTTCATTCCGACATTTAAATTCGAACTCAAATCTAACTTTTTTATTTTCTATTGAAATATGCACCGCACATGCATTTGTAAAAAATAAAAATATATGTAATTATTAATCAACAAACATCCATTAAAACAGTTTTTGATGTGGAAAACTCCCTTAAATCATTAATCGCATTAAAGTCTCTAATTTATGAATATTCCCTCTGTCTGTACATTAAACTTTTAAGGGGTTTTAGTATCTCCTCCTCACCTCCGTACTCCCCGGGACCCAGCACGGCTCCCTCCGCGGCCGACGACGCCAGCAGCGAGCCTCCTTCGTTCTGCAGCAGCATGTGCAGCTCCTCCAGCTTGGAGTAGTATCCGTCCAGCGGGGAGGGGGGCGGCGGGAGGCCGGGGAGAGGGTCCGAGATCTGCAGGGCGGACTGCAAGAGCAGCTCCGCTTTGGTCGCTGCCATCTCCCCGGAGGAGGAGCAGCAGGAGCCAAGCCGCTCCTAGAGTTGTTCCTGCGGGGGGGCCGAGCCGGTCTCCGCTCCCGGACCGGGTTGACACTGTTGCCGGGGCCGGTGATACTTGGTGGAAGCCAACGCTGGAGGGTCGACGGCTCCGGGTCCCGCGTGCCGTTCGGGGGGGGTTTGAAACGCGACTTCCGGGTGTTTGAATGAACGCTTACATGTTTTCACGTGTTCAACTTGACTCTGTCCTCGACCAGGATTCCCGGCTTTATAAAGACTCCTGCGTGACGTACATTCCCAAATATGGGAAGGAAGGAAGGAAGGCGGAAGCCCATATTTGGTCGGAGCGGCGAGCGTGCAGCCCGCTGCTCGGACAGCTCCGCGGCTCTCTCCCGCGGTTTCTGGAGCGTGAAGGGTCCGGCAGAGTCCGGACCTCCGTCCGCGTCCGCGGCTCCCGTCTGTCCGCCGGACTGCGGCCGGTAGACGGCGCAGAAAGAGCCGCCATGGCCGGAAACCCCCGGTACCCGTCACAACTCGGTTCAGTTTTGATAGCCTCTACGTCACATGGAGATCAGCCAGCGGCGTCATCACTTCCTCGAGCCTTATTTGGGTGTCTTCCTGTCCGACTGCTGCTCTGAGATCAGGCAGGGCAATATATAAATTATTAACAGCTGAAAAAACACTTCAAGTATCAGAGGTACTAGTACTCGTAGTGTGGAGGTGTACATGTACCTTCAGTACTCTGTCCTTAATGAAGTAAAGTAACATGTACCATAGTATAACAAAAGTACACAAAAGTTAGTACTATCAGCTCCATGTAGTTAAAGTACACAAGTACTATGCTTTCATGTCAAAGTATCAGCAGTAAAAAGTACGTTTCCAGTGTAAAGTTGACAGTGAACTTGGAGGTGAATCTATTTATTTTCATGATTTATAATTATTATTATTTAAAGTACGACTTTACTTTATGTCAGTTCTAATACTTGTTGCAGTATTTTCTCTCCTGACGTGACGTCAGTATTTTTTAAGGTCTTGCGGACGTAAACTGAATGTTTGTGTCGTGATTTCTAACAACTCGTAACAAAGAAAAACAGCGCCGCCTGCTGGACGAGAGATATGGAAGTACATCCGGAATGAACATTATTTATTTGTTTAAAGTTAAATTAAAACGGTTAAGATAATAATACACGTCTCTTTATTTACCTTTTAATTACTGTCCTAATGTCTACATGAAATCACAGGTTATTCATCTCGAGCCAATTAATCACATGAGTATCTAAAATAACAATACGGTGTTAAAATAAGAGACATGGTGTGCACATGTGTGAGAATGTATTGGTTGTATTTATATCTGGTAGTGTTGTCTTTCATTCTGCATACACGCGGGTGAGAAAAAAAAAAGTGGAGGATGCGGGCATCGATCCCGCTACCTCTCGCTTGCGCTTGCCGTGTTCTCCCAATTCCGCTAAAGTAAGCCCAAAATTAGCCAATCACGTTTCTTCCCTTGGGCTTACTTTTAGCCAATCACGTTTCTTCCCTTGGGCTTACTTTTGACCAATCACGTTTCTTCCCTTGGGCTTACTTTTGACCAATCACGTTTCTTCCCTTGGGCTTACTTTTGACCAATCACGTTTCTTCCCTTGGGCTTACTTTTGACCAATCACGTTCTACGGATTTCATCGGATAATTTTTCTGCTGTATTCCTTGGCGTTGACATTCCCGATAGCTTGCAAACGGTAAGTTGTTGTAATGTGCCGTCATATTGATGTGTTTAATAAGGGTATTTAGGCACCGTACACACTTTGGCAACAAATTTCTTTAAAGGACTGACATTTTATAATAGCACCCGCTACACAACAACACATCGATTCTATAGCACCTGCTAAATAATGACGGTAATCTATGGGACCCCCACCCAGGTTACAGAGGGGGCAAATCGGCAGAAAATATATTATTTTAGCCCCAAACACCGACCATTTGAGTGTTGACACGTTTTACAGGGTTCAGAAAGTGCGGGAGACGTGGGTTCAATTCGAAGAGTATTTATTTGGAATAAAAAACTACCGGAAACGGACCTGAGAAGGAAAACAGATTTCATTAGTCCAAGTTATTTCATTTCACAATACTAAAATACTTAAAACTACTAATATATAAATAGCAAAATGTCATAAAATGAAATACAATAGATAAAATGGCTACAACAATAGGCAGGACAGGTTACTCACACAGGGAGATTCTATCACAGACCCCATCCCTTGTGCACACCAATCACTGCAACCACTTCAACTTACACTGCAAGGACAAGCAACCTACAATCCATTGAAGTGACCACTACCCTTCACACCCATCACTCTACATGCAAGGAGGGGTGCATATCCCACGATGACTCCCCGCAGATCACCCCTCTGCCTATAGTTCTGCCTAGTTCACTAACACATACCTCTTCAGCACAGGACTACAGAGCTCAATCTGGATCACCCCAGGACAGTCACAACACAACTAAATATACAAAAGGCCTCATTAGTTTTCCCATAAGGCAATATAACACATCGTTCTCCTTCAATCTCCCTTACCTGCATAGACCTGCAACCCTGCCACACAAACGAAGAGGCACTAATTGCCCACACCTGTCCTTATAAAGGTGGGGAGCTACCTCTGGCCCCGCCTGACAGGGCGGTGCTGTTGAATGTAGATGCCAGCCCTCACATATATAATCGTTTGGCATGTCTATGTGTGTGTTTCATTTGCTAGGCATGCAGTCGGTTTTAGTCGCATTCGTTTAGATGACCTCAGATGTTTTCTTTCTCCCATTTGAAATATTGTGCCCTATGTTTTTATTCCTATTTTTTTATATAGCTTAGGCTAACAATCATTAATGGCTATTTGTTTTATCCTGTCTAGCCTAGGCTTACAATAAATGATGTTATAGTTTTGTTTTATCCGTATGAATGGTAGATAATCACTGTAGTAGAGGTTGCCTCCCCTCTTTAAAGTAATGATTTAGGCCTTTGCCCTGAGGCAACCTCTGTTATGCTTGAATATTAAGTTGAATGTACACATTTGAATATACAGGTATTTGTTTTAATGATGACTAAAGGTCTTTTTACTTATTTTCTTTCAGAAAATGTGTGCATACCCTGTCTTTCGTCGCCAATCGGCAAGGTCGACCAGACTTTTCATGGCGCCGTCAGAGCAGGCAAAGGGCGTGGGGAAAGTGCCCGGAAGGGCCAAACCCAAAGAGGAGGTGATGACAGAGGCCTGCCCTTTCATCGCCAGCAATGATGGGGACCCCAGTGACCATTTTCTGACACTGGCGCACTGCCAGCTTCAGTTTGGCATGTTCCAGGGCCAGAGATTCAGGTGGTTGATGGAGAACAGCCTTGGCTATGCTCTGTATTTATTGCAGAGCATTTCCAAGGAAAGCTCACAGGCAAACCCTCTGTCTGAGAACAAACAGCTGCTCTTGCAGTATGCGTCTCAGATCAGAGATTCATGTTAAAGTATCAGCAGTAAAAAGTACATTTCCAGTGTAGAACTTGTGACAGAGTATCGTTGACAGTGAAGTTCAATATATTTATTTTCATTATTTATAATTATTATATTATTATTATTAATTACGACTTTACTTTATGTCAGTTCTAATACTTGTTACAGTATTTTCTCTCCTGACGTGACGTCAGTATTTTTGAGGTCTTGCGGACGTAAACTGAATGTTTGTGTCACGTGATTTCTAACAACTCGTTGTAAAAAAGAAAAACAACAGCGCCGCCTGCTGGACGAGAGATATAGAAGTATATCCAGAATGAACATTATTTATTTGTTTATAGTTAAATTAAAAACGGTTAAGATAATAATACACGTCTCTTTTTTTTACCTTTTAATTACTGTCCTTATGTCTACATGAGATCACAGGTTATTCATCTCGAGCCAATTAATCACACGAGTATCTAAAATAACAATACGGTGTTAAAATAAGAGACATGGTGTGCACATGTGTGAGAATGTATTGGTTGTATTTATATCTGGTAGTGTTGTATTTCATTCTGCATACACGCGGGTGAGAAAAAAAAAAAAAGTGGAGGATGCGGGCATCGATCCCGCTACCTCTCGCATGCTAAGCGAGCGCTCTACCATCTGAGCTAATCCCCCATACAGACAGTGGAACTCTCAGGCTTATTTAAAGGAACACGGTCATTTCATTGGCTTAAAGGGTTGATGACGCCGCAGTGGGAGGGAGGGAAGATTGTTTACGGCACTGATGTCATTTTCCAGCATCTCAACTGTGACGACGTGTTTATTTTAATGATCTGACATAAGAACACGGAAGGGGGCGGGACATAGCCTCCAGCGCTTTAATACGAATGAGTCATTTAAAAGAAAAATGAGACTGCTAGCCTGAAAAGCCTGGCAACAAGAACGGCAGGTAATTAACCACACTCCATTCAAAGAAAGTTATATTAAACTGTGCAGTAAAACCCTCAAACTCCCCAGAAACTAATGCAACCCACCTACACCGCCCTGGTTCGTTGAATAAACCCAGAACTCACCACCAGGAGACAAATATTCACATCTGTTCATGGGTAAGTATATATGTAGTAATATTAGGACTTTAACATTAGGCTATATTTTATTAATATATAGGCTACCTAATATATGTTAAGATATTGATATTTTAATCGTGAGTTTGATTTGTATTTTTACCGCATATTGTTCCAACAGACAGAGTGTTAGTCTGTAGCATACACCTATAATAAAACAGCAGTCGCCATGACAACAGTAGGATGAGCAGCTGAGCTAATAATCAGCTACATTACATTAGATCACAATACTGATCAGATATTTGATCAAATGCATGAATACTGTGTGTGTGTGTGTGTGTGTGTGTGTGTGTGCACCTGCTTTATAAAGACCATGACAGAGTCCTGCAGCAGAAATAGAACAAAGCTGAGACGTGTCGGCATGTGGCAGCCGGCTGCATTTAGACTGTGTGACACACACACACACACACACACACACACACACACACACACACACACACACACACACACACACACACACACACACACACACACACACACACACACACACACACACACACACACACACACACACACACACACACACACACACACACACACACACACACGGGAATGCTGCTGGAACTTTCCGGTGGGCCGTGTGCGTATATAAGCAGAGCAGGACATCAGGACAGACCAAGTCCAGACCGAAGCAGAAACTTGCACCATGATGTTGTGTCCCAGCGTCTTCCAGCCGTCCCCCGTCTCCATGCGGACTCTGCTGGACCTGCACTGGCCGGTCCGCAGCCTGTGGCCCGAGAGCCGGTCGCTGCTCTTCCACATGGAGCAGGATATGATCCGCCACATGCAGGAGATGAGGACCAGCATGGAGCTGATGGAGCGGCTGCACCAAAGGATCTTCGAGGAGATCGACCAGACCTCGTCCCTGGCGGCGGGGGTCTTCCAACCCATCGGCTTCACAGAGCTGGTGGGGGACGGCGACGGCTTTGGCCTCAGCCTGGACACTGCGGCGTTCTCCCCAGAGGAGCTGTCGGTGAAGCAGGTGGGCAGGAAGCTGAGGGTGAGCGGCCGCACGGAGAGCAGGCAGGACGACCAGCGGGGCTCCGCCTCCTACAGATGTCAGGAGTTCAGGCAGGAGTTCCAGCTGCCGGACGGCGTCGACTCCCAGACCGTCACCTGCTCGCTGGTGGGGGGCCGGCTGCAGATCCAGGCCCCCCGGGAGAAGGCGGTGCATGATGGGAAGGAGAGGCTGGTCCCCATCAGCGTCGCCTCGGCCCCGTCCATCACGTCCTCGCGACCTCGCCGACCTCAGGGAGCGCCGCCACCGACACAAACTGAACTCACAGCGGGAAGCCTTGGCATCTGTGATCCAGATTACATGACCCGATCCGTCCTCTTTTTATAATTACACGTGTTTCACTGGGAAAATGATTCTCATGTTTAATTAAGATCATTATTATCTATTATCTTTAACTATGGACATGTAGCAGAATGATGCAGCGTGTGATGCCCTCCCAACGTTAATATTCTTAATATTTTCTCCGAATATTAGAGAATATTCCAATAACTTTTTAAATGTGTAATCGCAGGATGACGAACTAATGTTGATGTAAAATTCATTTTAATCTTTACCATTAAAACGTCACTTTATAATGATGTCATTACTTTCAATCAGTCAGATTTACAATTAATCTAATTTTATATATATATATATATATAAAATTAGATTAATTGTAAATCTGACACACACACACACATTGTATTATTCTGGTCTTATTGGATTCCTGTGAATTTTGTGTTAAAGGGGCCATATTATGAAAAACAGGTTTTCTCTGGTCTCTACACCTATTAACTGGTCCTCCCCGAGCCTGCCAACTCCCAGGATGAGGTAAAAAAAAGCAATTCCTACATGGTCTCTGCAGCCCACCCTCCGGTAAAATGGTGCTCCTACAGGCTGTTCAGATTCAGCTCCTTTCATTACATAACAAATGGAGGCATTTGCATAGGCCGAACTCCTGCAGGACGATAGGAGATATCCGAGAGGGGGCCTTTCGCAAAACAGCGCTGAGGGCCAGCCTGACAGCGTGGACGGAGAGCAGACAACGCGGATGGAGAGAGCAGACAGACAGTGCAGACGGAGAGCATGGACCGACAGCGCTCCCGTGAGTGCAGCCCGACTTACCAGTCATGGCGCGGGGTGATCCGGCTGGTGATCCGGATGGTGCTCCATGAATAAATCCCGGTGCGGGTGAAGTTGGAGATAATCCTCCTTCTGTCTCACGCGCTCTGGTGCGTCTTCACTGCTGCCTCCGGTCGGATGGAACCCGGGGGCGTGAGTCCGACAGAGCACCGTGCACGACGGTCCGGGTCTGGTCTCTTGCGTTTCATATTTACGGCTACGGCTTTTATGCGAGTGCTAACCACTTCACATCGGACTGCTTCAGTAAGGACGGTCAGTACAAAGCTGGCTTTGCCTCGACACTGACCCCCGTAAAAAGGATCTCTCCCTACCATACTGGACCCAGCAACTTCACCTGAGACACATAGGCGAGCCTTAGCGATACATCCACTGTAAACATTGGCGCATGCTACCACTAGCATAAGCGGAATCCTGTCTCTCTCCGAGTAGGCGATGACAGACGGAGCTCATTAGTATTTAAAGGTGCAGACACAGAAACTGAGAGCTGAAATTCAGGACCACGGATGGGTTTGGGGCAAGGCATATCAAAAACAGTGTTGTTACACCTCTGACAGTGGTGTGGGATTGATGAAAAACAGTATAATATGGGAACTTTAATAAAAGTACTAATAAAGTTTGACCGACGGGTTTGATGGTAACAAACACAGGACACCAGTTCTCCCCTTTCTTTGTAAAATAATTCTCAATAAACTTAATTTATTCACAAACTGCGTTTCAAATTGCCATGTTGTAATGTTATTTTTTTTTTTAATCACATACAATAAAAAACATTTCTAAAAGACAAGAGATGTCAGAGTCTCTGCGCTATTCTTTGTACACGACCACTCCGCCGCCGTCCGGAGCTTGTTTTATTTTTTCAAACACGATGCGTTCATCGCCGACTCCTCGTCACGCTCAGACATCAGATTAGAAATATTAAGAAAAACAGCAGAAAATAATGAACAGAGGGACTAAAAATGTAACAGCTACAGTTAAACACATTTATTTTTCTTCTCCTGTAGTTTTCTTCTTTTCTTTTAAACGTGTTGATTTACAGAATAATAGAATATGTTCAGTTAAGGCTTATGTTGGAGCGATCAACGGAAATAAACAACGACCACCCGGAGAGAGTATTTGTTTATGTGTGTTGTGGGGACACGGTGTGTGTGTTTGTGTATATGACTTAAGGGGACATTTGTGTTTTTTTTTAAACTTAATTTTTTGTCTTCGAAATTGTTTTGTAAATTTGAGTGAATGGAGACTTTATCTTTTTATTTTTTTGGATTTAGAATTTCAAGTGGACGTCACGTGATGCTAACAATCTAGCTTATAGCACGTCTTAAAAAGGAGCGGTTCAACATTTCGGTAAATAGTTTTCATCTCAGAGTGAGATGTTGAGATTAATATAAGCTTGACAGCTCACCTGACGGTTAGCTAGTCTTAATGCTAAGCTAGGCTAAGCACATCTCGACTGCAATTTCCATATTTAATACACTCAGGAAAACAAATTTCTAAGATGTTGAACCGCCCCTTTAAGAGGACGCGTTCGAGAACCGAAACCTCCTAATGAAACGACGCGCAACGTAACGTATGATGAGTTCAAAGAAAAATCTGATAATTGTAAATTGTAAACGACAGTGAATCTGTCACAGTCGACATTTACATACTTTGACTTTGTGTCAAACTTTATTGAACCTTTTTTAATTTTTGGTGCATTCAGGGACATTTCGACATCTGAGAATTATCCAAATGCACATTTTCAGATGTGATGAAATAATGTTTGGGTTTACTTGTTGAACATCTTCAGCTGTTGGATGCTGACCATCAACAGTGGGATGTCAGAGTGCCCTTGAATGCATCACTAAAGAGACCTCCGGTTTATGTGCAGGGTCACAGAAGAACTTCTGTTTTAGATTAATTCATGAATACATAATGTATTTTTGTTTTGTTGCAGCAGGACTTCACTCCTCCTTTTCAACCACATGAAACTGAGTAAAAGAAACCCGACTGTGAAGGATTATCCCTTTAGAAGCATTGTTCACACCCGGCGGTCCCGAGTCTTCAGCATCCAGATTCAATCCAGTTCATTATTTAGATTTAATATTTGACTGTCCGATTAAAGAAGGTATTTTAGGTAGTAAAATGTGTTTATTATTATAATTCCTTATTTCTGAAGGTATCGTATTACTGCGAGGAGAGAGAACATTCAGACCCAGACAGACCTCGTCCACGTCGCTTTGAGCCGGAACCATTGTTTCCTCACTCGTTTTCTCAGAAATAGAACATTTGACTTTTCTTTCACACCAATTTTAAGGTCTTCATGAAACATTCACTATTAAATAACTGACGTTTTCTAAGAATCTGAAAAGTTGCGAAATGGGTTCACAACCGACGTTCTAGTCTCCGGTAATAAAGTCTGAATCAAATATGTAAATAATAACAACATTAACACACATGGAGCTCTTTGATCTCCGCTTCTTCTTCTGTGGTGCTTTAACAAGTACGGAGACATATCATCACCATCAGGACGTAATCTGGATTCAATCTGGACACGAGTCACATGACCACCAGGGGGGGGGGGGGGGGGCGGGGGTACACACATGGAGACAGGGGAGTGCGAGTGTGTGTACACTCAGGTGAACAACAGCATCAGTGGCTACCTGCCCTCAGTGAAGTCTGACAGGACGACACCACCGGACTGCAGGAACCTGAACGCATCACCACGCTGACGTCACATGGGTAGTGTGTGTGTGTGTGTGTGTGTGTGTGTGTGTTATTGATGCAACACCAGACTCTGAACTATTCACTGTTCAACAAAGATTCTGATCGATGTCGATATGATGATCAATTTCATATCAGTATTGATGTTAACGGGAATCTGAGTTTCTATTTGAGACGTTGGGATGCGCTTAAACAATCAGACATCTGAATTACTGATTAATAATTAATTCATAGCCTATGTGAAGAGACAGGAACCACCCAATAGTCACATTCATATGATTAAAGGGCCACTTCATCTGAACTACAAAAACAGAGAGCATGCTGGGACGCTTGATGTGTGTGAGATGTTGCTGCTGAATATTTAAATCTGAATCTCAGGGACAAATAAAACCAGATTAGAGTCTCCAAACTGCCCAGCAAGTATAGAGGCTAAGTCCCGCCCCTTCCTGGGTCCACCACGAGTCCTTATTTCAGAGTAAATATGTTGCTAGGCAACAGAGAGACATGCATTACGTTTGATCCTGTTTGAACTGTACCATGAATCACACAGAAGATGTTTGTCAGATTAAAAGATTTTTTCTCATGTTGTGGTCGTACAGTCTTAGCTAACCATGATCATTAGCATGTAGCGATTAGCATGTGGAGATTAGCATGGACCATCATGAACGGTAAGTTTAAAAACAGTGACGTGCAGCTCCAGTAATGTAGACCAGACCAGCAGCTCCTCTGCGTCTGTTGCATGGGATTAGCATGATAGCTCGCTAACTAGCCAGCGGTTTAATGAGTCAAACTGAACAACTTAATGCTTCGTCCACACACTCTCTGATCACAATGGAGAGAAGCTCCTCCCATCAGTTGATAGCTGACCAATAACACTGATTATTAGATTAATACTGATTCTCCAGATTTTATGATCTTCTGACAATTCATTTCACGATAAAGACAGAAAATCTCTTTGAGCTAAGAGGTCTGGTGTTGTGGTGCCGGACTGAGTGGTTGGCATGGTGGTGGCGTGTGGTGATGGCGTGTCAGGTTGTCGCTGCGCGGTGGCGCCACCATCAGACTGTGTTACAGACTCGCAGCTGTGTGTTGGAAGACACCTGGACGGTCTGAGTCCAGTCACAGAGGAGACTCTGCACCTGGGCTTCAGGTGTGAGAGCATGAGGCTAGCAGCTAGCATGGTGTATGGTACCTGGAGGCCAGGTGCAGGAGGTTCTCCTCCACAGCCCCGGGTCATCGGTGCCGGTAGTCACATCATCACTGTCGTCAGCCAATCAGCTTTGTTTACGCCAGATCATCCAATGAGAGAAGGTGTTGTTCCTGAGAGCCTTGCTGATTGGTGGCAAGGAGGCGTGGAGTGTTGAGACGATGGTGGTCCAGGAACAGGGGGGCGGGGGCTTCAGATCAATTCAAAACTAAATAAAAAACTGAAACAGAGAACAGCCTTCGATTTACAAATGTGTCAGTTTTCTTCTATTAAGTTCAAGTCCAGTTCTGTACAATCCCTCTCAAACACCGCCTGCTGCGCCGCCTCGCGTTCCTCCACCTCCTCCTCGCCGTCCTCGTCCTCATCCTCATCCTCCCGGCACTCCTCGTCGCTCTCGCTGAGCGGCCCGATGCTGGTCCGCCCCAGGCACTCGGCGGGCGAGCAGGAGCCCCGGAAGTCGCCCATGAAGGACTCCATACCCATGCAGACTTCGCCGCCACAGGCCAGCCTGCCGCCGCCACGCTCCAGACACTGAGGGTCGATGCTGCGGGTCTGAGGAGAGACATGTACTTTACAGTCAGCTTCTCTAGAGGTCATCCAGGGTTCCTACACCTCCTCCAAAGTCAAGTTCAAGCACTTTCCAAGCATTTCAAGGTGCATTTCCATGCTTTTTTCAGCACTTCTACCTGTGGTAAACTACATATTTGTATCAATCCAATCCTCAGTATTCAGTCAACTTATTATTGCACTTGTTCATCACATTCAATGAGCTGTTATTGTCCTCTAAACAACCACAAATGAAAGGATTTCCAGCACCTGTACCAACCCTGTTGTTCCTAAATGTTTACTGCAGCTATGACACAATTACAATTCTAATATTATGATGTAAATAAAGGTCCAGCAGGTACCTGAGTCATCTTGGTGAAGTCGAGGACCGGTCTGGCACAGGGTCGGTCCGGGTCACGGCGTCGCTTCAGACCCGGTTTGAGCAGCAGCAGGTCGCAGGGCTGCGAGTGGCAGCGCGGCAGCTGCGGCGGCAGACTGCGTCGCAGAGAGGATGGGGTGCTGCAGGCCGAGGAGGGAGAGGCGGGCACCGGGCCACCGATGGTCGCCGCAGCAACCGCAGAGCAGCTTGGCGGACGCGGCGGCATTGTGGCTCGGCACGGGAGCTGGAGGCAGGAAGGTGGAGGCCGCCGAATCCCTGATGAGCACGGGCGAGAGGGAGAAACGCCTCTGAGGAGGAGGCGGCGGGTGGAGGGGGGAGGGTGAGGAGGAGCAAGAGGACGGGGAGGGGAAGAAGCAGCAGCAGGCTCCGCCCCCCGCCGCCGCCTCGCTGGGATCCCAGGGGAAGCTCCAGGGCAGCGGGGAGTCTGGGGACAGCGCCAGGCTGAAGAAGGTGGGGCTGGATGAGGAGTGCAGGGAGGAGTTCAGAGAGGAGCTGGGAGCACGGAGAGGACAGACACCTCCTCCGACTGCACCTGCCCCTATACCTCCTCCAGCCCCCGCAGCTCCACCTGTGACCCCTCCCACCACGCCCCCATGGCACTGCTGGCGACTGACAGGAGTCCAGACCCGCGAGGCGCTTGGCCGCCAGGTGTAGCGGCAGCGTGACAGGTCCTCAGGCACCGACAGCGAGCGGCAGTGCCGTTTGGGGGGCGGGGGAGGAGGCGGAGGGGGCCCGGGGCCTGGGGGGGGTGCTGGCGCTCCGGGGAGAGACAGCTCAGATGCTGAGGTGCTGGGAGCCAGGGGCCGGTGCTGCTGCGGCTGAGAGGGGGCGCCATCCAGGGGGTCTCCCCCCTCCTGTAGGTGAGCATCTGGGGGCACCAGGGGCACAGGGCCGGGGGGGAAACTAGAGCTCAGTAACCCCCCCTGCAGGCTGGACTTGGAGGGAGGGCAGAGCTGCCAGTAGCTGCTCTCTGATAGGACACACAGAGGTCATGTGATGAGATTACAGATATGCATGCATGATTCCCCTTCACACGACTGAGATGCATCATGGGAAATGTACAATCCAGTGATTTTGGGGGTGAGACTAAAAATCAAGATATGTACGTTTCTTCACGTTCCTTCACTTCCATCGCTGCCTCCCTTTACCTGAAGTGAAAAACTTAAATCAAACCAAAACTCACCAGGCATCAAGCCATCTGGTGGCCAGCACTCTGCGAGGGTTTTCGGGTCCAGCAGGGACTGAAAGACAAGAAGATTGAAGCTCTTAATCTTATTTTACTACGAAGACAATGATAAACTGTGTTGAATATAATGTTGTGACATAATATCTAAAACTCATGGGAACCTTTTTAAAAATGTAACTGACAAGTATGAAGCCACAGTAAGAAATTAATTATTTTTCTTCCAAGACTGATGAAGATGAGACGTAAACCTGGATGAGCGGTGAGAGGGCTTCACCGTATTTCACTGCACCAGGGTGTCACGATCAGAGTGCAGTGTAGGAGACATTCAGGAGGTCAAAACCAGGTTCAAACTTCATATCAGCCGATCACTGAGTCCATGTAATTCAGTCGGTCACTCAGGTGCGACTCACCAGGTAGAAGTCCCCTGGCTGAGCAGGGTCACCTTCCAGAATCTGCTTCCTCAGGCTCTCCACCAGCAGTGTGACCACAGCATGGTGGCAGAGGGTGGGGCCGAGGGGGGAGACGGGGGAGGAGAAGGGGAGAGGAGGGGGAGAGAGCAGGGAGGAGGAAGAGGAGGAGGGAGGGGAGAGCCACACCCGTTTGTGTGTCTGGCCTTTCGCTCCGTCGTAGGAGGAGGGGGCTGAGGGCTGAGACTCCTCCTCCTTACCTCAGGGCCAGGTAGCCCCACCCACTCTCACAAGGACATCGTCAGTCAGCCGTTGCCCCCAGCAACACACCTAGAGAGGAAAGTGAGATGCAGATGAGTGTTGGAGAGTCATGTAGGTTTATTTAAATAGTCAAAGAGAAAGATAGGGGTTCCTGTATCCAACATTAGAACCATTGGTGTGTTGTTCCCTCTAAACACAGACACCTTTGGTTCCCTGTAAACACAGACACCGTTGGTTCCCTCCAAACACAGACACCTTTGGTTCCCTCTAAACACAGACACTGTTGGTTCCCTCTAAACACAGACACCGTTGGTTCCCTCTAAACACAGACACCGTTGGTTCCCTCTAAACACAGACACCGTTGGTTCCCTCTAAACACAGACACCTTTGGTTCCCTCTAAACACAGACACCGTTGGTTCCCTCTAAACACAGACACCGTTGGTTCCCTCTAAACACAGACACCGTTGGTTCCCTCTAAACACAGACACCGTTGGTTCCCTCTAAACACAGACACCGTTGGTTCCCTCTAAACACAGACACCGTTGGTTCCCTCTAAACACAGACACCTTTGGTTCCCTCTAAACACAGACACCTTTGGCCTCTAAACACAGAGACCGTTCGTTCCCTCTAAACACAGACACCTTTGGTTCCGCCTAAACACAGACACCTTTGGTTCCCTCTAAACACAGACACCTTTGGTTCCGTCTAAACGCAGACACCGTTGGTTCCCTCTAAACACAGACACCTTTGGTTCCGCCTAAACACAGACACCTTTGGTTCCCTCTAAACACAGACACCTTTGGTTCCCTCTAAACACAGACACCTTTGGTTCCGTCTAAACGCAGACACCGTTGGTTCCCTCTAAACACAGACACCTTTGGTTCCCTCTAAACGCAGACACCGTTGGTTCCGCCTAAACACAGACACCGTTGGTTCCCTCTAAACGCAGACACCTTTGGTTCCCTCTAAACGCAGACACCTTTGGTTCCCTCTAAACGCAGACACCTTTGGTTCCCTCTAAACACAGACACCTTTGGTTCCCTCTAAACACAGACACCGTTGGTTCCCTCTAAACACAGACACCGTTGGTTCCCTCTAAACACAGACACCGTTGGTTCCCTCTAAACGCAGACACCTTTGGTTCCCTCTAAACGCAGACACTTTTGGTTCCCTCTAAACAGACACCGTTGGTTCCCTCTAAACACAGACACCTTTGGTTCTATCTAAACACAGACACCGTTGGTTCCCTCTAAACACAGACACCTTTGGTTCCCTTTAAACACAGACACTATTGGTTCCATCTAAACACAGACACCGTTGGTTCCCTCTAAACACAGACACTATTGGTTCTATCTAAACACAGACACCGTTGGTTCCCTCTAAACACAGACACTATTGGTTCTATCTAAACACAGACACTATTGGTTCCCTGTTCCCCACAGTGTTTATTATCTGGTCAGTCACTGAAACAAATGTCCCTTCCTGTGAATAACTGGAGTATTTAACATTCACTTTATCAGAATATGCTTAAAACATACTGGAATCCCTTTACATTGTTATTAACATATGGTTTTACTGCATTGTATTTTTTAGTAAAAACAAATCATTAAACAATCTCAGGCAATCAATAATCATAAGGTCTCCCTGCATAAATAAACAATAAATATATTATTTTTTATAAATTGCAACATTATGTGAATCTGTTCTCTTATTGCATGATAATTCCTGGATTTTTTATTTTTCATGTTTCCATGACAGCGAGATATCAAGCTTTTGTCACGATTATCCCGATAACGGGAATGAAAATAATTATCGCTATTACGGTGGAGAAATCAGACTAGGGCGTTATTACCTTCTATTCTCTCGTGTTTACTTGAGGTTTTCTTCCAGACGTGTTGATGGAATCTGGCAATGGCGACGCGTCGCTCTAACTTTTGTAAACTTATAAACTTGACATTTTTATATTGATGTTTAATGTGCAGAAAGTCCGAAACAGACAACTTTAACGATCAAACATGTTGGACACACGATTCATCAGCTGTTAATAAAGTCAACTTATTGTATGAATCCATCAGATGATCAACACAGAATCAATTCATTAATGATATGGAAACAGCTGGAAAGCTCACAGTCAGATCCATGAGAACCCTTCAACCCGGTTCTCTCCAAGACCACCTGATATAACGGGTCTACGGAGAAATTATCTGCTGGGAAGAGGCTCCTCCCACTTGGAGGAAGCCCCTCCCACTGGGTAGAGGCCCATCCCACAGAGTAGAAGTAGAGTTCAACATCAAACTGTGGCTCATTAAATCACTAATGCTGGATTAGTCATGAAACTGAGAATCATGGGGTTTTTTTCTTTGGATCAAGAAGCTAAATAGACGACGTGTGACGAGTTTGAATGAATTTACCAACATCACATGTCCGGTCATGTGACTACTGAGCACATCGCAGTGTCGATGCTGAAACTAGACATTGTACAGATGTCTTTTGAGCGTATTTTAGGAGGAACAAAAACAAACATGTTTTGTTTAAAAGTCTGATTATATTGCACTCTTCCATCACATGCTCACATCATCTCAGCATCACACAGCCTGTAGCATCACCACCGGTCTTTCTGAGCCACAGGAGCAAATACCTTTTATACCCTTATAGTATTTTAATCTGTGATTTTTTTTAGACCTAAATGCAGCTTTTGGACACAGTAGCTCACGCAGTTTAAATCGGCCGTCTTGACACCAGGGTTGACATCTGCACACAGGACCACCCTCCCTCTACAGCTCACCTGTAGCGTACCTCAAGGTTCAATTATAGGGCCACTTATATTTCCCATAAACATGCTCCCTGCTTGGCCAAATCATCAAACGTCACTTTTTTGTTGTCTACACACATAGATAATAACCCTATTGCTGTTTTAAACTGGCTCAGCAATAATCGTTATATCAGTTTAAATTTTAACTTAGTTGTGTCTCGCTTTTGTTTGGCTTTCTGTTGTTAAATTGTCTGGTATTTCACATTTGTTTTTCTTTGCCTGTCAAAGCACACTGTAAACTTGGTGCAACAGTTATTTTTATTACATTACATCAGTTAACCAGCAGGTAGTAGCATATTACAAATACATGTATTTACTTGTGAAATTAATGGATTATATCTGCTTCTGATAATGTAAATGGGGAATTAGAATAATCTCTAAATTGTATTATTAAATCCCTGGAGTGCTTCCACCTTGAATACTCCAGGCTCTGGGGGCAGAGGCCACACAGACCCCGGACTCTGGGGGGTTGGGGGCTTTAAAGCGGCCTGTTGTTGGACTCCAGTGTCTGGGCTTACTGGTGTTGAACACGTGGGCCGCTGTGGTTAGATGACGGCACCGTGCTGGTGATGCCAGGCTGTCCCCGGACGAGGAGGCCGTGCTGCAGCCTGAGCAGAGCCGCCTCTTTGAAGCCCGACTGGCTGCTGAGGCCGCTGGGCATCTCCGGCTGCTGCTAGCTCGTGGCTAACACATCCCATTGTTTTCAATGAGGGATGCTAACGTGGCGATGCAGCGGGTATCCTCGCTTATGCGCATAGTAAATGCACAATAAATGCAGCGTATTTACGAAAGGATTGTAACATTAATTCCGTGTAACTAAAATGTATTAAACGACGTGGCTGTGTGGTATTAATGCAGCGGGTTCCATCACCTGAACGCTTAGCTTGCTGTAAATAATATGTCATCTCGTTATTACTTTCAAGGTCGGCACAATACATTCAGCCATTTTGCTCGCCGAAACAAAGCGGCGGACGGAGGATCGTGCGGGCGCCGCAGGCTCGCAGCCTCCCGGGGGCTCGGGGCTGCTGGGGTCCGCGGGTCCGGCGGTGCTAGCGGGGAGCTAGCATGGGGCTACCGCGGCCGCCCGCCTGGCTGCAAACGAGCGGCGGCGGCGAGCTAACGGCGGCTAGTTGCCCCCGCCAGCAGCGTTAGCAGGTTAGCCGCAAAACAAACCCGGTAAACGTGAGACGGGATGTTCTCGCCTCTCGTCCCCACCTCCGGCTCCGACTTGAGAGACGATATATCCGGGTAAAACCCCCGAGTGCCTCGCCCCCGGCTTGCTCACACCCCGAATCAGCGCCGGCTAACAACAATAATAGCGGAGATGCGGGTGACGTCTGGCCGGCCTGTGAGCTCCGTGAGCAGCGAGGAGGAGGAACACACGGCGCGATGCTGCAGGACGGACCCGCCGGACTAAGCTAGCTACCGCGGACGCACACACACACACACTACCCGGCAAAAACAGGAGGTCTCCCTGCCCCCCTCCTCGGCCGGTTGGCCCCGCTTACCTGTTCGGGGACGGGGAGAAGCGGCTCCGGTGGACGCAGTGGGCCGGCAGACAGCAGCGCTGCACGGCGTCGTATTGACCCAGTATTATTAAAGAGCCCCGCTCCGCCCGCCGCTGTCAGCGCCGAGCCGACCACAATGAATTAAGGTCTGGATTCAACCGCTCTCAGCGGGCACCGCAGGGTCCGGAACCAGCCGCGCACCGGCTCCGATCAGCGTCCAGGCTCCCGGTATCATTAACACATCATAATAACGGATCTGCGTGCACACGCCCGTGAGCGGGAGGCATTCATAAATAACATTTACGGTGTCGGGAGGGGAGGGGGGAGGAAGAGGAGGAGGAGGAGGCGGCGGCGGGGGGGGGGGGGGGGGGGGGGGGGGGGAGGAGGTGCTACACATCAGCACCGCACCATCACCTGCCTGCTATTTATACACTTTAAACATCGGGACATTAGCTTCGGCTTCACAGCGGCTCGTTACTGCACATCATAAAGACAACTCAGCGGCGGTCAGAGTCAAAGCCCGGAGAGAGAGGGTTGGGCATGATGGGAGATGTAGTCTCACGCTTGTTTACAGCAGCAGATCTGCGCTCAGTCAGCTGTGCGTTATTATTTAATCATCCAGATGAGACGAGGAGGTGAAACGGTGCAGCTAAAGGACAAATCCGCAAAAATGGCAGATCTCAGTGATGCAGCAGGAGCAGTGGACGGAGGAGATGCCTCCATCCTAGGGAGGCAGGGAGGAGACACCTCCATCCTGGGGAGACAGGGAGGAGACGCCTCCATCCTGGGGAGGCAGGGAGGAGACACCTCCATTCTAGGGAGGAGACACCTCCATCCTGGGGAGGCAGGGAGGAGACGCCAATTTTTTTTTAAATATGTATTTTATTGGCTCGTTTTAATGCTTTTCTCAATGTTTTATGTAAAGCACTTTGAATTGCCCCGTTGAAAGGTGCATTACATATAAAATTGCCTTGCCTCCATCCTAGGGAGGAGAGTCCTCCATCCTGGGGAGGAGGTAGGGAGGAGGCGCCTCCATGCTGAGGAGGAGGCACCTCTATAGAGAGGAGGTAGGAAGGAGACGCATTTAAATTGTGGAGAAGAAAACGGGCCAGCCTGTGAATTTAACACTTTATTTACATCTTTATTAATCACATCTTGCAGTTTTGATCTCAATAGTCAAGAAACACAAACAAGTAAAAAAAAAAAAAAAAAAAAAAAAACCAACAACAACACAAAGTGACAGCTGCTTCCCCTCCATCAACCAGGGTTTCTGTTTTTGAGAAAAAACATGGAGGTGAAGAAAAGAGGCTCTGGATTCTGATCCAGACCAGATAAGAGCATGAAGGTGGAGCACCAGAACGTGACACCAGAACAAACACGTGGTCAAGTAGAAAACAAACTTCTCCTCGGTGCAGGACCAACAGAACAGGGTGCAAGTGAGGTGGGAACAGAAACGTACTACAGTGTAAACTAGGGGACCATGCTCAGGTAAGAGCTGGGGGGGACCTCAGGGATCAAGGACCATCACATCCCTGCTGTCCATCTAGGAAATCTTCAACCATCTTAAAAAGACTAACTTCACCCCGACACATTCAGGATCAATGTCCTCATTGGGTTCAGACCGGTGGAGGTCCGCTGGGGTTCAATACGGATTCCACAAGATCTGGTCCGAGAAGACGGGAACCTGCTGGTCGTCGGAGCCCAAATCTATGAGAACAAGTCAACAAAGAGGCTTTCAGGCTACGACACGCAAAGAAAACAGACTCCAGCTGGTCTTCAATGAGGCAGCGTTCCTCAGCGCGACTTCATCATGACCTCACCGTGGCCGCTGTCGGCCTCCAGAAGGAGGCGGAGCCAGTCGTTCATGTTGTCACCGGTGGTCAGGTGACTCCTGAAGGAGGCGCCGAGGCCGGGAGGAGAGCGAAGAGTCCTGTGGTTCATCTCAGCCTCCTGACGAGGAAAATGGGATCAACAAACTTCTCTGCAGATCTTTATATGAATACACGTCATCACAGATCCATCCGCTGCTGAAAATAGTCCCCGTTAAAAGTCTGTTTCCTCCCATCAGTTTAATTAGAACTACAGATTAGAACTACAGTGGACTACAGATAAGAAATACAGTGGACTACAGATGAGAACTCCAGATTAGAACTACAGTGTTGGTGCTGGTCCAGCGTGGTTACCGGGGACAACGAGACGTTCCAGGTTCCAGGCAGCTCCAGAGACGTGAGGCTCAGCAGAGGAGACACCGAGGAGGCTTTAGAGGCTGCTGAAGTCTCCTTCTCTCTCTGCTTGTCTCCTCCGTCCTCACACAGGTCAGAGGTCATCTTCGCCAGCTGACTCTGCCTGGAAGACGACATCATCATCATCAGCAGCAGCAAGAGCCAATGTATATAAACAACAACATGATGTTCCACCTACAGCTGCTCGACGGGGTCGGGAGCAGCGGCGGCGTCCGGTGGGCCGTCGGTCAGTGGGTCCCACAGGTGCAGCGCTCGACGCCATAGACGCACCTGCATGTCCCAGGAGCGCCGGCTGTACTTCCTGTACTTGTTAGGAGTGGATGGGTGGAGCTTAGCGTCCCTCAGGTGTCTGAGGGGGAGGAGTACAGCCGATTATCAGCCGAGTCACTGATTTTCAGCTGAGTCATCATTTAGACCCAGAATACCTTCTCCTGTCCGTCTGTAGCGAAGGCGGCGAGATTTTAATCAATGTTGACTTATCGTCGAGGATCGTCAACATGTCTCCCTGCGTCATAGACGGGAGGACAGACGGGAGGACAGAGGGTCTCACCTGGGGACTTGCTGCAGGTAGTTCTGGTAGCCGCTGGTGTTTTTGCCGTACTGGATCTGTTTTTGCCGCCGCTTCAGAACGGCACCATTGGTCTCAGTGTTGGCCGGGTCCGGGAGGCGGGGGTAGCACCGGTCGAAGGGGGGTCTACAGGGAGGGGGGGTACTGGTTACTTACTCATGGTCTGGAGGTGCAATGTTCTACAATACACCACCTACACCTCGTTCTTTATCATCACCATCTTCATCATGCGTTACTTATCGACTCTTCATGTTCACCACCTCACCTCTTATTGTCCAGATCGTCCGTCCCCACGGCAACGCTACTGGTGGACACTTTCAGGATGCACCGCTCCAGGATGGACGGCCTGAAGACAGACAGACAGGAAGACGGGGGCTGTAGTTTAATGCTTACCATTAATAACTAGAGTTAGCATTAATACCTAGCGTTTATAACCTGCGTACGCATTAATAACTAGTGTTAGCCTATATAACTTGCATTAATAACCTGCTTTGAAATTAATAACTAGCGTTAGCATTAATAACTAGCATTAATGACTAGCATTAATAACCTGCGTACGCATTAATAACTAGTGTTAGCATTAATAACTAGCATTAATAACCTGCGTACGCATTAATAACTAGTGTTAGCCTAAATGACTTGCATTAACCTGCTTTGAAATTAATAACTAGGGTTAGCATTAATAACTAGCATTAATAACCTGCGTACGCATTAATAACTAGTGTTAGCCTAAATAACTTGCATTAATAACCTGCGTTGAAATTAATAACTAGCATTAGCATCAATAACTAGCATTAATAACCTGCGTACGCATTAATAACTAGTGTTAGCATTAATAAATAGCGTTAGCATTAATAAATAGCATTAATAACCTGCATTAGCATTAAAAACTAGCATTTATAACTAGCGTTACTGTTAACCTGCGGGGCTTAGTGCCGGCGGCTCGGTCTCGTCCTCTCGGGCCGCTGGCAGCAGGAGGAGACGGGACGGGAGAGAAGTTACTGTGAGGACAAAGACACAAACATTCAGCAAATAAATACATTCATAAATACATAATGAAGTCAAATCACTGCTGTAGGAAGATGTCATTCTGATGTCATGAAGAGCTACTTCTGGTGGTGGTGCGTCTCACCTGACCAGACTGTCGAAGACGGAGCTGCAGCCGGGGAGGAGCCAGGGTTCGGGGGCGGAGCCTCTGGGGGCGGCAGGCAGTGGGTCGGGGAGGCCGGCCCACATGGCGGCTGACCAGCCCTTGACACAGGAACACGACCATGGACTGAAACAGAAGCTGAGGACACACATCACATGACCGGTGAATCACGCCAGCAGTCAGGTGACAGTTACCACGACGATGGTACCTAGCAGGTCACCTATCAACCAACTGACCGACCTGGGCCGGGCCACACATCTGGTCCCTGACCAGGTCTCTAGTCCCATCCCTGACCGGGTCTCTATTCAGGTCCCTACCGTTTCCAAGAACCGTATTAAACACTACATTTTTGTTGTTGTAGAATAAAGGTTTGATATGGTAATTCAAACATTATTGATAATTAAGTTTATTTAGTAGTACAGATATTTAAAGTTGTGAATGGTTGTTTGTCTCCGTTAGCCCTGTGATAGACTGGTGACCTGTCCAGGGTGAACCCTGCCTTCGCCCAATGACAGCTGGGATCGGCTCCAGCCCCTGAATACAGGATAAGCGGTAGACGATGGATGGATGGATATGTAAAGTACAGATATTACATTTAAAGTGCAGATATTAGATTTAAAGCTGCAGTCGGCAAGTCTGGCAGATGGAGTTGACTCAATTTTCAAATGTTTACAAACACTCACGCCCCTCCCCCTCTACCACAGAGCTTCTCCGCTCCCTCCCATCGAGTGCTCGTCAGTGCTCGTGCACCAGATTCCTGTGAACGCGCCCGTGTCTTTTCTCATCGATAAAAACGGAATGGAGTACACGCTACACAGAAATTCTCTTTTCCAAAATGGGATGTTGTTCTATCGGAGCATAGTGTCGGTTTCAGTGAATATGATCAAACAAATGTTGCCGACTGCGTGTTTAAAGTACAGATATTAGTTTTAAAGTACGGATATCAGTTTTAAAGTAGGCTACGGATATTAGATTTAGCTTTAAATTACAGATATACATTTTAAAGTACAGATATTAGTTTTAAAGTACAGATATTAAATTTAAAGTACAGATATTAAATTTAAAGTACAGATACGAGATTTAAAAGTATAATAAATGATTTGTACTTTGTTACTTCCCACCTCTGTATGAAAGGATTTAGTTATTGGGTTTTCTAAAAATCAATCAATAATGTCATTTTCAAGCGGCCATTAACAGGAGATCTGATCCGTTTATAGTTACATCATCTAGGAGGAAAATGTAGAACAATTAGACATTTAAAAAAAAGGCATAATATGTAAGAAAGTACAAAATGTAAGAAATCTAAAGCAACTGGCTGTAAAATCATCCTAATATGTCATAGAGACTCAAGAATAATGATCATATAACATGCTGAACTCACCAACAACAGTACAGCCAAAATATTCGCATTTAAAAAAATCTTTTGCGGACCGCAAATCATGTTTATGTTTTGAAAACATGTTTTGGCACGTGGCGCCACCCACCGGCGTCTACAAATCATTGCAGTCAGCTGCTGAGCAACCACAAGTTGCCAGTTTCGACTGAGCTACAATGGCGGAGGCAACAAAACCCAAAAGAGCTCGTTATGATTCACAAAAACACCAAGATAAAAACCGAGGCAAAGCGAGGGTCTATATAGGGGATGCATTTAAACGGTGGAGACAGTTGAAAGCTGAGAGGAATTTGAAATCAGATACAGGATTGGCTACACTTCTCATAGACAGGTAAGTTGACGGAGGATACGACAACAGCTCTGGCAACCGCGAGTCTGGAGGGGAGGGGGTGGAGGGGGAGGCGGATACGACTCGCCGCAGTGTTTTGAATTTGCGTGTAGTACCGTTTTTGGCCACATTCTTACATATGGTGACTTTAAGTCTCGTTTTAAACGGAAACGCGAGTAGATATTTGGGTACTTTGGTGTTCTGCCTGCTGGTCCAGCCTCGTCCAATCAGACGAGAGCTGGCGGCTCTGTGTAGCCTGACAGGCGAAACCCGGGAAAAACATAACAAGATGATGCTTAATGAGCTTCGGGTTCTAGAGCCACACACTACGGACATGCATTATTGTGTTTGAGGTTAAGAAGAGAACATCCGGGTCCTGAACTGAGCCGAACTCTACATGCGAATGAAGCGTGTGATACGGGTGTTTGACGGACAGCTGACCGGGCTGCGCGTGAACACCACTTGTGTCTGCGCCGGGACTCAAACCGGTTAAAGCGCGTGTCCGGCGGGTACAGACCTGGAGGAGAGCAGCGGGCTCGGAGCAGCAGTTTCCACTAAGCGGCTTGACATCATTGCACTTTCACTTTGGCGCCGTCGGACGCCATTGTTCCGCTTTCACGGCTCTTTAACGAGTCGCACCTGAGGCGGGCGGGGCCTCGCGCCAGGGGGCGGGGCCTGACGGCCGCCGCTGACGTTATTTGTTTTGTTTTTTTGCCTCATTCACTTTTCTTTTCCTTTCTAAAATCGTTTGATTGTGTGCAATTTAATAAGATTTATCAGTTTGCTCTTTACACATGTTATTTTATATTATTTATATTTACTCTGATGTACTTGTTATCATAGGAACGCTTGTATCTAATGCATCCTGAAGATTTAGCTCATCTTTTTTGTTCTTGTCCCCACTCTTGTATTTCTTTTGGCAAAGATATATGTACATTTATTTCTCAATATGTCAACTGCAAATTTTCCCTTACATATGAAAATATATTTTGGTAATTTTTCTTACTCCTTTACCAAATCAAACCAATACAATATAATACATTTGATGCTATTTAAATTTTACATACATAAATCTACATTTTTAAATTCATAAACCACTATTTTTAAGATTTCAAAACATTAAATTAATTCTAAAAACAAAAAAGCTAATGAATAAATAATATATTTTTTTTTTCAATAGATTAGCTAGCTAGCATGGTAAGCAAGAAAGTTTAAACTATAGAATGCAGGGGTAGCATCATTAGCTCGTAAGTAGTAGCTACGTGTTATCAGGACCGGATTGTTCCGTGGTCCTGGTGTCATAACGGGGTCGCGACCCGACTCGTTGCGTCTCCGCAGCAACAGGCGGCGCTGTCTTTAAACAGGCAGACAGGCCGTGTTCCGTCACAGAGTTCACAAGATGGCGTCGGGCAGCGGGGTGAGTTTCTGGTCTTGTCTGTTTATTAGTGTCAGAAATATAAAAACGACTCGACTGACGCTCGACTTTCCCGCCGGCTCGACGTGTGTGTTTATCGTAGCCGCCAACAGCGCACACCGACTCCGTCTAACGGGTTTCTAAAGCCGTTTAAAAAGCGCCGCCTCGGCTCGGAGCTAACGACGGCTAGCATGCTAGCATGCTTGCCACAACAACAATGCGACGTTTCCGGTTTTATTTCCAACTTAAACGTCGCGTTTCCCGAACACGTAGAGCGCGTGCTTTATAAACCACGAGTCTCTGTGTGACGTAACCTTTTTCTTACGTCAACAGTTAGCAGGCTATCGACTGCTAACCGTTAGCCTGCGCTCCGCTAGCAACAACAATCATACTTCCGGTCACATCCCTTCAGAATAAAATGGTGATTATCACATGAAGATCTCAAACTTAGATGTTAGATAATATCCACTGTTATTCCACACTGTTAGAGACCCCTCCATGTGCGAATGATCCTCTTTGAGATGAAGTTTGAATCTTTTAATCCTTGAAAACCACTTCACAAGTAAATAAACATCAGCTGTCTGTAAGATTCCGTTTGTGTTTCTATATAGTTATTTAAAGAAAGAGAGAGACCACCAACGGCTGTGTACATGGGAAAGCAACTTTAGCTACCAAAGCACAGGATATTAAACACAAAATCAAACTGTTTAGGAACAGTTCCTTACATTTCTACAGGGCTCAGCTCTGACTCTTCTTCTTCTCCTCTTGTAGTCCAATAAGAACGACTTCCGTCGGAAGTGGGACAAGGACGAGTATGAAAACCTCGCTCAGAAACGCCTGGCCGAGGAGCGAGACCGGGAGAGGAGAGATGGTGAGGACATTAACGACTTTTAAAACACATACATAGTGTAGTTTGTTTCCTCGTGTGTTTATTCTGATGTTTGAATCCCCTCACGTTTGAATCCCCTCACGTTTGAATCCTGTCGTCCTTCAGGGAAAACGGCTCCGCCCATCAAGCGGGACCTCCTGCGTCACAGAGACTACAAAGTGGATCTTGAGTCCAAACTGGGGAAGACCATCGTCATCACCAAGACCACTCCTCAGGCAGAGATGGGCGGGTACGAACAGATCGCCATGACAACCTGCAGACGCCGTTAGCATGTGTTGCTAACCGCTTGTAGCCAAAGACTGGAACTTTGGTTCCACGTCAATATGCACGCCGTCAGAGAACGGAGCTGTTTGGAATCTGCTGCTCTGATTGGCTGCTGCTTCTTCTTCTCTTCCAGTTATTACTGTAACGTCTGTGACTGCGTCGTCAAAGACTCCATCAACTTCCTGGATCACATCAACGGCAAAAAACGTGAGTTTACATTGAAGAAGTGGAGATAAACGAGCTCAGCCTGCTGGTGGGTAACTGTTGTGTGTGTGTGTGTGTGTGTGTGTGTGTGTGTGTGTGTGTGTGTGTGTGTGTAGACCAGAGGAACCTGGGCATGTCGATGCGTGTGGAGCGCTCGTCTCTTGATCAGGTGAAGAAACGGTTCGAGGTGAACAAGAAGAAGATGGAGGAGAAACAGAAGGAGTACGACTTTGAGGAGCGCATGAAGGAGCTGCGTGAGGAGGTGAGGAGAGAAGGGGGGTAGGAGAGGAGGGCAGGGGAGTCTCTGGGGGTTGGAGTGCTCTGTCACCTCTGTGTGTCCTCCCTGTGCAGGAGGAGAAGGCGAAGGCCTACAAGAAGGAGAAGCAGAAGGAGAGGAAGCGCCGTGCGGAGGACGACGTGGACTTGGAGGAGGACGACGAGATGGCGGCCGTGATGGGTTTCTCCGGCTTCGGCTCGTCCAAGAAGAGTCATTGACGCTCCGACGCTCCACGGCGAGGACCAACACACACCAGGACAGGAACCCGGCTCCTGCTGGACCTTCAGACCAGAACCAGACTGTAATGACAGGAAGTCCTTTAGCAGGCTCACAGTCCTGAATCTGGTTCAGACTTTTAAACCTGAAAATATTCATTGTGTGTCTACAACCATGCTTTTATTTTGGTAGTCTGTTTGTTTTATTTTGGTAATCTGTTCCCCTGTGCTAGTCTTGTTCCTCCGTGTTGAGAAACAGACGATGGAAGGAAGTTTCTTCTCGACTGATGACGGCGACGCATTCAAGTTCATGCAGATAAAATAGGAGAAGAGGCTGTTCTGCATGAAAATACATTTAACAAGTTAAAATCTGATGTTTTCCTCTAAATTCTTGTGAAAAATGTTTGATATAAAGTCTTCACAAAATTACATTTTAACTTGTTCAATGTTTGTGACGTTATTATATTAGTTTGACTGTCAACATGTTGAATAAACACTGCTTTTTGTTTAATTGGTCGTCTGATTTTGCAGCTCTGCCTGATGTGCACTGGACATATCACCGGAAAATGTTTCTGTGTTGCCTTCAGGGACCGAACCTTGGCTTCAGCGTCGGTTTATTGTGCACATTTCACACAGAGGCATCACAAATAGTTATTTTAGATTTTATATATTTAAATATATATAAATATGTTTGATTACCACCTTGTTTACAAACATGTGTAGAATCAATAATATCCAATAATTTACTTCCGGTACTTTGAGTAAAACTTGTATTTTTACTTTAGTAAGATTCTGATTTACTTGTAACACGTAGTACTTTGGATTATTAATCTAAATAATATTTTGGTCAGGCAGACAAATTCCCCAAATAATGTTATATGAGAATGGAGTTTTTTTTTTCTGAGCACTTTTAGAAACTTTAAAGAAATACCCGATGATGTCACCTAACAGTAGAATGTATCATAATAAACAAACAATTAACATCTATGATCACAATTAATCTCTGTGGTGACGATGACAGAAGCATCCACAGGGGGCAGCAGGGAGTTTAACTCAAATTTATCTTCATGTTTTAAGTTTTAACTTGATTCAAGTGTTTTTTTTAACTGTGATAATTGGTTTATATGTTTACTTTCATACATATCGGATACGTACCACAGTAAAATGTGTCATATCTCCCTCTGAGTACAAGGATGTGGAAGTAGTGTACAAGTACCTCAAACCCACCGTGGGTTGAGGTGTTGGTGCATGAAGGCTGACCTGACCTGAGATCAGCGTTAAATCTGAAACTGATCCAGAGTCTGCAACTTCCTGCCGTAACAGCATTGAAGTTTGTCATCAGCAGCAGCGGCGGGTTGCAACTCTAGCGGCTGTTCCGCTCTGTGGTTGGGGGGGGGGGCTGCCTTCATCCCTCTGCATTGTCACTTCCTCTGAGAAGCAGAGACGGAGAGACAGACAGGCAGCAAGACAGATAGAAAGCAGCCATTTTGCCCGGGTCTCTCTGCCCGTCTTTCTACCCGTCTCTCTGCCTGTCGTTCTTCTCTCCGTTTCTTCTGAGACTCAGAGTCGTTTTGAGGAAGTGAAACTTTCTGAAGACGTTATTTTTATCTCAGAGCAGTTCGGTTTGCATTTCGCAGGAAGTAGGGTCGGGGCCCGCTGGTCTTTGGACGTCTGACTGAAGAGGACCCGAAGACAGACCAGGACCAGGACTGGAGGAACTAGGGTGATACAATCTAGATGGTGGTCACCTCTTAGCGTCTTTGACATCAGCTGGAGGACTTGGAGTGTTTGAGGACCAGGATGAGCTCTGATCGAGTGCCGTCCCGGGCCGAGGTGATGGGGTGGAGCCCCCAGCTGCTGGCCGACTACCTGAAGAGGGTGAGACCTCCCTCAGCTGTCGCTCCCTCTTAGGCCTCCCTCAGCTGTCGCTCTCTACCTTCACTTCTTCTTATTCACATAAATCATTTAACTTGCTGCCGTTACACTCGACGTCCATGGCGACACGTTCCTAGTCCCCAAATACCAGACGAGATGATACCTACTCCAGACTTGTTTACTAGTCCTGACCTGTTTACTAGCCATGATATGTTTACTAGTCCAGACCTGTTTACTGGTCCTGATATGTTCACTAGTCCTTACCTGCTAACTAGTCCTGGTAAGTTTACTAGTCCTGACCTGGCATGTTTAGTAATTCTGACATGTTTACTAGTCCAGACTTGTTTAGTAGTCCTGATGTGTTCACTAGTCCTTACCTGTTAACTAGTCCTGACATGTTTACTAGTCCTAATATAGGCACTAGTCCTAATATTTTCACTAGTCCAGAGATGTTTACTAGTCCTGACATGTTTACTAGTCCTGATATGTTCACTAGTCCTTACCTGCTAACTAGTCCTGGTAAGTTTACTAATCCTGACCTGACATGTTTAGTAATTCTGACATGTTTACTAGTCCTGACATGTTAACTAGTCCTGACCTGACATGTTTAGTAATTCTGACATGTTTACTAGTCCTGACCTGTTTACTAGTCCTGCTATGTTTACATGTCCTGACATGTTTACTAGTCCTGACCTGTTTACTAGTCCTGATATGTTTACTAGTCCTGACATGTTACTAGCCATGATATGTTTACTGGTCCTGATATGTTCACTAGTCCTTACCTGCTAACTAGTCCTGGTAAGTTTACTAGTCCTGACCTGACATGTTTAGTAATTCTGACATGTTTATTAGTCATGACCTATTTACTAGTCCTGACATGTTAACTAGTCCTGACCTGTCCACAAGTCCTGACCTGACATGTTAACTAGTCCTGGCCTGTTAACTAGTCTTGACCTGACATGTTTACTAGTCCTTACATGTTAACTAGCCCTGGTATGTTCACTAGTCTTGATATGATTACTAGTCCAGACATGTTTACTAGTCCTGACATGTTAACTAGTCCTGGCCTGTTAACTAGTCTTGACCTGACATGTTTACTAGTCCTTACATGTTAACTAGCCCTGGTATGTTCACTAGTCTTGATATGATTACTAGTCCAGACATGTTTACTAGTCCTGACATGTTAACTAGTCCTGGCCTGTTAACTAGTCTTGACCTGACATGTTTACTAGTCCTTACATGTTAACTAGCCCTGGTATGTTCACTAGTCTTGATATGATTACTAGTCCAGACATGTTTACTAGTCCTGACCTGTTAATGAGTCCTGACCTGACATAGTCAATTGTCCTGACATGTTAACTAGTCTTGACCTGTTTACTAGTCCTGACCTGACATGTTTACTAGTCCTGACCTGACCTGTTTACTAGTCCTCACCTGTTAACTAGTCCGGACCCGTTAACTAGTCCTGATGTGTTTACTAGTCCTGACCCATTAACTAGTTCTGATCCATAAGCTAGTCCTGAGCCGTTAACTAGTCCTGATATGTTTACTAGTCCTGACCTGTTAACTAGTCCTGATATGTTTACTAGTCCTGACCTGTTAACTAGTCCTCATCCGTTAACTAGTCCTGGCCATTAACTAGTCCTGATATGCTACTAGTCCTGTCCCGTTAACTAGTCCTGATCCGTTAACTAGTTCTGATATATTTACTAGTCCTGACCCGTTAACCAGTCCTGTTCCATTATCTAGTCCTGGTCCATTAACTTGCCCTGATATGTTTACTAGTCCTGACCCGTTAACTAGTCCTAACCCGTTAACTAGTCCTGATATGTTTACTAGCCATGACCCGTTAACTAGTCCTGATCCATTAACTAGTCCATTATTTCTGTATTCATTTGTCTTTACTAAACAACTTATTTAACTCGCATATTTTTGCGAGATGGTTCGGAATGCATGGATGGAAAATGACTAGTGCCTTCGCCTCACTCGTCAGTAGTCAGACATCTTTGTAGTTTTCTCTGATTGCTTGAAGAAACGGGCTTTAAAAAGAGGATGCCACGTTGTTGCCGATGTGTTTCAGATGAGTCTGATTGGCTGCGACAAGGTGGTGATGAAGAACAATATCAGCGGGGCCAGATTTGTGGTGAGTTCAGGTACATTTTTAAAAATCAGTCAGTTACATCGTCCTGTCAGCTCAGAGCAGGAGAACAGGTGAAGGTTAGAAAGGAGAGGCGGAGGTGGAGAAGAAGAGGAGGAGGTAAGGAAGGAGAGGAGGAAGGAGAGGAGGAGGGGGAGAAGGACAGAAGGAGGTAAGGAAGGAGAGGAGGTGGTGGAGAAGGAGAGGAGGAGGTGGAGAAGGACAGAAGGATGAGGAAGGAGAGGAGGTGGTGGAGAAGGAGAGGAGGAGGTGGAGAAGGACAGAAGGATGAGGAAGGAGGGGAGGAGCAGGAGAAGGACAGAAGGATGTAGGGAAGGAGAGGAGGAGGTGGAGAAGAAGAGGAGGAGGTAAGGAAGGAGAGGAGTAGGTGGAGAAGGACAGAAGGAGGTAAGGAAGGAGAGGAGGTGGTGGAGAAGGAGAGGAGGAGGTGGAGAAGGACAGAAGGATGAGGAAGGAGAGGAGGAGGTGGAGAACGACAGAAGGATGTAAGGAAGGAGAGGATGAGGTGGAAGAGGAAAGAGGAGGCGGTGGAGAAGGACAGAATGAGGTAAGGAAGGGGAGGAGGTGGTGGAAAAGGAGAGGAGGTGGAGAAGGACAGAAGGATTTAGGTAAGGAGAGGAGGAGGAGGAGAAGGAGAGGAGAAGGAGAGGAAGAAGAGGAGGAGGTACAGGAGGAAGGAGAGGAGGAGGTGGAGGAGGACAGAAGCAGGTAAGGAATGAGAGGAGGTGGAGAAGGACAGAAGGATGTAGGGAAGGAGAGGAGGAGGTGGAGGAGGAGGAAGGAGAGGAAGTGGAGGACAGAAGGATTTAGGGAAGGAGAAGAGGAGGTGGAGGAGGACAGAAGGACTTCGGAAAGGAGAGGAGGAGGTGGAGGAGGGAGGAGTCTATGAAATCATAATAACGTGACCATAACCAGATGTGTCTTCTAGAATCTGAGTGACAACGACCTCCAGAAGTTCCCTAAACTTCATGCTCCGTGAGTCCAGCCCAGCTGATTCATGTCACCATGGTTACCGTATCACTACTGATGTTTGACCTTTGTGAGCGTTGACCGGTGTGTGTGTGTGTGTGTGTGTGTGTGTCCAGGATGATCTCTAAGATCAGCACTGAGATCAGTAAGAAGGAGGAGAGGAGAGGCCTGTTCAGCAAGAAGTGAGTTCATGACTTCAGTTTCTCCGTTCAACAGTAGAACGGGGGGGGGACGCAGCGCCACCTAGTGTTGGACACAGTCCAGATACAGTTATTCATTTTATGTTGCTGTGTACCATGTGTTTTAACAATATTACTCACGATATAATTCAGCAATAATATAATAAAGATAATATCCCTTCACAGATCTACACCCAAATATCATGAACCAGGTAGGAACTTTTTTTACAATATTTATTATATTCCTATACAGACTTATTTATAATTCTGGTGTAGATGGTATCATCACTACACACTTGAGGCAGTACTGCAGTATTGCATGGCTACTGTGTGTTTATGTACATATTTCTTGGTTTTATTTATGTTTCTGCAATTATTTGTTTTTGTGCTGCTGCGAAACATGAGAGTAAGGTTCAATTATAGAGTAATATAATATAAGTAATATATAGAGTTTTATTTATATATATATATGTATACAGTATAAATAGTATATGTTTTACTATATGTGTGGATGACTATGAGCTGCGTGCTCCTCTGCAGACACGGCTGCTGACGTTCAGGGCTGGGGCGAAGACGAGTTCGTAAGTTCATCTTTTTATTTTTTCTATTTTTTGTCTAAAAAAAATTGCCTCATTTCAACCAGAATAACTCGTCAAAGATGTTAAAACACAAAAGACTTTAGATCTGCCTGCCTGCCAGTCGTAGGGTGTCGCTATGGTCTTCTCTGTCCAGTGGTGGGACGTACTGTACTGTAATAGTACGCAGTCATGTCACTTTTCATGGTATTTCATGGTCATTTATCTGACAGGGATAGTTACTGTACAAAACATCGGGTTTATAAAATATGATGTTTGGTCGTTAGTGACAGCTTCGACAGAGAACAGCTGCTGCCGAGGTGGAAATAATACTTTTAACAGTAAAACGTTCAGGTGTACCCAGTAAACCCAGGCATACCCAGTAAACCCAGGCATACCCGGGCGTACCTGGTCCGGCATCGACCCTGCGATGCTGCTATAGAAGGGAAGATGGTCTGTTTATAGATGATAAGCATGTTTTACTGTTTGGAAAACATCTTCAGAGTTCAGGTTCCCTATGCCATCACCAAGTATTTAACAAGTTTGGTCATAAGATCTGGGATCAGTTCCTCAACGTAGAAATGTACAACACAGAACAACAAACATGTTCTTCGAGTCTTTCACACCGTTTCTGTTATTTAACAAGCTGAGTTACTCACATGTCTGCAGCAGAAGACAGGCCGCCATCTTGGCTCAAGATTCACTTCCAGGTCAAGGTCACCTCTTAATCGTAGTACTTCTATACAGCCACTAGATGGCGACAGATATCTAACCTGAAGTGTTTCTGTAGCTGTGTCCCAATTCAGGGTCTGCAGCCTTCGGAGGACCCAGCCTTCGCGGTCTACGGAGGCGACACCTTCGGAGACTCCTCCGAAGGCTGGGTCAACCGTCGGTAAATGGGACGGTCTAACCTACGGAGCATTTCCTGATTGCGTCGCGACGTCATCACTTCTGCCGGCCAAGCCCGAGAAAAACACCAGTCAAAACAAAAATACGACAGACGAACATGATGGAGAGTTTTTAATATATATATATATATATATATTTTTTTTTTTTTCTTTTAATTTAATTTAATTTTTATTTTTTTGAGCAAGAGGAGAGGCGGCTGCGGCGACACCGGCGGCTTGTTTATCTCCGACTGGGAGAGAGCCGTGGGGAGGTAACGTTAAAGCCGTTATTTTAACCCATATTAATGTTCATACATAGCTAGCGTAGTACGTGGTAATTAATATACCCGTTAATAAATGATACTGCTAAGTGACAAGCCATATTAAGTATAGATTGACATGGATAATGTCATTTAACCATAAGACTTAATACAGGGTTCGTACAGGTGCTTAAAATGTAAAATCTTTGAAAATGCTGTAATTTTAATGCTGTTTTTTAAGGTCTGAAAAGTGCTTGAATTTTAGTTGAAATGCTTGGCTTATAAAGGGATTAAATTGAATAGTAAAATGTGTACGAGCCCTGTAAATAACCCTGACTTAATTCAATATTTTATTCTTGCCTCTCTTTTAAACATTTTAGTGACATGGCATCGGTCGATTGCATCAGCCCTGCAAACCCCGATGATGGAGGATGTGGTGGACAGTGGAGACATGCATCCTTCACCCCCCACCTCCCAGATGATGTCCCACTCAGAGCCAGAAGAGTCCAGGGTCCTTCTTGTAGCATCCCATCCAGTCCAGCAGCACCACCAGGGACTCCTGCTCAGTTAATACTGTATATATGTTCTCTGTAAATAGTTATTTCTGCTGATCTTTTGTAAATAGTTCTACATGTTAAGAACACCCACTTATCAATAGTTATTGTAACTTTGTAAATATTTGTTAATTACACAAAAAATAAATGATTTTCTTGTCACTGAAAAGCAGTTCAAAAGTTGACTTTAGTTGTAAATAAGAAATGGAACAGATAATGTTACAAGGTTATAGGATTTTTATTTAACTTTATACAATATTTGGAAAAGAAAATGGTACAATACAATATTTTTAATTAACAATTTAAATTACAAATCAACACAGAACTTAATCGAAGAGAAATAAACATCCACCACCCCCCAAAAAATTCAACGCCTCTCAACCATTCTCTCCAATAAACTAAAAGGTCTCTCCATCCTCTTTCTCCCTCTGTAACTTCATGTCCTCCCTGATCAAATCCAGCAAGTCATCCGTTTTCCTCTTTCTTGCTGCTGTCGGTGGCCCTGTGTTCTTGGCCTCAACAGGTGGTCGTTCTCATCCCGGATCCGGAGTTTGATCAAATCCTCAGTCTGCTCCTTGCTCTCTACAACAAAACGACATGTATATTACATTTCCTGTTATGTAAACATGCAAAATGATTGTACGATATAATAACGATATTAACAGTAATAATACTCCTAAGGTTAGCTCTGTATTCAATCCAAAGGTTTACAGTTTTACAGCCTAGAAATACAGCGGGGCTCACAACCCATCGTTAACGTTATATGTTCAGCTGCGAGAGGAGCGGACTGTAGCCTACACAACTTACGAGAACAAATTAACTTAACAGCTCCACGGTTACAATAAGATATAAGTTACCATCGGAGCTTGTAACATTTGAAAGTGAAGGGTTTTAGGCTTACGTTACGTTTAAAGGCTAACGTTAACTGAGCTCCTCGTATCAATAGCCTTAAGCTACATCACGTAGCTGGCCCTACACTCCGGTGGCTACACGTATTAGCATTATTAACTTCACGCATTTTAACACTCAAATGTGATTTAAGGCCCCTTGAACGTCCGACGTTAAGCAAAACCCCGTTACTTACCGGCTGCCGGTGCCGGAGCTGCTGCCGTCTTTCGCCGCCATTGTTGGTTGAACAGCGGCGCGCAAAGCATCTTGGGATATGGGAGGCCGCGAAGGATAGTAACGGTGCATCCTCCGAATACGGGCGAAAGGAGGACACATTTGTCGGCCGCATTTGGAGGAGCCTCCGAATTTAGACGAATTGGGACAGCCTTCGCGCAGCTCTGTGACGTAAGCGGCCTTCAAATGCAGCCTCCGAAGGCTGCAGACCCTGAATTGGGACACAGCTTGTGAGCCGGGTTCATTCTCGAGTGTCTATATAGAGTGCCGAAGCGGAAGCAGGAAGTAACGGCGCCATGGGTCCTTTCGGAGCGAAAAAAATGAATGGTGTTCAATGGACGGAAAATAATTATTATCTGATCCCCCGGTCGTTATGCCTTGGATTACACAAATGTTGTTTATAGGCTTAAATTATAATTTTCCATGTCAAGAGTTTGACCGTTTATTGTGCAATTCTTCAGTTAAAATTCATTGAGAAAACACAATGATAAAGACTACATGTTGTGTCGCGTATGTGACGTCACGTCATCGCCCTTTTCCCTCCCTCGGCTCTCCACATGACCCGACTTATAGTGGTTCTCCCCCCTTTCGATACTTTTATTCTGCCCTTGGAAAAAAGCGGTGAAGTGGAGCAGAGAAACAGCCATCTCGGCGGACTTCGGACTCGGCGGGTGGTGACGTATATCATTCGCGACGAGAACAGCGAGGAGCTGTAGTTCACAAAGCGGCTCACACAAAACCTAACTTTATCAAAACTCTTCGCGCTTAATTGTCGTCTTCTTTGCGTGAAAATTTTTCTTTAAATATCACAAAGAACATATGTGAAATCCATGGCACAATTCAAACGGGACCAGAAAGTAATTTGTATCTACCCATTGAATCGCATTGATATTTTTTTGCTTTTGAGGACCCATGTCCCGGAAATGGAGGGGCGGGACTTCACCACTCTATAACATGGAGCTCTTCAGTCGCACACGAATGCTGATCAACATTCATCGTGTTTATTTCAACATCAATGTTGGTTTAATAGAAATATAAGTGTAAACAGTCTGAACCATGAAGACCATCTGGTCTGTAGAGGAGCCGGTCCTGGTTCAGGTGTGTTGTTCTACTCAAGTAATAATAATAGTAGAACAGAGTTTAATACCTTTACTCTATTAGACTGACATACTTTTACTGTAACAGTGTGTTTTCACAAAGTTGTACTAGTACTTTTACTGTAACAGCGTACTTTCACAGTGTTGTATCAGTACTTTTACTGCAGTAAAGGACCTGAATCCTCTCTGGCAGGACGACGAGGAGTTTGATGATGACTACGAGAGTCCGTACAGCGGTGACGAGGAGGGCAGCGGCGGAGACTACGAGTCTCCAAACGAGGACCCTGAGGGGGCCAACGACTACGAGCCCCCGCCGACTGAGCCCCCGGAGGATCTGGCTCACAAGCTGTGTCCAGCACTGCCCATCGGAGAAGACGACTACATCGGTAGACTCGCCACTGCTGGTGCTTTAAGTAGACGTGTGATGTCATTTTCTGCTTCTCTCGTCTTTTAGCTGGAATCAGGACACCAGATATCTGTGGTTAAACTTCAGATTTACGACTGTATATGAACACAACACACCAGTTTATCCACGAGCACTTGAAAGTACTACGGAAAATTAAGTCTCTGTTAGAAAACAAATTAGATCATACTATTAGTAAAAGAAGTTGTAGCATTCTGAGAATAAACGTTCTGTAATCAATGCTCATTTGATACATAAAAGACAAAAAGCTACCTACCTAGCTAACTAGCCAGACAGACAGTAATCTGTCTCCGGAGAAAGACAAGCTACCTAGCTAACTACCTACCTAGCTAACTAGCCAGACATCTGTCTCCGGAGCTGCGACCATTTGCCTCCTGTTGTATTTCTGTGGGTTTCTATTTCATATTTCCATTTTGTTTCAGCATTACGCAAACACAAACATGACAGCTGTTAATGCGGTGACTAATCACTTTTTGTATGTGGGCGGGTAGATAACCATGTGACATCCAGAGGCCTGCCCCCAGCGGTGTGTCCCCGCCCCCCAGCCTCCACCCTGTCTGCACCTTCTCCCCGGATGGCGAGTCTCATTTTAACACTCAAGTCATAATTTTAAACCTGAGATTTAACCGCTTCAGGAAGCTACACCTTCAACTTTGTGTTTGTGCAGCCGGCAGAGTCGCCAACCTCCAGAAGAGACGTTTCACCAAACTGTCGGGGAAGAAACTGTGAGTTGATTAGTTCAGGAACTGGTCGTGAACACCGTGTTGGACAGACAAAACCCAGACAAAACCCAGAACAATCCCAGAACAAACCAGAACAAAGCTAGAACAACCCCGAACAAGGACAGAACAAGGACAGAACAAACCCAGAACAAACCCAGAACAAACCCAGAACAAAGACAGAACAAAGATAGAACAAACCAGAACAAACACAGAACAAACACAGAACAAACCAGAACAAAGCTAGAACAACCCCTGAACAAAGACAGAACAAAGCCAGAACAAAGCCAGAACAAAGCCAGAACAAGGACAGAACAAGGACAGAACAAACCCAGAACAAAGCCAGAACAAAGCCAGAACAAAGCCAGAACAAGGACAGAACAAACCCAGAACAAACCCAAAACAAAGACAGAACAAAGACAGAACAAGGACAGAACAAACCCAGAACAAACCCAGACCAAAGCCAGAACTAAGACAGAACAAACCCAGAACAAAGCCAGAACAAACCAGAACAAAGCCAGAACAGACCCAGAACAAACATAGAACAAAGCCAGAACAAAGCCAGAACAAACCAGGACAATCCCAGAACAAACCCAGAACAAAGACAGAACAAAGCCAGTACAAAGCCAGAACAAACCAGAACAAAGCAAGAACAAACCAGAACAAACTCAGAACAAACACCCATGAAGACAGAAGGCGTTTCGGTAGAAGACTTCGGAATCACATCACTGGTCATGGTTGTCTGTCCATCCACAGCTGATCACTGATCAGTCAGGCACTGTTAATGGAGACTCTATGATGCTGTTTTAATCCTGTTATTGTGTTCAGTGCCTCCGGGGCCGCCGCAGATCTTTCGTGGCAACAAACCAGGTCGAGATTCGGGGTCCAACCCGTCCCCCATCAGAGGTAACCCTGAACTGGAGTACGACCATTGGACCACTGATTGGTTAATGTTCTTCTGGCTTCACTTCATTTCTATGTAACATAACCTGCAGAACAAAAATACATCACAGTCAACAGTGACATTATATTCTTTGCCAATGAGCTTTAAAAAAAGGCAACAAGCCTGTAAAACAAAGGATCATCTTTATTTGTATTGTATTTATTTATAAATAAATAAATGTTATATATTTTCCTCTGCAGGACCTCATCGCAGCACAGTGGACAAGGTGAGATTCACTTTCTACAAACTGTAACTCAGAAGTTCTCAGGCGGATCTAAGTAAATGTATTGGAGCCTCGATGAAATCCACTTAGATCACAGGGACCGTGAAAACCTCCCCGTAACTTGTATTTCTACTTTAAATGCTTTAAACCTTATGCTTTAATATTATTTCTGTGTTTCCTATAGACGGGCTCACATACTTGGAGGTAAGAACAGACGGGGGCACCACAAGGGACTATTTGCACTTTAAAAACATTGTTGCTCCAACACACACAATAATAAAATAATTAAATGATTGAAAATGCATCATTTATTCATAGATTATAGAGAGCATTAATGTCAGTGAAAGCATTAGGTAATAAAGTTATTAAATTTATATAGGTGTTATTATGGACATGTACAACTGATCCCTTAAGAAGATGATAAAACAGGTCTAAAGCTTCTATGTGGTTGACTATTATATTTCATACTATTACATATATATTTTTTTATATTTAATAACATATTATATTATATTGTATCAACCATAGTCAATGTGTTGAATGTGTTCAGGCCTCAGTCGGATGCCCCCGATCCTCCCACCTGGACCAAACCAGCGGTTCTTCCTCTGTCCTCCACCTCCGTCAGCAGGAGCAACTCCTCCGCCAGAACTCCTGCCAACAGGTCATCATCTCAGATTAAACCACTTTTCATCCGATCACTTCATTATCTCAAAGTCATCCCAATCGTTTCCCCGTTGTCGTCTTATTATTGTTCTTAGTTGTGCGATCACCAATTAGCTTCTTCAGGTTCTTTGATAATAATCAGATTGTTGTTTGGCTCACAGGTACGATGTCAGGCGAGAGGTGAGTTGCTGTTCAAACTGAGTGTTATTGTGATGATTAACTAGTCCAGAATGAGCTCTGATGCTTTTTCTTTCTTTTGCATCAGCAAACACATGACGAAGGTGAGATTTAGCTTCCTGATTTTTGATCTTTCATTTAAAAAACAAAAGCATATTACAAAAAACAGTGATTCCTTCATTTCTTTTTTTCTCTTCCAGCTCCTAAACATAACACCTTCCCCCTCCACCATAAGAACCTGCCCCCCCGCCCTGGACTCCCTGGGTTGCCCTCACGGGGAGACAGGTATGTAAAACAATAGTATAAGAGTGACTCACATGCATCCTGTCATTACTGGAGTACCACAGGGTTCAACTGCCACGCCTCAGTGTTTTGAAACTTAGCAGTAATATTAGAAGTGGTCTTCTTCTACTCTTGAATAATGTGTTTCTTTTGTTTGTAGTCTGCCCCCCAGTGTTCCTTCTGCAGCCTCGCTACCTCACAAACTGCAGTCTGGTAAGAAAACAACACAAACATTAAAGGAACAGTTCCACAAGTCGGGAATTATACTTATTCTGTAAAGCCCATTCAGACAGAACCAACATTGTCCAAACGCTCCTTCTCTTGTTCATCAACAGCAGTTTGTAACCCTTTTTAACCACATTAACTAACTAACTAACCAAACCAGTCCTGGTTAAAGTCCTCCACCCAGACCTCCTCCCGAGTCACTACCAATAGTACTGACTGTGTGTGTGTGTGTGTGTGTGTGTGTGTATGCAGCGATAGCTGCACAAAGAAGCAGCTTCGTAGGATCAGACAGACCGTCGTTTCGTCCATCTCCACCTCCAACAACACAGGTAACAATACACACACACACACACACACACACACCACACACACACTGTGTGTATATAATTGTGTGTATATAGGCCTATATATATATATATACATAACTGTGTGTATGTGCGTATATAACTGTGTATGTGTGTGTATATAGAATTGTGTGTATATGTGTATATAACTGTGTGTGTATGTGTATATAACTGTGTGTGTATGTGTGTTTGTATATATGACTGTGTGTGTGTGTGTGTGTGTGTGTGTGTGTAGGAGCTGGACCGGCGCTGGTACGTAGGTAAAGTGACCCGAGGTCAGGCAGAAGGATGTCTGAAACAAGTCAACAAGGTAATAAACACATTCAGGTACATAACCAAGGTAATAAACACATTCAAGTACATAACCAAGGTAATAAACACATTCAAGTACATAACAAAGGTAATAAACACATTCAAGTACATAACCAAGGTAATAAACACATTCAAGTACATAACCAAGGTAATAAACACATTATAGTACATAACAAAGGTAATAAACACATTCAAGTACATAACCAAGGTAATAAACACATTCAAGTACATAACCAAGGCAATAAACACATTCAAGTACATAACAAAGGTAATAAACACATTCAAGTACATAACCAAGGTAATAAACACATTCAAGTACATAACCAAGGTAATAAACACATTCAAGTACATAACAAAGGTAATAAACACATTCAAGTACATAACCAAGGCAATAAACACATTCAAGTACATAACAAAGGTAATAAACACATTCAAGTACATAACCAAGGTAATAAACACATTCAAGTACATAACCAAGGTAATAAACACATTCAAGTACATAACCAAGGTAATAAACACATTATAGTACATAACCAAGGTAATAAACACATTCAAGTACATAATCAAGGTAATAAACACATTCAAGTACATAACCAAGGTAATAAACACATTCAAGTACATAACCAAGGTAATAAACACATTCAAGTACATAACCAAGGTAATAGACACATTATAGTACATAACAAAGGTAATAAACACATTCAAGTACATAACAAAGGTAATAAACACATTCAAGTACATAACAAAGGTAATAAACACATTCAAGTACATAACAAAGGTAATAAACACATTCAAGTACATAACCAAGGTAATAAACACATTATAGTACATAACCAAGGTAATAAACACATTCAAGTACATAACCAAGGTAATAGACACATTATAGTACATAACAAAGGTAATAAACACATTCAAGTACATAACAAAGGTAATAAACACATTCAAGTACATAACAAAGGTAATAAACACATTATAGTACATAACAAAGGTAATAAACACATTCAAGTACATAACCAAGGCAATAAACACATTCAAGTACATAACCAAGGTAATAAACACATTATAGTACATAACCAAGGTAATAAACACATTCAAGTACATAACAAAGGTAATAAACACATTATAGTACATAACAAAGGTAATAAACACATTATAGTACATAACAAAGGTAATAAACACATTCAAGTACATAACCAAGGCAATAAACACATTCAAGTACATAACCAAGGTAATAAACACATTATAGTACATAACCAAGGTAATAAACACATTCAAGTACATAACAAAGGTAATAAACACATTATAGTACATAACAAAGGTAATAAACACATTATAGTACATAACCAAGGTAATAAACACATTCAAGTACATAACAAAGGTAATAAACACATTATAGTACATAACAAAGGTAATAAACACATTATAGTACATAACAAAGGTAATAAACACATTCAAGTACATAACAAAGGTAATAAACACATTATAGTACATAACCAAGGTAATAAACACATTCAAGTACATAACAAAGGTAATAAACACATTATAGTACATAACAAAGGTAATAAACACATTATAGTACATAACAAAGGTAATAAACACATTCAAGTACATTAGTTTATCTTCCTGTAAATGTGCTTTTGAAAGATTACATCCACTGAATCTAAACATATTTTATTATGAGCATTTTAACGTTAGCTATTAAAAGGACCCTGTTCAGACATGAGTGAAGATAACAGATGTTGTGATGCTTCTGAAGTCCAGTGAATGAAAATACTGTTGCCATGGTTACTAGTACTTTACACCGGCGTGTCTCGTTGTCTGTTGAGGACGGGGCGTACCTGGTCCGGGACAGCACCCGGCAGCTGGTCAACCAGCCCTTCACCCTGATGGTCTCCTACCAGGACAAGGTCTACAACATCCAGATCAGACAGCAGAATAACAAGTTCCTGCTGGGAACCGGGCTCAAAGTCCAGGAGGTAAACAGGGAGTCCCTGACCAGAACCAGAACCAAATGTTATCTAAAGAAAACTGTTAAATAATCAGAAAAGTTTCACTTTGATTGTCTGTCATTACACTGATTGATTAAAGTCCAGCACTGGAGTAAATGTACTTAGTTACTCTGCACCTCTGATTGTTGATCAGCCTGTAATCACTGGTCTCTGGTTCCAGTCCTTCCCGTCAGTGAGTGACATCATCGGCCATTACTCCGAGTCTCCTCTGCTCCTCATTGACGCCAAGAACCGCGGCTCCGGCCAGCAGAACCAGTGCCTCCTATCTGACCCGGCCGGGTACCACATGAATCGGAAGTAGGGGTCCGGACCCGCTGACCCGGATCATTAGCCAGGAGGAAACCAGCAGGCAGAACAATGAGTGAAAACGTTGTTACATTGTTGCTTCATTCACTTGTTTTGATCATCTTTTAATTACAGTTTCTCTGTTTGTGTCGGCGCTTTGAGACAATAACCCTTGAACAATAAAACAATTTTATGAAAGTGATAGAATCATCAATATTTGATGTTTAATTCCAGCATCTCCTCAGTGTCGAGGCGTGTTGTTGGGTTGAGCGCCCCCTGGTGGTTGGGAGAATGCTGCAACCTTCGTGCTCGTAGCTTCTTCTGTAGAAAGAGTCTCCTGCTTCCTTTTACAATCACACACATAAGTCAGTTATAGTTCAGACTCTGTGTGTTGTTCTGTCTCACACAGACACACACACACACACACACACACACACACACAGGTGTGAAGACTCACTTGGACAGATAAGACGTCTCTGAGTTCTCTGTCGGTTACAAGATTGGACATCTAACAGTACCATCCACTAGTTTCATCTATCAGTATCATCCACCAGTACCATCTACCAGTATCATCTACCAGTATCATCCACCAGTGAGTTACAGCTGCAGGGGGACTCGTGGATCAGGACTCATGGACCTCATGGATCCTGGTCTACATTAACATGAAGGAGCAGCTGACTGTGTTTAACAACAGAAAAGGGCGACGCCTCAAACAGCAGCTGCGGTTTGTTTGTGTTCAGACGACTCGATCACTTTCTGCTCTGAGCCAGAGCATTCATTTACCTTATTGGTGACCAATCTAAAGGTCAATCTAAAGGTCAAACCGAAGGCTTCACAATGAAACATACATGCAATGAAAGACTTTCTTCCGTGGTTCAAGCCTCAGGTCCTGAACAGAAACAATCCCACTGAACCGGCTCCTGAGTCAGCTGGTTCCTGACTGACCTGGGATCTACGTGTTCCTGACTGACCTGGGATCTACGTGTTCCTGACTGACCTGGGATCTACGTGGTCCTGACTGACCTGGGATCTACGTGTTCCTGACTGACCTGGGATCTACGTGTTCCTGACTGACCTGGGATCTACGTGGTCCTGACTGACCTGGGATCTACGTGTTCCTGACTGACCTGGGATCTACGTGTTCCTGACTGACTTGGGATCTACGTGTTCCTGACTGACCTGGTCAGTCACGTCGCAGCAGGTCGAGCACCTCGTCTCACGTCCCTCCCGTCCGACCGCAGACAGTGGGCAGCGCAGGAACAAGAAGTCGGCTCGGACATTCATGGTCAGAACCGTCTCACCCCCAAGAACCTGTCTGTCTGCACAGAAACAGCATCAATGTGAATTTAATTAGGATCCATTTTCATGTTGATGTGTGATTAAACACTGATACTGGGGTGTCCGACAGTACAGGACCCTAAACCACACACACACACACACACACAGACGTCCTTAAGTAGAAGTACAGATACTTCAAACAGACTGTGGTAAAAGTACTGATTGTACTTCCTGACCAACTTTCCTGCACCCCCAACATCACTGCTGTGGTCCGATCCTGCAGATTTGCCCTCTACAATATCCGCAGGATTCGGACCTTCCTCACAAAGGATGCAACGCAGCTCTTGGTCCAAGCACTGGTCATCTCCCGCCTTGACTACTGCAACTCTCTCCTGGCCGGACTCCTGGCCTCGGCGACTAAACCATTGCAGCGTATCCAGAACGCTGCAGCACGCCTTGTCTTCAATCTACCCAAACTCTCCCATGTGACCCCCCCTCCTCCATGACCTACGTGACCTCCACTGGCTCCCTGTTGCAGCCCGCATCCAATTCAAGACGATGACACTGGTCTTCAGGGCCATCAATGGAACGGCACCTGTCTACCTTCAAACACTGGTCAAACCTCATGCCCCTATGCGAGCACTTCGCTCCTCTACTTCAGCTGGCCGGCCAAAATCAAACGTCTTGTTTGTTCTTCCGCCAAATGTACGTATTGTAAGTCGCTTTGGACAAAGGCGTCTGCTAAATGCCCTAAATGTAAATGAAAATGTAAAAAATGTAAATGTTTACTCAAGTAAAAGTGAGAAAGTACTGAAATGTACTCAAAGTATAAAGTAAAAGTATCCCTATGAAGGATATTTCTAGTGGTTGTTTATTACAAGACTAACTTAATCTGGCGTCATATTTGTAGTATAAACACATATCTGAGTATTAGTACTTCATTCCTTCCCCCTCTGATAATAAATTATTCATGTAATTAAATAATTTCAAGTTAAACTGAGGAAGATTTTATGAATATAAAACAGCTCTTTGTTTGAACCAGCGGAGACGAGACGCTGTAACGTCTGATGGAACCTGAACCTCTCATGTCAGGTTGTGTGTGTGCGTGTGTCTTTAAGTGAGTAAGTGTGTAAGTGTGTGTGTGTGTGTGTGTGTCCTCAGGCTTTTATCTGCTTGAGGGGAGAATCCAACCTGCTCTTATTCAAATCGACCCCCAACACACACAAATGCATGTGAATGTGTGTGTGTGTGTGTGTGTGTGTGTGTGTGTGTGTGAGCCCAGTAGCAAATCAGCTGGTAGGTGGGTGGGGCATCACAGTATAAGTTCAGGTGAGGAGCAGCAGGTGTACAGAGCAAGACAGGTGTTTGTCTCCCACAGACAGGTTTCCAGCATGTCGTCCTTTGTCCCGGAGCGAGGTCTGTCCCCCCAGCAGGAGCTCCAGTCTCTGGGTCTGGATCCGTCCGACTTCAGCCTGTACAGTCCTCCAGCTGTGTCCGCCTCGCCATGGCAACCGCCTCCCCACAACTGCTTCAACAGCCCAGACCCGAGCCCCATCTCTGGGGCCTCAGGACTGCAACCAGGACTCCCACTCAGGCTCCCATCAGGACTCGCACCAGGACTCCCCCCAGGACTCCCTGCCTTCTTCCCTCATGTCTACAGCCTCCAGAGGCCCATGGTCCCCGGCAGCCCCTGGTTCTCCATGTCCACCCCGGAGGAAGTGCTGCGTCTGGTCCGCCCGCCATACTCCTATTCCGCCCTCATCGCCATGGCAATACAGAGCGCCCCGGAGCAGCGCCTGACGCTCAGCCAGATCTACCAGTACGTCTCCGACAACTTCCCCTTCTACAGCCGCAACAAGGCCGGCTGGCAGAACTCCATCCGCCACAATCTGTCACTCAACGACTGCTTCCGGAAGGTTTCCCGCGACGAGAGCGACCCGGGTGAGTTTAAATCCACATGTAACCCGATCCCTCAGTCCGGGCTTTTATTTTGGTAAAAACAACAATGTTACCTTCAGCATCAGGGTCCGGGAAAAAATATAGTTTTTATAGTGTCTGTAAGAAAACTCAGTTTCCTAAGAGCAAGGTGTCTGACGGTTCTGGTTCGGTTCTGGAGGTCACAAGTTTTTTGAGATTTCAAACTAAAAGCCTCTCCTTCCTCCTCCTCCTCCTCCTCCTCCAGGTAAAGGGAACTACTGGACTCTGGATCCAAACTGTGAGAAGATGTTTGACAACGGGAACTTCCGCCGTAAGAGGAAGAGGAAGTCGGACAACGTGACAACTGGAAAGAAACCGTTCTCCTCCTCTTCCTCAGACTCCTCCTCATCAGAGCTCAGCCCTAAACTTCCCAGCATGCACTGCAGCAGCGGCGGCAGAACAGAGCTCCCTGCCCTGCCCGACACCTCCCCCGGGCTCAGCAGCTTTCTGGGGCCCCTTCAGGACTCCCCCTCGTTGTACATGCAGGTCCCGGACCAGTTCTCGGACCAGGCCGCCCCCCCTCAGGTCTCCTCGTACTCGCCGGGCGCCATGGTGCCGCAGTGGGACGCCAGCAGCTCCTCCCCTCCTCTCTACGCCTCCCAGTCCATCGCCCCACATTTCTCATCCCTCGCTGACCCTCAGGCCGGCTCGCCACCGGTCTATGTGGACCTCCAGGCGGCACCCTGCTTCCTGCCGGACCTCCAGGAGGCCCAGCAGCTGCAGGCCCAGTGTGGTGCTCTGTTCTGGGGGGGCTTCACTGACCCATTGCCTCTCGACCCGCTGGTCCTCCAGCAGTGACGTTGGACTGAATTCAAATATGTTATTTATTGTGTTTCTATTTATCTTTTTACTTAAAGGTATACAAGTGGGTGAATGTTTTTTATTGTGTAAATATGAGTTGATGAGTTTGGAATAAAAAACAAACAAACAAACAACGATTTTGTCGGTGTCGTCAATTTTCAAAAGTATTTCACTTTTCCTCCTGAAATGATAAAACTAATATCTTTACTTTCTACTCGCTATTTATTCTTTTTTATTATTATTAATGACATCAGATACAGTTAGTCTTATAAACAGCCATCCTTCATTGTGATACTTTTACTTTCTACTTTGAGTACATAAGTAGAATAAAGGTACACGAGGGAAGTACAGAAGTAAACTCATCTCATTCCCACCAGACAGTGAGAGATGATGACATCAGCAAACAAACAAACAAACAAACAGTCACACTGTTGTTGGAGAATCTGCTGAGTCATGTGATGACAGAAAGGGAACTGTTTACTTTGATTGGGTTACTCAGCAGTTCTGTGTGCAGGGCGAGTCGACAGCAGAGATGATGAAGCAGATTACATCTGCAGTCAGCAGTTCCCACAGACAAGTGCTGATCTCAGGTCAGATCCCTCCATCACACAGAACCTCCAGCCCACCATGATCCATGTACTTGTTACTCATGTCTGATTGGTGACTCAGCAGTTTTCGGTCATCTCACATGGTCTTCAGTAGGTGAGAAATGGTTCAGATTGTAGAAGTTAATTCCAATACTCTGGTAGAAAGTAAATAAGTACTTTTACTTATTACTTACTTAATTTACTGTACATTTGTAAAGTGTTGAGGTACTTGAATACTTCCTTTTCCTGCTACTTTACCTCAGAGGTCCCTTTACTTTATTCATATAAAAACTACAAGATAAACAAATTACATTTACAACCCAAATGAGTTGTGTTTTATTATAGATAAAGTTAAATCATCTACCCAGCAGATACAATTATACTAATATTACCATATTACGATAACTCCAAATAGAATATTTTCACACTTTTTGCAAAAAAATCCACACTTAAACACACTTGTATACATTAGACATAGAAGTATATCATGATGTCACTTCCTTCTAAAGCACTGACTGTCAAATTACCACACCTATGAGCCAGGCAGTAAACACAGCCATCAGTTGCACAAACACACGATTGCTTAATAGGAGAAACACCAATGAGGTTCAAGCACTATAAAATGCAGCAGGTAAGTTCACCTGCCTTTAACCAAAATGGAAAGAGTCAGGAAAGGGTGACAGGGGGAATCCACAGAGGAGAAGAAGGAGGTGCAGGAAGAGGTGGAGGCCCAGCCAGAGGTAGAGGAGGAAGAAGACCTGAAGCAGGAGGAGAACGTGGAAGAAGAAGAAGAAGAAGACCAAATTTATCTAATAAAATTCGTGCAACACTAGTGGACCATGTTGTGAACCATGAATTGACACTAAGGGAGGCTGGATTAAGAGTTCAGCCAAATCTTAGCAGATATACAGTGGTATATGTTATAAGGATGTTTCGACAAGGAAGCATGTAAAAAAAATCTGTCTACGGTTACAGTAACCAGCTGCTTATTGTATGCACCATATTAGCCCTTTGGATACCCCTTCCTGTGACATTTTACAGCAGGTTACATGTGTCATTTTCTACATAGGATTGAGGCTGGAGAACGGCGAGGAGGAAGGGGGCACATATTCACACAACAACAGAGAGAGATAATTTAATTTGGGTGTATGAGAGACATAAATTAAATTTTCCTCAGTCTGCAGCATTGGTCTTGTCAAGTGTTTGGTGAACTTATTGTATATTTGCACTTTCTGTGTACTTCATATACAGTACCCTAATCACTGAGAGTACAATTGCTTAAGGTTAGCAACAGCAGTGTGTAACTGGTTCAGACAGAATTAAGTAATATGAAGTGCGTGTGTCATATGGTGACAAAATATGTTTTTATAAATTAGTGTATAGTTTTGACAAGAGTGTTTCATTTTGCAAAGGGTCTGAGGTGTTCTGCTAAGTGGGTGTTTGGTGAGAAAACAGGCCCTGTTTTCTAAATCGTGCTTAAGCAATCGAAAAAAACCTGTAATACTTAATTACTGTGGTACTTCTTAGCAGGACTTTTACTTAGTTTCCAGATGTTTAAACCACGTTGATGCTTAATGTATGATGTAATGCAAACACATGAATGGAGGTCCTCCATTCATGTGTATGTGACAGCAAGGCGACGGCACACTGACCGATACCATCAGCTGATCAACAGATCAATACCCATGAAAGACTTCTGATAGAGTCCAGCTGTTTACAGACAACATGAGGAGTGTGTGTGTGAGTGTGTGTGTGACTTTAATGGATGAGGTCATCAGCTGCATAAGTGTGCCATTTGTTTACACTCAACACATCGTCAGACATCTCCCTCCTTAAGGACGCACACTCACACACTCACTGAGTGTGTGAGTGTGTTGCCATCACACTCTCCATTGATGATGTTGCAGACGGCACACTTTCAGCCCTCTATGTTGGGTCATAAACAGTCAGGAGTTTGATACGACTGATAGTTATCAGTCTGCCATTAGTGTGTGTGTGTGAGTGTGTGTTGTGTGTGAGTGTGTTACATGTCTCTGCTCGTCTCCTACCAGACGCCATAATAACCTCGGCCCTGAAATGTCCAGAATCATTATGGTTCAAGTCAAGTCCAGTTCTGCAGCCTCCAGTTCAGCAGACCAGCACTCTTCCTGGATCTGGATCCATGTAGATTCTGGTGTGAAGCTGTTAACAAAGTTAGCTTCATAATTCAAGGTCCACTTTACAGCTAAGTCTTAAAGTCATCTTAGTAGCTCACTAGCATTGGTAGCGTGGTAGAGACCTGTCAATCAGCAGGTAAGCCACGCCCCCTAAAAGATCTGAGTACTTCCTAAACAAAGTAATCCCCCGTTCCGGTCCCAAACACCAGAGTACTAAACACAACCCAGTGAAGATGTGAGACACAATCAAACGTTTTATATTCACTGCAGCTTGTTCTCATCAGCTTCCTCCGTGGCACCTTGCTCAAGGGCACGGCTGCAAGTCAGCCCCGACAGAGCTGCTGCTGCTGTGTGTGTGTGTGTGTGTGTGTGTGTGTGTGTGTGAGGTCGACCCGCTTACCACCAGGCTGACGGCGGGCTGCTCACATTTGCATAACGTCACACACACACACACACACACACACACACTTACAGCAGACAGACAGGCAGGCAGAATCCGAATTACCAGCCATCAGGAGGAGCAGAGATCATGTCGCTGCATGAACCAGAGCGTTGTGATCTGGTTCAGGTGATGGAGCACTTGGTCTCCGGGTCCTGCTGGTATCCTGACAGCTTTAAAGACGACCCGCATGTTTCTCATTGCGTCCGTTAAAGTGAAACCACATGTGATCCGGTTTATCAACCACCCCTAAAGATCCTTGAAGCTGCTATAAGAACCCTTAAACCGCCTTCACATATCAACCTTAAAGACAACAACGCAGAGGACTGATAGAACCTAGATCAGGGACCCATAGAACCCTTTTATAAACCCTCTCCCGAGTAACACAAAGAAACACCAGACAAATATACCAGAATCAATGAAGCACTGAATGCCCCTTAAATACTCTGGGAATACATTTAAATTTAGGACATTTAGCTGACACTTTTGTCCAAAGCGACTTACAATATTTACATTTGTGGAAAGAAAGAAACCACAACATATCACTGCCGATAAAGTAAGAGTGAAAAAATAGAAACAAGTGTTAGATGGGTGCCGTTCCATTGATTGCCTTGAAGGCCAGTGCCATCGTCTTGAATTGGATGCGGGCTGCAACAGGGAGCCATTGGAAGTCACAGAGGTCATGGAGGAGGGGGGTCACATGGGAGAATTTGGGTAGGTTGAAGACAAGGTGTGCTGCAGTGATCTGGATACGCTGCAATGGTTTAGTTGCCGAGGCTGGGAGTCCAGCCAGGAGAGAGTTGTAGTCGTCAAGGCAGGAGATGTGAGGAAAGACCTGATCCTGCAGATATTGAAGAGGGTAAATCTGCAGAATCAGGGGACCGCAGTGATGTTGGGGGTGCAGGATAGTTACTCCCAGGTTCATCGCAGTTGACAAAGGCGATACAGTGATGTCCTCGACAGTGACCGACAGGTCCATGTGAGGGCAGTCTTTTCCCAGAGGAGAGGAGTTTGGTTGTATGGAGGTTAAGCTAGAGGTGATGCACAGTTGTCGTCTGCATAACAATGGTAGGAGAATCCATGTGATGTCATTACAGAGCCTAGTGATCCGGTGTATAATGAGAACAGAAGCGGTCCTAGTACTGAGGCAGAAAACAGGGTTTGGACATAGAGCCATTCCATGTGACCTGAAAGGTGTGATTTGTCAGGTATGATATGAACCAGGTTGGAGCAGAGTCAGTGGTGCCAAGTTGAAGAAGAAGCCAGGGTGGAGAGGAGGATTTGGTGATTGACTGTGTCAAATGCAGCAGATAGGTCGAGGAGAGTGAGAACTGGGGAGTTGGATTAGGCTCTGGCATCGCACAGGGACCCGGTCACTGTGAGGAGGGAGGAGAACACGGAGAAGAGTTTCCTGATCCTTGACAGGTAGAAAGGCAGATTTGGTTGCTGAAACAGTTGATCCTCGTTCTGGTTCATTTCTTCCAATTTCTCTCTGCCGCTGGCAACACCGATCGTTGGTTCGCAGAGATTCGGACAGCAAGGGAGGGGAGGGAGATGATCGCGCTGGTCGTGAGGTGAGGGGACAGAGAATGTCCAAAGAAGAGGACAGTGAGGACATCAGGATGGAGGAGACTTCCTCAGTAGGCATTTGGGAGAATTGTTCTGTGAATGGTTGTGAGGAAAGAACAGTTAAGGAGAGAGCGGTGGGACCGAGGGATTTCAGGTTCTGGCGGTTGGTGACAGTTTGAGGGGTAGAGGGAAGGGACATGGTGGGCATCAAAGGGGGAGAGAAAGTGACAAAGTGGCGGTCGGACACAGTTAGCGGGGTAACAGAGAGTGCCGAGATGCCACAGGACCTTGTCAAGACCAGGTCAAGTTGGTTCCCAGCCCGATGGGTGGGTGGAGAGGGGAGAGTGTGAGGTCAATGTGGAGAAGAAGTCAAAGAATTCAGATGAGTGCAGCTTTCCTGGGGGGATGTTGAAGTCACAGAGGACGACAAGTGGTGTGCCATCATCAGGGGAGCAGCTTAGGAGGGCATTCATCTCATCGTAAAGTCAGGACCGGGTGGGCGATAGATCACTATGACGTTGAGCTTGAAAAGGAAGGGTGACAAAGATGCCGTGGAATTCAAGTGCAGGGAGATGGCCGGAACTAGGTAATTGCCCACTCAGCATGAACAGCTTCACAAGAATTTACACAATAAGGTATCTAGACAAGATTAAATATTACAACTTTCTCTACTAATTCCTAAACCCACTATCTACAATTAGTTTCTGACTTACCAACGAGATAAAATGCAGCTTCCTTCCTTTCTTCAGACAAAATGTAGTATACAGTCAAGGACTTTCATAATCCTCCCAACTAATATTTTTAAACATCACTGGAACCATCCAACTAATGGAACCCCCTAAACAAAATCATATATCCCTTCAAGAGCCCCTAGAACCCCTGTAAAGACACCTGAAACCCCACCATCCTTGAAAACCTGTTCAGGTATGCAGAACCATTTTGAGCTCGACTATATACTTTTCGATGACTATGAGAACTTATTGAAAGTCCCCTAACACACCTCAAGTTCCCCTAGAACCTTGTCAAGGAACCTTGGGACTTCTTGAATGACCTGCGATATCTGCAGAAAGATTTTGTAAACTGCTGAATTAAACCTGAAACCGCCTCAAAATGTTGGAACCATCCAAGAACTCCTGGAACCCTTTAAAACCCCAAAACCGGTCACCACTGAATAACCCCCTTTCAGAGGACCCAAAACCCCCTCAAATCTCCCCATTGGCTTCTCTCCTCGATCTTTGTCACAGTTGATCGCCTCCATGTCTGCCGGTCGTGGAACATTTGCGTTGCCTCGGGCTCCGTGTTGACAGGAGTTTATGAACAGCAGAGAGATTATGACGGCAAGTCTGAACTGGTTTACAGGACCGAGGAGGAGGATGAGGAATCCACCATCAGCAGGACTTGTGAGAGAAACCTCCTTTTTCTTCCTCTTTTCATCTCCTCTGGCTGAAGATTTTCTAACTGCAGCACACTCATTGATCAGGTAGATTTAGTGTCCAGATATTAACGTCCCCCCAAATCTCTTCAGTGGTGCATGAAACCTCCTCAAAGACCACTCGAACTTTGTAAACCACAATAGTGTCACCAGATTCTCCTAGGGCCAGGGGCCAAACCGAAAATGGGGCCCCTTCTTTCATCCACAAAGCAACTGTTCAGCTCAGGTTTAATGCAACAGCTGGGCCAACCAGAGTCTGGATTGCAGCAGCACCACATTAAATGCAGGTTGTGTATTCAAAACAGGCACACAAATCCATGAAAACCACCTGTAACCCTATTAGGACCCCCTAAAGCCCCCATAAGTAACTCTGGAAATCCTAAAGAGATCCTCTTCATAAAATCTGAAACCTCTTTAAAAGGTCCTAGAGACTCAAGAGGTTCTGGTTTCCACTTAATGATCTTATCGAGTAGTGGTGTAACCCCCTCAGACTCCTGGAACCCCGCTTTAGCGTTCAAGTTCACGAATCCCTGATCTTGAAAGCTGTACCATCTGAAACCACCTCCTCCAAAAGAGACCCCCATGGAACTCTAAAACCAAAACCTGCACCAAGAAGCCCATTAATCCTTGTCATGTAACAGTACTCAGATACTTTACTGAAGTAAATGTAGCAATGCTACACACTAAACTGGAATTTGTACTGATACATTCATGTGTTTGTTAGTTTGTTATGCGGGTTTTGTGCACATAGAGCTCATTTTGAATTCTTTAAATATGGTTTAATCTACAACTCTTTAGGACCTTTATACGTTGAATCTGCAGTAACTCAGATACATGAAAAAGTAAAAACTACATGTCCCTCTGAAATGTAGTAGAAGTACAAAGTATTAACTTTTGGGAATACAAGATTCAGCAGGAATAAGTAGCAAAACAAACCGTTTCCTCAGGAGTCCTGAGAGGAAAATAAACTGCCACCATGTGGCTGAAGCATCGAACAACATGTGCGGATGGATGAAATATCTCCAGAAAATCTACATCTTTATATCACATCATATATAATATACCTAATATCCCTATAATTAGGTATATCACATCATATATAATATCCATAATCCCTAATCTCCCTATAAATAGGTATATCATATAATGTACCTAAACTCTCTATAATTAAGTATATAATATCACATATACCTTATCTCCATATAATTAGGTATATCATATCATATATACCTAATGTCCCTATAATTAAGTATATCATATATAAAATATACCTAATCTCCCTCTAATTAGGTACATCATATATAACCTAATCTCCCTATAATTAGGTATATCATATCATATATAATGTACCTAATCTCTCTATAACAGACATCTCTCTGAAACAGACAGACACCAGAGTCACTTCACGTTTGTTTTAATTAAAAAAAAAACTAAAAGAGTTGATTCAAACTAAATACATTTAACAGCAGAAACACCAAAAACATTGATTCAGGATTTAGTTGGAGGAAAACAAACATTTACTCTAAATGATGAAAGTAAACGTGAGAGTGTATGGTGTTGTTGAAACAGGAAGTATTTACAGGTGTGTGTGTGTGCGCGGCGTCTCTGAGCAGGAAACGGATGAAACCCTGGAAAACATCTGGACAGCCATCGTCCTGCAGAAGTTACCGTTGTGATGCGTGAACGCACTTTGATTGGATATCGTCAGAGTCACATGGTCCAGGACAGGTTAGCCTAGCTTAGCACAAAGACTGGAAACAGGGGGGGAAGTGTTAGCCCCCTTGCAGCCCGTTGCATATCTTTTATTGATCAGGAACCTAAAGGGGGGCATCGTGGTCTCGTTGGCACTCAGAGACTGCCCTCAGACACCGGACTGCTCCTTTAAAGCGTGAAGGAAGGCTGCTCACTGATTGGCCGACGTCTCACAGAGGTTTGGGCAGGCTGGACACCTCCGCCACACACTCGTCGTAGGCGTCCTGGTAGTCCTCGTGGGCTTTGATCAGGATCACACATGTCGGCCTCTTGGAGCCCGCAGACGAACCCAGATCCTGAAACCAGAATGAAAGTTCAGACTCCTCACACGACAAACAGACATGTCTGGAATCTGATCAGAGATCATCTTATTATTAACATCATCATCATCATGCTCCGGCAGCGGACTCACCCCTTTGGAGGGGATGTAGGCGTATGGCAGGTTCCGGTCCTCACACATGACGGGCAGGTGACAGTAGACGTCGATGGGCAGCGTGTCGCCGGCCAACACCACAATGCTGCAGAGAGACGCTCGTTACCAAACCAGACTCACTCAGACTGCTGCTACATGTGGTCGTCATGACGTCATTTCATCTACACAACCGGTGTTGTTGTTATTATTATTATTGTTGTTGTTATTATAACAGTTCGTAAAACAGTGACGATTCAAACAGCTGATTCCCCCAACTCTGACATTTTTAGTATATAAATACATAAATATAAATAAACATGCATACAAAACGTAAATAAGTAAACATACATATAAATATATAGAAAAGGGCCACGAGGAGATAAAACATGGCCGACTCACCCTTTCTCCCCTTTGTTGATGAACTTCTGGACTTCTTTCACTCCTCTGCGGATGTTCTTCACTTTGGCAGCTGGAAGGAGAGACAACACCCGGATGTTGAAGCATCAACGCTGACAAAACATCACGAGACCTGATCCGAGATCAGAGCTAAAAACCTCATTTCACGACTGACGCAAAATAACACGTGGGTATTATTTTTATTAAAACTAAATACGAAAGTTGGACAGTTTTAACCACCAGAACACAAATTATTATTCATATTAATTTAACGTTAAATCTTTTGCTCTACTGCGAGGGCGAGCCTCATCACCAGGCGGACCTGTTGTTCCACCTAGAAAACGCCAAACGCTTGACGCGCACGTTGGTTTGACCAGTTCGATGCCGAATTGCAGAACGCAACGATTCGTATGCGTCGTCTAATCAGCTGACACGTCGGTGATTCCGCTGACACGCAAGATAATTTTAAAACCCGCAGATTCGCGGCGGAGTTCGGCGCCAGAGCGGCTCTTGTTACCCTTCTTGACGCATTTGTAGAGCTTCTTGCTGAGCTTCTTGGACGCCAGCGGCTGAGCGATGGCGTTCACGTTGGCGACCAGCTCCTGGTACGACTTCTCGTTCCCGTCGGCCACCGCGGCTTCCTCTACGTCCGCAGACACCTTCTCCTTTTTCGTCTTCGTCATGTCTGATCGAACTTAGTGATCGATTCTCTCAGTAGATTTCTGATCTTTGCTAGGTCGGTTTCTAACACGCAGCCACACGTGTTGGAGCTTCTTCTTCTTCTTCTTCTTCTTCTTCTTCTTCTTCTTCTTCTACTTCTTTTTCTGCGGGTTGTCTGAGTGCAAACGAGTCACAGCGCCCCCAGTGGACCGGACATGGCAGCGACCCGCTCTTTCAAAATAAAAAAAACAGGCTACACTTTACTGCTGCTTTTCTTCATCTGATATTTAATTGTTTCTAAAATGCATTTTAATTCCTGATAAACACGATGTGTGTGTATATATTTATGTATTTTTTTTCCATTGGCTGTAATTTCTGACTGAATTAAAGGAGACTTATTATCTGGAACTACATTTTAAGGATTGTTTTTTCTCCGAAATACGCAATCAATTATTTTGTATAAGAAACGAAAACAAATTCAATCAGGTTTCATTTAAAAATTGATTATTGACCTTAAGTAAGTTAGTAAGGATGAACAATAAAAGAAAGTGAAGGAACATTTAAACAGCTGCGGTTCAAACAGCTGCAGTTAACACATCTGGTCGAAAGCTCCAGAACAGCTACGTCGTGATTGTATCATGGCATTAAATCTGATTTATCATGTATTCACCATTCTTTCTTCCTAGTTAATTGAATCTTCTGTTTCTTTGTTCAAATAAAGTTCTGAGTGAGTGCATTGATCTAAATATATATTTTATTAGAAGTATCTGGACACATGAAGTACTTCAGTAGTCAGATAAATAACAGTAGTACACTGAAATACACAAAGTATAAAACACCATGTTTGATAAAGACTGAGGAGAAAACAAACTAAACTTATAGTTTATTAACACAAGTGAACAACAGGCTCACTTGTGTTAGTTGTAACCAATGAGTGTGCAGGTCTGAGATGATGTCATCAGCGGCGGATGATGTCACTCAGCGTAGCGGGAAGTTCCCGGTCCTTCATCTCTCTGGACATCTGACACCAGACGCAGGGCAGACAGAAGCAGGAGTACACACAGTCTCTGCACAGGGTTCCCTGAACGCACCACAGAGGACCAGGACTCAGTACAGCTGAGTAATGCAGTACAAGTACAACACTACATGAACAAGTACAACCATACTCCTCAAAGCCCAATCTACTATTCAAGTTTAAGTACAACAGCATTATATACTTAATGTACTTCAACTACAACATGAAGGAGGAGAAGGAAGAGAGGAGGGGGAGGAGAAGGAGGAGGAGGAGGAGAGTAGGGGAGGAGGAGGAGGGAGAGGAGGAGGGAGAGGAGGAGGAAGCTGTATTGTCCTCACTCTGATGCCGTAGTTGTGGCGGACGGAGACTCTCAAGGACATTGTGATGGGACGCACGCAGAGACCGCAGACGTCCAGCAGGGGGAGACAGAGACACTGACCCAGCTGTTTACTGGTTCTACAGGCGAAACAGGGACAGCACCAGAACGCCAAGCAGCCTTCAACAGAGCAAACACACCACTATTAACACACCAGTAATTATACACACCACTATAACACACACCAGTAATAATACACACCACTATAACACACACCAGTAATAATACACACCACTATAACACACACCAGTAATAATACACACCACTATTAACACACCAGTAATTATACACACCACTATAACACACAGCAGTAATAATACACACCACTATTAACACACCAGTAATTATACACACCACTATAACACACAGCAGTAATAATACACACTAATAATACACACCACTATAACACACACCAGTAATAATACACACCACTATAACACACAGCAGTAATAATACACACCACTATTAACACACCAGTAATTATACACACCACTTTAACACACAGCAGTAATAATACACACTAATAATACACACCACTAATAATACACACCACTATAACACACCAGTAATTATACACACCACTATTAACACACCAGTAATTATACACACCACTATTAACACGCACAGCAGTAATAATACACACCAGTAATTAACACACACCAGTAATAATAAACACCAGTAATAATACACACCAGTAATAATACACACCACTTTAACACACAGCAGTAATAATACACACTAATAATACACACCACTAATAATACACACCACTATAACACACCAGTAATAATACACACCACTATAACACACACCAGTAATAATACACACCACTATTAACACACCAGTAATTATACACACCACTATTAACACGCACAGCAGTAATAATACACACCAGTAATTAACACACACCAGTAATAATAAACACCAGTAATAATACACACCAGTAATAATACACACCACTATTAACACACAGCAGTAATAATACACACTAATAATACACACCACTAATTAACACACAGCAGTAATAATGCACACCAGTAATAATAAAAATACACACCAGTAATAATACACACCAGTAATAATAAACACCAGTAATAATACACACCAGTAATAATAAACACCAGTAATACCACACAACTGTACACCAGTAATAACACACACCGGAAATAACACTCACCACTATTAACACACACACACGTTAATATAACTAGGACAACTAGCCAGACTAGTCTCCAGAGCTGCGTCCTCTCTTCCTGGTGAGCTGTGACATCACTTTACAGCCCCACTGACTTGTGTCGTCACCATGACAACCAACTAACAACCACCTCCACCACATTCTTTTGGACTTGTCACGTGACCAGTGAGACCAGATAAACGTCCTTTCTACTCGGGTTGTTTGTACGGTGACACGTTCAGAGAGGGTTCTAGGTAGAATGTTCTCCAAAGGGAATGGACCCGAGTAGAGACTATTCGAAGGATTCAGCAGGACCAATCCGCCCCTCTTCTAGCCCCGTTGGTGTCTCGGTGTTACCGTACAGTCGTTCTTATCCTGGCAGCAGTCACAGATCCCAGAAGTCCACTGGTTGGAGGAACCGAGCGTCGCCCGAGGCTGCGTCCACACCGGCACACTCATCGCCAGGAGCCACCTAGGATCTACACGGCGAGAGATCCGTGAGGGCGAAAACACCACAGAGGAAGAGAGGACCAGCTCCTGATCTTACCTGTGTCTGACTGAGAGCTGCTCTGATTGGAAGAGCACGTCTCTAAGTGGGACTCAGGAGAACCAGACGGACCAGTGAGACAGGAAGTAACGTGTCGTCACCTGTAAACTAAAGAGGAGTGACTTAACACTGAAGAACAAGTCAAGACTGTGGATTCAATCTAATATATACAGTAGAAACTGTTTTATTCAACTAAATACACAAGTTACATCATCAGAAAACAAGTCTCGCCTATCACACACACTACAGTCCCCATGAGCCTTTGAGAGAGCTGTGACATGAGTTCTAGAATGTTCGGAGGGATTCCAGGACATGAATGTAGGGAAACGAAAGGGTTGAGACGCGTCATGTGATTGGCTTTAACACAGAACCCTGGTGGTGACTAAACATCCAGGGAATTGTAGTCCTACATGTGATGGACTACAAGATAAAGACACAGTGGGTGATGTTCAGGTACTCACTGGTACTTCTTCACCTCCTCTCTGCCTAGTTCCTGTATATTTGCATCTATCGATAGGAACCCTGGGAGTTGTAGTTGTTCATGTTTTAACTGACAATCACTGTCTGATAAAAAAAACGAGACCACCGTTAAAACTCAACAAATGTGATGACGTCACAGGCTTGACGCGACCAGTCGTATATCCACAAGGCTTCTTACAGCAATGCCCTCTGGTACTCGTAGTCCATAGTTTGAGCCTCATGAATGTTTTCACTTCCTTTGTCACCCTGGTGGAGGTCTGAAGGACCGTGAACGCCTCCCCAGTTCATGTTCTTGGTCCAGATTTTGTTGACTTCATGTCTCTCAGGTCAGTAGGTCAGTGGGCGGAGCTCCAGAGGTCAGTGGGCAGAGCTTCAGGGCTCAGGGGCAGTACTCATACTCGCCTCCTTCCCCGCTGTCATCTATCTGGTAGATGTTTTCCACCACTGGGCTTTGAGTCTGGAGATGCAGGGGAGACAGAGGAGACATGAACTGGACCCGAGTGTAGACCTGCTGCTGCTGAGAACTGAAAGACACAATGAAGACATGTTTATTATTACAATATTCAGAGACATTTATTAATGTTTATTATTAGAAAATATTCAGGTCAACTGAAATAGCAGGATTCAGCCAGTAGAGGGAAGTCACTGTGTATAGTAGAGTACAGATACTGGACCTGGATCCACCAACAAGACTCTAAACGCAGATACACCGGCTTTCCCAAGTCTTTTTTGGGGTTTAGTTACTCTAGTTTACTGAAAGGTTCTAGATTCAGGTCCCAGCCTGAACGGGTCTGAGTGAAAGGACCAGACCAGCGTTGCTACACGTCATCGTCCATCAACATCGGCCACAACACCGTTTCTACATGGAGGTTAAAACAGGAGGCGGAGCTACTGAAGTAACTCTGATACACTGATGGAAACCTCTGCTGATGGAGAGGAGTCAGAACTAGACTGGGATGGTCTGTTTCTGCAGGGAGGGGGGTTTCCTGTTCTGACTCTGGTCCTGCCTGTTGGATCTGACGTGTGGTTTGTGGTTCTGGGTTTCAGTCTGATGCTCGGGGGGACGAGGTGGCGTCAGAGAATCCCAACCGTGTGGTGAAACTGCAGACTCACGAAGGCTCTGCTGAGTCATGACGTGTTTTAACCACAACCTTTAATACATGACATGTTTGGCATGATGAACTTACATTTTGCTGAGTCGTCGTCTTCTGTACGCTGCAGAGACACAAAGACGTCAGAGGTCACATGACTGATTCAGATCAACACGGATGATGTGAAGAATTCAACTAAAACAGGAAGGGCCAGGACCAGGGCCAGGGCCAGGGCCAGGGCCAGGGCCAGGGCCAGGGCCAGGACCAGGATGCCTGCTTCCTGTCTTAAGGTGACCTACCAATGAGGATAGCTGCTGTGACCGAAGCTGCCAATGCCAACAGAACACACAGCAGGACCAGCAGGACACTGCTGCTGTCCTGTAACACACACACACACACACACACACACACACACACACACACACATTTAATCTTCTAATAGACCCTTGAATAAGTCCCACCCCTCCAACACAGACGGTCCAATCATAGTGTACCAGGGTCCAGCTCTGACCAGGGTCCAGCTCTGACCAGCATCGACCGTTAGCGGTTCAAGCTAACTTTCCCTTCTCCATATTCAGTATCATATTATCGTAGTATCATATTCGGCTGTAATGAAAGTGAAAGCGAGTTGATACATTGATACATTTTTCTTCAAATTGTCTACTAAATGCTGATGTCATAATGTTTTTTGAATTAAAGCACGTGACGTTTCGTTAGCTTGGCGGGCCCAGAATGCCTGGCGTTGCCATGGAGATGGAAATCTGAGTGTGGGTGTGAACTAAAGCACCTTGCCACGATTACTGAGATGTTGACAGCAAGTCGTGCTGCGCTCTCACCTCGGCCGTGACGCTACTGCTGGAGGAGGAAGTCTGGAGGCTCTCGGCCGAGGTCACCTGACCTGCAGTACGAGGAAATGAAAGCAGATGTTTTTAGTGCAGCTGTGTCAGCAGCGTGATGTCATGACAAGGGTCCAGAAACAGAAACAACAGAAACACACTGGTCTGAAGAGGAAGACCGCAGGAGGAACGAAGAACAAACTGTGAGAGTCGTTCATCAGGGTTGAATGATGTCCTGAAAGAACAATGTGATCCGTCATGTGATCTGAGACTCTTTCCACTTTATACCGCAGGTAAAGTACAGGTACAAGTACAAGTACAGAGAAATCTTCCGAAAAAGGCTCAAGACTCACCTGTTCAGACTTCACCTCGACTCTACATAGCATGACCCACTAACACCCCCCCCCCAAAAAAAGCACTACTTATATACTAATAAACAGTATATTATATATATATATTATAATATATATATTATATATATATTAATTATATATATATAATAATATAAAACACAGACCCAAGATCAGCAGCTGCAACAAACCTGGGGAGTATTTTCATAATACTGATCTTAGTGGTCAAATGACCAGAACTAAGGAAATTGGTGGTCGTTGTTAGTAGTCATGGTGATGTTGTCAGTTTACCTGTACTCTGGATAGTTAGCTACGAAGATAGTTAGCTATAGTTAGCTAGGTATGCAGTTAGCTAGCTGGCTAGTTATCTAGGTATTTAGTAAGGTAGGCATCTAGTTATCACATTAGGTAGGTATCTACTTATCTAGGTATCTATTATCTAGGTAGGTATAAAGGTATCTAGTTAGGTAGGTATCTGGGTATCTAGTCAGGTGGGTATCTAGTTATCTGTTAGGTAAATATATGTATCTAGTTATCTAGGTATCAAGTTAGGTAGGTAGCTAGGTATCTAGTAAGGTAGGGTATCTAGTTATCTAGGTATCTCATTTGGTAGGTATCTAGTTATCTAGGTATTTAGTTTGGTAGGTATCTAGGTATCTAGTTAGGTTGGTATCTATTTATCTATAAATATACTTATCTAGTAAGGTAGGTATCTAGGTATCTAATTATCTAGTTATCTATGTATCTAGTTATCTAGGCATCTAGTAAGGTAGGTATCTAGATATCTAGATATTTAGTTAGGTAGGTAACTAGGTATCAAGTTATCTGTGTATCTAATAAGGTGGGCATCTAGTTGGGTAGGTATCTAGGTATCTAGTTATCTAGGTATTTTAAGGTAGGTATCTATAAGATAAGTAGGTATCTAGGTATCTAGTTAGGTGGGTATCTATTTATCTAATGATACAGGTATCTAGTTAGGTAGGTATCTATGTATCTAGTTATCGAGTTATCAAGTTAGGTAGGTAGTTAATAAGGTATCTAATTCGCTAGATAGGAAGCTAGTCAAATAGATAGATTCAGTAATTTAGAGAGTCTGTGGTGATGGTGATGATGATTATGATAAAGAGCACTGGTCCAGTTACCGTGGCGACAGTTTGTTTCGTACCTGTAGTCGAAACGTCCTCCGTCGTCTCTGAAGACGTCGTTGCCTTTAGTGTTGGTGATGAGGTTGTCTGTGGAGCTGAAACACAAACATCATCAGTACACAACCAAGACCAAGACCTGCTGAGGACACTAGAGGAGACTAGAGGACACTAGAGGACAGTAGAGAAGACAAGAGGATGCTAGAGGACACTAAAGGAGACAAGGGGACTAGCAGGACCCTGCTTACCTGTCTCCACCAGCAGGTCAATGTGGTGCTTGTCATCGTTGAACCATCCTGGGATGTGCACCCTGCAGCCGTACCGTCCAGCATCCGTCTCCGAGACATTCTGTATCGTCATGGAAACGTCTCCATCCTCCAGCCGTCCCAGTAGCTGGTACCTGCTGGAGACCGGTCCCGTCACCTGGTGTCCGTCCGTGGAGAGGAGCGGCTGGTTTCCGCAGCCAGACACTGGCAGGTCTCCTCGACACCAACACACCGCCAGGGCCCCGTTCCGTGTGATGTCATAGCTGCAGGACAGAGTGACGCGTCCACCCGGTCGACCAATCACGGATCTGCTGCCGTTGCTAGCTGTTGTTATCATTATGTATTTATTATTATTATTATTATTATTATTATTATTACAGACGATGATGCTTTTATTGTTGTAAACACAAAGTATGTTTCTTTACTATTTATAAAATTCTTCATTCATAAATAACTTTATTCATGAAGAACTTTATTTCTAAAGAACTTTATTCATGAAGAACTTTATTCATAAAGAACTTCATTCACAAAGAACTTTATTCACAAAGAACTTCATTTATAAAAACTTTATTTCTAAAGAACTTTATTCACAAAGAATTTTATTTCTAAAGAACTTCATTCACAAATAACTTTATTTCTAAAGAACTTTATTCATAAAGAACTTCATTCACAAAGAACTTTATTCACAAACAACTTCATTCATAAAGTACTTTACAGTCGAAGAGGTTCACAGAGGATCAAGACAAATGCAGGACCCAAGACCAGATGATTAATAAAAGCAGTAATTTTTAGTAATTACTAATTCTAATTAATAATAGCTCATGCCATCCCCCCGTCTACTGAGCTGTTAAAAAAGGTTGAATGTTCTATTAATGTGATAAAGTGACTTAAACTGACCTGAACTGAGGAGAACGAGGAGCAACACGATCTTCATGGTGGAAACACTGACAAACTGTCACACACACACACACACACACACACACACACTGTAAGAAATGACTGCGGCTCTGTTTAAGACCAGAAGAGGTTGGTGGAAATCTGACACAGGAAACAACAGAAACCCCTACTACAATTTGGCTATGTGCTAAAGGAGGAAACCTCCAGTCCTTTAACTGTCAGTCTTGTGCTGGCCACCAGGGGGGGGGGGGGGGGGGACGACTCCTCTCTGGTTGTATAGAAGTCTATGAGAAAATGGTCCTTCTTCTCTCTTTATATATTATCTTAGTAAACATTGTAAACATGAGTTTATGTGTCAATCTCCAGTTTCAAGTCTTCTTCAATCCAGCTTGACGTTCATTTATTACATTATAGTCCATTTAGAGTCCACCAGAGCAGAACGCAGGGGATGCTTTAGGGGGCGGGGCTTACCTGCTGATTGACAGGTCGCTACCACGCTACCAATGCTAGTTAGCTACAAAGATAACTTTAACACTTAGATGTAAAGTGGACCTGGAATTATGAAGCTAAGTTTGTTAGTAGCTTCAAACCAGAATCCACAAGGATCCAGATCCAGTGAGGTTGCTGCTCTGCTGCTTGTGTTCATCAGATCCACCCATCGCTCCTCCACAGTCTATGGTCACTTTCTTCACTGGTGGCAAGAACGTTACCATGACACCGGTCTGTGGTTTGTAAACAGTATGAGGGCGCTGCCTAACAACAAACGTAAATATAAGCCAAATAACTGCTTTTAATATGATTCATTAAAAAACAATAAATGAACAATAAATGAATTTGATTTTGTTTTTACATCTATGAAGAATATTTCCCTGGTAGGAAGAAACTTGGTGTCCGTGTCTCTTAGTGGTATGATACGATGACATCACAGCTTGACCGCAGCTTATAACATGTGGTCAGTGCATGACTTCCTGTAAGCAGCGCTACATGTCAGCTGCTTCCTGTCTCCGTCTCTGGGTTTCACTTCATCAAAAAGCTGAGCTCCACACTGCAAGAAGTATCTGCAGGCCGGACTCCTATTGGCTGTAGATTCATAACCAGCATGTTTATATTCATGTGTCCATGAGTCTCAGGTCCAGATTTACTAACACATTTGCAACCACTTGAGGGCGCAAATACCCCCGCATCCATTTGCAACTAGGGCATAAAACATGGAACGGTATTTACAAACAGGGCGCACTTGGGTAAAAGTGCAGATTGCGTGCCATGTGAGGGGAAAGAGGTGCTTTCAATATGTGCTTGTGGGAGGGTCATGGGGTGGGAGTTCTGCGCAAAAAGATGGGAGGATATGCGTATAGTGCGCATAATTATATATTCCAGGTCTAAACCAGGAAGCACCACATAAATCATACTTTATCAATCATTATTTCGTCGCATTTCGCAGTTTTGCACATTCCTAGACATTCATTTCTGGTGGACCTGAACCGGCTATCCTCTCCTGTGCCCTGTTGTACGCTACCATTTCCTTGATTCGTTATGTGCTGAGAGAGAAGTTTCTATGGCAACAGAACTGAAGTGAAGAGCATTGCGATTAACTCCCGCTAGCTATCTCCCGTTATTGAAGAAGAAGAAGAAGAAGAGGAAGAAGAAGAAGAAGAAGAAGAAGAAGAAGAAGAAACGGAGATGATGATGAAGAAGAACAGATGAAGAAGAAGAGGAGATGAAGGGTGAAATATTAGTTTGCTGTAAATTCTGAAACTAAGCAGATAAAAAATAGTCATAAACAGTCCATCCTCATCTTCATCACTACATCTCCTCCCATCGGGTGTGATTATTGTGTCCATGAAGTGAATGCAGCAGCATGTTGATGAAGACGAGGAGGAAGAGGAGTTACTGCTCTGCTCTTGTCTCCTTGGCGACTAGTGATGGATGTTTGAGTGTTCAGCAGGAATCTAAAGGTTTACAATCAGAACACAGTTCTCCTGGTGGAGGACACCTCCTGGACATGAGGCCTGGACCCGAGATCTGGACACGAGGCCTGGACCCGAGATCTAGACATGAGGCCTGGACCCGAGGCCTGGAATATCTGAATAAGTGGAATAATTCCTACGAGTCTCAGGAATGTGGTCTTGTGGACTTGTGGTCCGTTTTTAGCCCGGCAGTTAATAATTCAGGGTCAGAGTGGAGGAGAGACGTCGGCTGACGGTTTAATGTTCATTCCACGGATCCTCCGGCATCAAACCGCCGCTGCTCCTTCTATGGAGACGCTGGGCGCTCTGCCGGAGGTCAAAGGTCACAGCAGGAAGTGAGGTCGGGAGAGAGCTCTCTGATGGACATACAGAAGCCCCGCTAACACCTGTTCAGGTAGCCGCTCAACACCTCTGCTTCCTGTCTGGGAGTCACATGATCACATTGACCAGCTGGTTAGCTTAGCATAAAGACTGCTAATGGGGAGGAATTTAGATTAGCCGAGAATGAAGACTGAAAACAAGGGATAACAGCTAGTTTAGCATAAAGACTGGAATATTTTATCTTAGCATAAAAAGTGTTGGCCAATAGAAACTCTGATATGATTGTAACACAACGGATCAATCCGCCAATCACACCTCACTCCCCACTGACATGTCAGAGAAAGACCAGAAGACTTCCTGTTTGGTGGCTGGCTGAAAGTAAGAAGTTACACACAAATACACAACCACACACACAATCACACACACAACCTCATAATCACACAACCACACACACAGAAACACACAACCACACAATCACACAAAACCACACAACCACACAACCACAACTCACAACCACACAAATACAAAACCACATAAACACACACTCACACACACACACACACACACACACACACACAACACACACACAATCACACGACACAAACACACTCACACAACCACACACAAACTCACATAACTACACACACACACAACCACACAAACACAACCACACACACAAACATACCACCACACAACCACAAAAACACACACTCACACAACCACACACTCCCAACCACACGCACACCACCACACAAACACACACTCACACAACTACACAAACACACACACAACCACAAAAACACACACTCACACAACCACACAAACACACACTCACACACACACTTTTTGTTATTTATTATTCTTACAACTACAGCTGTTTTTAGGATTTTCCTCAAGGACGTGGTCTTACAGAGTCAACATAAAGGCCTCAGAAGGTCTGAGAGAGTCCTCGAGGACTCGCTGGTTTGAAGTGAGACACTGTCTATAAAAAGTGGACGTCGTCATGGTGACGTCCCCAGTCATTGTCTCGTCAGAGATCTCATCATCCTCTTCATCGTCATGACAACCTGCTAGCATATTCACATTCACACCTAGGGGCAATTTAGAGTCATCAATTAACCTATTAATCCTGCATGTCTTTGGACTGTGGGAGGAAGCCTGAGAACCCGGAGAGAACCCACGCTTACACGGGGGATCTTATACTCCACACAGAAGGAACCTGAGACCCTGTTGCTGTGTGGCGACAGTGCTGTCCACTACACCACCGTGCAGCCCACTTTGAATTATGTTTTTATATTTATATTATTTGCTCCCAAGCCCATTTTACACCGCCGAGATTGCAGCTGAAAGAATGAGGCTGATATCATGACATACACCACGCCATAAGAATACATCTAAGCAACACATTTATTTGTTTATCAGTTATCTTTCTGGGTTTTTATTGCGGGAGGACAGCGTGAGAGTTAAAGGGGCGAGAGAGAAGGACGACATGCTTTATAAGAGGACTGCAGGGCGGATATGAACCCGGGACCGCTGCAGGGAGCCTCGGTACATGGTGCGGTAATCTACAATGCATGCATATTATACAACTACTAATACTATTAATACGACTTACAAATAAACACAGTTGGCGAGTTTTTGCCAGCTGTCCTTCCTACATTTGGCAGATAAATCTGTTGCTTTTTGCCTTATTATATTTCTGTAAGATTATGGTTCGCTCCTCGTACATGAAATACGCCGCTCCGCTGCCCGTAGACTGATCCATGTTTGTGATGTTTGTCAAATGCTGCAAACGCCACCTCTTTTATGTGCATGCGCTCATAGCTCGACAGGGAAACCCTGGGTTGACTTACAGAGTTGATAACCAGTGACCTCTTATCTCCGATTGCCTTTGTTAGGGTAACCTGCTTCGTAGTACAGGCCTCTGAACTCAGTCTCTGTTCTGGACTTTCTTACCTGTAAACTCACATGCTCATTCATGTATCTAAACTTTGCTGTACAATCATCAGACCCACCTGATGACCTGCTCTCTGATTGGCTGTCGCTCTCTCAGGTCACTCGCCTGGAGGGCAGCTCTGCATGCGTCTGCTGAGTGTCTCCGTTTCTCCTCTAGTTGGCGCCGTTTTCCTGAAAGAACCGAAAGGAGACTTTAGATCAGGGGTCTCAGACTCGCGGCCGAACGATATTTTGCAGCCCCCTACCTGAAATCAAAGCTTGGCGTTAGTGCGACCTGCACGTTTTTTTCTTCACTCTATCTGCGTGAGTCGTTGCCCTGTACGTGCCCGTGTGCGTGGGCTACCTCAGGCTCGTGACAACAACACAAATTAGCAACGTTGGTCACTTGTATCGTAATTCCCGGACTATTGAGCACACCTGAATATAAGCCGCATCCACTACCATTGGTTCCTTTTTGTGTGGAATACTTGATGTGGCCCAGCCTCACCCAGACTCTACCTCCAGCGGTCCCATAAGTTGAGTTTGAGATCCCTGCTTTGGATGAAACGTTCCTTTCTTCAGAGCCATGATGGCGCTCAGTGTTTATTGGTTATATTTTGATGACTTCCTGTCAGTGTCTCATTGGCTCCTACAGGACACGTGAATCTTTGATCAGGGCTACTTTCAGCAGTGGATTGATCCACATTTGGTGCTCTAGTAAGCGAATGTGGGACTGAATCACAACAAAGTCAGGTAGGTGTGTTTGTGTGTTAATTCCAATGAGTCAAAGTCAAACGACCTCTGACCTCTGACCCGTCAGGTGTCTCATGTTGAACCTCTAGAAGTTGATAAAGGCATACGGAGGACGGAGCGACATGCTTCCTACATCCTACATGAAATAAATAAAGCAATGTATTTATTTTTTGCACCTCAGGGAGTCCTACTGGATAATCTGCTCTGGATGTAATGAAACTAGACAGACAGGTAGAGAGAGGGGTAGAGAGACAGACAGATAGACAGACACTACCTACGGGTCTCTCTCCTCGTGAGAGAAACGTCTCTTTTTCCTTTTTTCTCTCTTCACTTGAAACTTTCCCACATTTAACACTTGGACCATAAAAGGAGACACAGACCCGGGAGGGAGCCGTGCCACAAGCAGCTCTTTAACCGGAGGAGGAGCTCCACCGGCCGGCGGGACGCTGTCTGACCATCCGGAGTCTCCGAGTGGAGCCGACTGACCCTCCGGAGTCTCCGAGCGCAGCCGAACCTCCATCTACAGCCGCACGCGCCTCCCGCGCAAACCGAGGACCCAGCGCGAGCGCGTTTGACCTCCAGAATGCGTTGTCATGATGACTTTAAAACGCAGCTTAAGACAATCGATAGTGAGTAGGTTTACCATCAAGTTAACGTCAAGTTACCGTTAGGTTAAGTTAACGTTACCACCGTTAGGTTCCCGTTCAGTTCGTTTAATGGTTACAACAAGGTGACGGCGTCATAGTGGTTTTAAATATAAAAAGTGTAGACGGACCGCTTCACTATGAGTCTGTGGACTAACGGCTCCTCTGCGGACCTGTATGCCGGGACTGAGCCTCCGCTGCCGGCCTCCAACTCCTCCTCAAACCACTCGAACGCCCCGCTGGACCTGAGCCGGGCGGTGCCGGTGGGCATGGTGCTGGCCTCCTTCATCACGTTCGCCATCGTGGGGAACATCCTGGTCATCCTGTCGGTGGTCTGCAACCGGCACCTGCGGACCCCGACCAACTACTTCATCATCAACCTGGCCATCGCGGACCTGCTGCTGGGGACCACCGTGCTGCCGGTGTCCGCCACGCTGGAGGTCAGTTACGGGAGACCCGATCGATTATCAGATACAGGCGAAGAGAACTGTGTGGAATTAGTGTCAACGTCATGCCATGTACCTATAGACTAAAAGAGTAATAGATGAATTAGAACCACATATTGATGATGGGGAGATCGGCAAAATCTTTTAACCAGATCACTGTGGTCCATGTTGTGGGGGGGGGGGGGGGGGGTCTCCTGTCCCTGCAGGTCCTGGACCAGTGTCTCAGGTTCTCCTGTCTCAGGTTCTCCTGTCCCTGCGGGTCCAGGACCAGTGTCTCAGGTTCTCCTGTCTCAGGTTCTCCTGTCCCTGCGGGTCCAGGACCAGTGTCTCCGATTCTCCTATCCCTGCAGGTCCTGGACCAGTGTCTCAGGTTCTCCTGTCCCTGCAGGTCCAGGAACAGTGTCTCCGATTCTCCTATCCCTGCAGGTCCTGGACCGGTGTCTCAGGTTCTCCTGTCCCTGCAGGTCTTGGACAAGTGTCTCAGGTTCTCCTGTCCCTGCAGGTCCTGGACTGGTGTCTCAGGTTCTCCTGTCCCTGCAGGTCCAGGACCAGTGTCTCAGGTTCTCCTGTCCCTGCAGGTCCTGGACCGCTGGGTGTTTGGCCGGGTCTTCTGTGACGTGTGGGCGGCGGTGGATGTGCTGTGCTGCACAGCGTCTATCATGTCTCTGTGTGTGATCTCCATCGACCGCTACGTCGGCGTGCGCTGCCCGCTGCAGTATCCGACCATCGTCACGGTGACGCGGGCGCTGCTCGCCATGCTGGCCGTCTGGATCCTCGCCATCGTGATCTCCATCGGCCCATTGCTGGGCTGGAAACAGCCGCCGTCACAGGTATGCATCCACCCAAAATGCACCACTGGAACACGGGTGAAGGATTTCTGGTTCCCACTAGAACACGTGTACATGCTCTCATTTATTTTCCCATCATGCTTTGCTGCAGCAGCTCTCCTCAGTCTCTCTTTCTGAAACGCTCTGCTTGACCTCCTGCCCCTCCCATCCAAAAAGCCCAGTCAGCTCTAATTGGTCATCCTCTGAGGGTTAGGATCTGAACTAGCTGACTGATCATTGAGGACTTGTTGTGCTGGTTTCCTGCAGGACGACACTGTGTGTGTGATCACCGAGGAACCGTTCTACACCCTGTTCTCCTCGCTCGCTTCCTTCTACATCCCGCTGGCCGTCATCCTCGCCATGTACTGCCGCGTCTACGTCGTGGCCAAACGCACCACCAAGAACCTGGAGGCCGGCGTGATGAAGGAGCGCCTGCAGGACTCCAACGAGCTCACCCTCAGGATCCACTGCAGGAACCAGCAGATCCAGGAACTGGGCTCCGGAGTTGGGGGCGGAGCCTTGGCCGGACGCAGCACGCTGACTGTCAAACTGCTGAAGTTCTCCAGAGAGAAGAAGGCAGCAAAGACGCTTGGCGTGGTGGTGGGCATGTTCATCCTCTGTTGGCTTCCCTTCTTCCTGGCTCTGCCCATCGGTACGTTTCACTTTTTCTGAAGTAAGAATAACAACAACATAACATGTAACACCTTAACAACACACAAATTATATTTGTTAAAGAAAGCTGATTTAATTCAAAGTATGACCCGTAGCTAGAGAACCGAGGCTAAGCCCCACCCTTTCCTGTGTCCACCATGGGAAGAATAAACTTTCTTCCCATTAAGGAGGGGAGGGGCTTAGCCCTATGGGGTCATAATGAATTAATCCACTAGGCCCGTTCTAACAAGCTGTTAAAAGTATGACGGTTGTAGTCCGAGTTCAGGTTCTCGCTGCAGAGCTCAGAAACTTCCAGAACCAGAGCTTGTTGTTTAGAGGTCCATTTGAAGTCCTGTGTCGGACCCAGGAACGCTCACAGCGGGGTGTTATGTGAGACGGAGAGTGAGAGGCTTTATGGTCTGGGTTTTCACAAAACCGTCAGCCAGCTGATTGGTGTTTGTGTTGCTTAATACCCACACTCTAGTGGAGGTCCCTGAACGCAGCTCAGCTCCATCAGGTTCCATATACATGACTCGGTTCTTCTGAGTGTCTCAGTGATGCAGCATGGGCTTTGTGCTGAGCCATGATCTGGGCTTCGTGCCGAGTCATGATCTGAGTGAGTTATTCAGGTTCAGCTTAAACTGCTGGTGAGGCTTCTAATAACAACAGATCCTGGATCAGGGAAAACAAATAACTTGTTCCTGTCTTACAAGGAGAACCGCCATACTTGGACATACCTGGGTTTGACAGTGATGCATCATGGGCAGGTGTCACATGTTTTCTCACATGGTGGAGGTCAGGTTCTTCATATATAGTCAGAGACAGCAGCCTGGGGGGAGGATGGCCTTACAAGTCCACGTTGAGGGAGAAATCCTCCTCAGTACTCTGTTATCTGAAGAAAAGTAATAAACCTGATCCACCACAATCCTCCAACATGCTGGTCACCTGACTCGTCCTCTGTAACCTGAAGGCAGAGGAGAGGACAGAGGAGACAAGTAGAGGACAGGAGACGAGAGGACAGTGAGGAGAGACACGTGGACTCACCTTTACAGGTGTTTCAGATGTCACAGATTCCTGCATTTTAAGTGCCACTGTTAATGCGACAACACAGCCAATCACAATCAAGTGTTCTGGTAAACAGGTTGTTGATGGCAGTGGTCTTCTGGTGTTTTATTGAAAGCCGCCCCCTGTTGGTGAAACATCTGACCAGTTGGACATTTTGTGTGTGTGTGTGTGTGTGTGTGTGTGTGTGTGTTCAGGATCATTCAACAGCAGCCTTCGTCCTCCTGAAACTTTCTTTAAAGTTATATTCTGGCTCGGATACTTCAACAGCTGCCTGAACCCCATCATCTACCCCTGTTACAGCCGGGAGTTCAAACAGGTACTACTACTACGACGACTACTAATACTACTACTGCTGCTGCTACTAATACTACCATTACTACTTCTACAACTACTAACACTAATTCTACAACTAGAAATACCACCATACCTACTTCCACAACTACAGCCACTAAAACTATGACTCCCACCACTAATACAACTACTACTACCGTTATAGTATCACTACCACTAGTCCACTACTACTACTGCTTCTGCCATCACCAGCCGTTTGATGGTTGTGTGTCCAGGCCTTCATCCGGATCCTCCGCTGCCGGTGGAAGAGGAAGAGTCGGGCCTGGCAGGTGTCCTATAACTACCGCCGCCATCAGGGCTTCACCGCCGCGTCCTCCATCAGCCCCAGCCCGCGCTACGTCACCCCCGGACTCCGCCCCCCGCTTAGGCCCTCGTCCTCGGACAGATACCTAATCCCCGGAAAGGAAGAGGACAACCGAGCCCGGCGGCCCCGCTCGCCACCGATGCTGGGTCGGCTTCGGGGTCGACGTGTTGAACAGCAGCCAGTGCAGGAGGCCACGCAACCAGACCACCTTAATTAATCCGTTCGTTATAGCTCAACATTTGAACCGGGATATATCGGGTTATAAATCTATTGTGTTTCTGTTGTGGTGCTTATGTAGGAGTGTTAACATACTTAAAAAAAAAACAAAAAGTACAGAAACCTCTATCCTGGGAACGTTTATTTCTAGTGTAGACTTATTTCCACCGCACCTCCAATCAACCACTCAATTAAATTTAACGCCTTTAACCTGCCAACGGTGTAATTTTAAAAGAACAAAGGGAATCCGACTCTTCAGAAGAAGTGTGTGGCTCTTAAAAGAGCCTTTGGGTATCGGGTTTAAGTTCGGGATCAGGTCTAGCCGCCGAAGCCGTATAGGGTGCGGCCCTGCCTCTTCAGAGCGTAGACCACATCCATGGCAGTCACAGTCTTCCTCTTGGCGTGCTCGGTGTAGGTGACGGCGTCACGGATGACGTTCTCCAGGAACACCTTCAACACACCGCGGGTCTCCTCGTAGATCAGACCGGAGATACGCTTCACTCCGCCGCGGCGAGCCAGACGGCGGATAGCGGGTTTGGTGATCCCCTGGATGTTATCACGGAGGACTTTACGATGCCTCTTCGCGCCTCCTTTACCGAGTCCTTTCCCGCCTTTACCTCTTCCGCTCATGTTGATTAGGTGTTAACTCGGATCGTCAGAAACGAATGAGGTGTAAATTGGCCGAGAGGCGGTATTTAAAGGTAGGCGGCGGACGTATTAGAGGCCTTAAAGCACCAACTTCAGTGGGCGGGGCTAAAACCATTAGCGCTTTTTCCCTTTCAAATGAAGTTTTTCCTTTCTTTTTCATTATGTTGTATGTATTTGAATAATAATTGATGTAAAACTTTACATTTAACATTATAATACTTAACACTTAATTTAATACTATAATATATGTCTATACACTGTATAAGTGTATGTATATTATGTATGATACAATCTTTCTATTGTGAAATCAATCTGCATTAAATGTAGTAAGAAATAAATATGCTCATTCTATTCAGTCAGTATTTTTTTCTTAGAGATTAATTTACAGAATATTAAGGCATATAAAATACAAAAGATAACTTAAATAGTGTAAAATTGAAACGTGACAGGTGACACTATAAAATAAATAATAAAGGACATACATGGTAGTGAGTCTATTGTTTCATATTTGCTAGGTATCAAACATTCTCTTTGTTAGTCTCAAAGCTCTGAGATGATCTGACCAGAAGTTCTTTTAAAAACCATTTGGAAGTGTGGATGAAAAATTTGACCAAAAGTATTCAGTCGTTTAAAGCAGATGTCTTAATGTCCTTCGTGTTGATCATAATAATGAATAATAATGGATTGGGTTTGTATGGCGCTTTTCTAGACACTCAAAGCGCTCGGACAGGGTTCCATTCATTCATTCACAGTCATACCGGTGGTGGTAAACTACAATAGTATCCACAGCTGCCCGGGGGCAGACTGACGGAAGCGTGGCTGCCATTCTGCACCTTTGGCCCCTCCGACCACCACCTCAAACATACAGCAGTCATACACATCCACACAATGATAACACAATATGTTGTCTTGGAGGAAGAAGTTGGGTTCAGTTGACAGCTTGCACATCTTTCCCAAAAGGGGAATATGTTCGTTGTTGAGTTGTTGAATTAAGACATGTTCAACATTGGGACTGTTTACGTGTTTCATATCATAACATAACATAATGTGTAGTTTTGGTTGTGCTCAGCTGTATTACTGGGATTTACACCTGAAGGTTAAATTATTAATGTGTCTGGTTGTGATTCCATTAAACGTAAACATTAAGGATGCAGGTCTTTAGGTGTGGTGGGTGGCTCTTAAAAGAGCCTTTGTTGTGGTCCGATCGGGTACAGGATTTACTTCTTGGCAGCCTTCTCGGTCTTCTTGGGCAGCAGCACCGCCTGGATGTTGGGCAGCACGCCGCCCTGAGCGATGGTCACTCCGCCCAGCAGCTTGTTGAGCTCCTCGTCGTTGCGGACGGCCAGCTGCAGGTGACGGGGGATGATACGGGTCTTCTTGTTGTCGCGGGCAGCGTTCCCGGCCAGCTCCAGGATCTCAGCGGTCAGGTACTCCAGCACCGCCGCCAGGTAAACCGGGGCTCCGGCGCCGACACGCTGTGCGTAGTTACCCTTCCTCAAGTGTCTGTGGACACGGCCGACGGGGAACTGAAGCCCGGCCCGGGAGGAGCGGCTCTTCGCCTTCGCTCTGACTTTACCGCCTTTACCACGTCCAGACATCGTTCAGCTTCTTTGTTGGTTGCGTTTGAGGAAGTTTATCGCCACGGCGGCAACACCGTCTATATAGCTGAAACCGAGCTACCCCGTGATTGGCCAGACGGAGCGCAGCTGCGATCGGCCAATCAGAGAAGAGCAGGTCAAGTTTCTTATTTACCATAGTAAAGTGGTGGATTTCTTGTGCGGTTTTTCAAAATAAAGAGTTGTGGATTGAACCGGAAGTTAGTGAAATAATTTCCACGATGCTCATAATATTAAAGTTTTTCTCAGTCGCTTTGATTCTTTTCTCAGAACTATTAGTTCAACCTCCACAACATTTAGTCATTTGTGCGCATCAAAGTAGCCATTTCTCCTTCCTCTGAACAATTTGCAAATGCTTTTGCAATGCATGTATCAGTTGCTTTCATACAATTAACTGCTGTTTTATAACATTATCATTTGCTTATGTCATGTCAGTCAAAATTAACTATACTTATGGATGCTGAATAGTCGTTCCCAATAAAACTATTAATCTTTATTTCATTGCTTGAGTCATTACATACAAAATTGTTGAACTAGTTATCAAAATTGTATAAATTTCTTTATCATTTTTTTCCTGGAAATGTCTCCTAAATTGAACAATTGCTCTCAGGTGAACTTCAGCTTTCACTCACTAGGAGGTGTGTGAAGTATTAGTTGTAACCATGACAAGCCACTTGTTCACAGTCACTCAGGGATGAATCCCATGAACCCTCACTTGGCAAGCATACATGAACCGAGCAGGACATAGTGTGGACCATTTCTACAAAACAGAGGAAGAGGGAGAAGAGGCCAAATACTTGGATGGATTCCTACTGAAATTAGGGCTACAGTTGTGGACCATGTTGTCAATCACGGTCTCACAATGCCTGAGGCTGGTTGGAGGGTGCAACCAAATGTTGGAAAAACCACTGTGAATTGAAGCTCTACCAAAAAGTTTCTTATGTTTGGTCTAAATAAGTGACCGTAGTGTATTTTTCTCTTGCACAATGCTGTAAAATTACAAAGAGCACATACAGTAAAAATGTGAAATGTACGTATTCAGTGTTTTGTACTCACTTACTCCTCTAACTACAGCAATGTGTAACTTTACTCTAGTTTTCAAATGGCTGTATAAGTAGTGTATAGTGCTTTCTTGAGCATTTTCAGGTAGTGTCACCGAGTTCTGATCTTTTTTTTTTTTGCATTGGAAAACATTGAGAGAATAAACTGTCATAATGAAAACATGACAAAGCCATTTGACTATCTTGTTCATAAACAATGGTGTCAAAACTTTCATTTTGATGACACTGGCAGTTTCATTGATATGAATACCTGCTTTTGAGGAATGTACTATCCATTTTGAGCAAGTGATGTGATTTTGCAGGTTATCCACTAGGGGTGTAACGATACATCGATCTACATCGATATATCGATACATTGGCGAACGATCCAAATGCATCGATGCAACGCTCAAACATCGATGCATATCGCTGTATTATTACAGGCTCTTAAGTTAAGTTTGTTTTATTTTTTGAAGAAAAACCTCCCAAAGCTCCCAAATGTATGGTTTTTGTTTAACATCTGGAAGAGCAAAGCAATAAAATGTTTAAATTATAATTACGTTTTTGTGATTTTTTGATGTGAATGAAACAGGTTGTGTTAAATGGGCATATGATATCGTCTCATATCGATCGCAGGCCACTGAATCGAATCGAAATCGTATCGTGGCAGACTTTTGATATCGGCAAATATCGTATCGTTGTCCAATGAATCGATTTAATATCGTATCGTGATGAAACCAGAGATTTACACCCCTATTATCCACTAGGTTTTGCAGTTTGCACTAATTGTTTTGAGAAATGCACTAACTGCTGCGCAAATGCTAATAGTGATGTGAGAAAAACTGAGAAAAACTATAATATTCCCTTTCATATTACGTTAGTTGCATTGTATTGTATGTTTGAATAGTTTGACGAAAGTTACATTTGTTGGACACATTTATTCAGAATTTACTGTGACTTATTCCATCCATTTGGAATGAGAAAACAGGATTTCATGTAGTCATCTACTACTTAGAATTCATTAATTAATGTGATGACTATCTACTTTAAATACATAGTGTGCCAACATGCAACACAAGATCTGTAAAAGGGAACATCAAGTCAGTCAGTCTGATTTTTTAAGGAGTTGCCAACAGATAAAAAGGAGAAAATAGTTTTTAAAATTTTTAAAAACCCATATGCAATTTAAGCCACCAAAGCTGATGGCATTTCTATATCACAAGTTAAGATATTAAACATTAATGTGCGTATAAGCTTATTATTGGCTGTGTTCATGGTGTGTTTTTGGAGCAGGGACCCCTGCAGTAACTCTGCTGACCACGTGTAGAAGATGTGTGCTTCAGAGTGGTATGATGGAAGCTGTAACTCCTTATTGTGGATGTGTGTGTGGCTCTTAAAAGAGCCGTTTGTCTTGTGCTGGTCTCAGGTCAGCTTAAGCCCTCTCTCCGCGGATGCGGCGGGCCAGCTGGATGTCTTTGGGCATGATGGTGACCCTCTTGGCGTGGATGGCGCACAGGTTGGTGTCCTCGAACAGGCCGACCAGGTAAGCCTCACTAGACTCCTGCAGAGCCATGACAGCGGAGCTCTGGAAACGCAGATCGGTCTTGAAGTCCTGCGCGATCTCCCTCACCAGGCGCTGGAAGGGCAGCTTGCGGATCAGCAGCTCGGTGGACTTCTGGTAGCGCCGGATCTCGCGGAGAGCCACGGTTCCGGGCCTGTAACGGTGGGGCTTCTTGACTCCGCCGGTGGCCGGGGCGCTCTTACGGGCAGCCTTGGTCGCCAGCTGCTTCCTTGGAGCTTTTCCTCCGGTGGACTTCCGGGCGGTCTGCTTGGTTCTGGCCATCGTAGTAGATCAGGCTCTTCTGTATTCACAGTGAGAGAACGAATGCTGTCTGACGGGGAACGGCGGTTTTATCAAGGAGCTGCCGCAGTAGGGCGGCGCTGATTGGTCCGAGCCGCGAGTCACATGCGCTGCAGCAACCAATCAAATTCAAGTACACCAATCTCACAGCAGCATGACACCGATGCTCTGAGACCGTAAACACTTCCGCAGTCAGGAACCTTCCTAAGCGAAATAACTGACTATTCAACCGCAGCCCTCATTTTCAGCCCTTTCACCCCACCCCTTCAAACGGGTGATTCTGACGGGGTGTAGCCCACGATTCTAACAGGAAGTTTACTGCTCATCCACCTCAGCTTGTCAGCAAAGTCTACCATGTTACAATATTCACACGATTTAAGTCGTTGCACTATATTCGTCTAGGTGCACATGTGGGAACTGCATGGAGACACGTGTAATGTCACTGTTTGTTACACCAAGTTGTCTGTTGAGATTATTATTCAGATAACATGACGAATATCATGATTCACACTAGACGGATGCAGCAACAGGAGGAGGAAGTGGCATGCATGGTGGAACATCCAGGTTGGAACCGACTGCCTCAATGTTCTCTCTCCAAAACGCATTAAATATATAGAGAGCTGATTATCCCACGGACAGCTAACAGCTATATGGGGATTATGTGGGCGGGACCACACAGCTGGAGCATGTTCTAATGAGCCAAGGTAACCCATATAAGGCACAAGAAAATTAGCTGCTGACGTCATTTATTGCACAAAACCGTTCGTATATTCAGAGCATTTATTTCAAATGGAGAAAGATAATAAGGGAGATGGTGGTCTTTTCTGATAGTGTGGCCGCCCCCAGAATCCTTTATTTTCTCATTTCCACCAACGTAATATGAAAGGGAATATTAATATTAGGTGCATTGTAGAAATGATTTCACTAACTTCCGGTTTAATCCGCAACGCTTTATTTTGAAACACAGCGCAAGAAATCCACCACTTTACTATGGTAAATAAGAAACTTGACCTGCTCTTCTCTGATTGGCCGATCGCAGCTGCGCTCCGTCTGGCCAATCACGGAGTAGCTCGGTTTCAGCTATATAAACAGTGTTGCCGCCGTGACGATGAACTTCTTTAGACGCAACCAACAAAGAAGCTGAACGATGTCTGGACGTGGTAAAGGCGGTAAAGTCAGAGCGAAGGCGAAGAGCCGCTCCTCCCGGGCCGGGCTTCAGTTCCCCGTCGGCCGTGTCCACAGACACTTGAGGAAGGGTAACTACGCACAGCGTGTCGGCGCCGGAGCCCCGGTGTACCTGGCGGCGGTGCTGGAGTACCTGACCGCTGAGATCCTGGAGCTGGCCGGGAACGCTGCCCGCGACAACAAGAAAACCCGTATCATCCCCCGTCACCTGCAGCTGGCCGTCCGCAACGACGAGGAGCTTAACAAGCTGCTGGGCGGAGTGACCATCGCTCAGGGCGGTGTGCTGCCCAACATCCAGGCGGTGCTGCTGCCCAAGAAGACCGAGAAGGCCGCCAAGAAGTAAATCCTGAACCCGATCGGACCACAACAAAGGCTCTTTTAAGAGCCACCCACCACACCTAAAGACCTGGATCCTTAATGTTTACCTTTTTAATGCAATCACAACCAGACACATTATATTATCCTTCAGGTGTAAATCCCAGAAATGAAGCTGAGCACAACCAAAACCACAATTTAAGATCTGATTAAATGTATGTATAAACAGTCCTAATATTGAACATGTCTTAATTCTACCATTCCCTTCTCCCTGTTTAACTCTAATTTACTTTAACTGTGAGTCTAATGCAGGGGTCTCAAACTCGCGCCCCCCAGAATATTTTGCGGCCCCCTACCTGAAATCAAAGCTTGGTGTTAGTGCAGCCGCACGTTTTTTTCTTCTTCACTTTATCTGTGTGAGTCATGTATTTTTGAACACAATGGGCACTACCATAGCTCAGGCTTGTGATAATACAAGCAACGTTGGTCATTTTTACCCTAATTTCTGGATTATTGAGCACACCGGAATATAGTATATGGTATGTAGTAGGAGGAAGTAAGAAAAGCCTATGTTCTGAAGAACTGTTCATGTTCTGCATGTTCTGAATTGTTATTAGTAAAGATTGAGAAGATTGGAAGATTTTTTTTGGAATACTTGAACCCCCGACACTTGGTGCGGCCCAGCCTCACCCAGACTCTACCTCCAGCGGCCCACAGGTAAATTGAGTTAGAGACCCCTGGTCTAATGAATCTTAGAGTTGACGGTATTGATATTTTGCTACTTTATTGATGTCTGTAGAGTCCTGAACTGCTTAAAAGCCAAGAAACTACTTATCAGGTGTTTTTATACTTCTGAGGCCTTCGAGGAGGATTTGCAAGACGTCAACTGAACCCGACTACTTCCTCCAAGACAACATATTGTGTTATTCATTATTATGATCAACATGAAGGACATTAAGAGATCTGCTTCAAACAACTGGATACTTTTGGTCATATTCTTCATCCACGCTTCCAAATGGCTTTTAAAGAACTTCTGGTCAGATCATCTCAGAGCTTTAAGACTAACGAAGAGAATATTTGGACCCTAGCAAATATGAAACAATAGACTCACTACTATGTATGTCCTTTATTATTTATTTTATATTGTGGTCACATGTTTAAATTTTACACTATTTAAGTTATCTTATCTATTTCATACGCCTTAATATTCTGTAAATTAGGGGAGCCAAGCTGGCCAAAGCCACCCAACCTCCTATAGTGGACTAAACCAACACACTGAACACTATCCTCCATCACTGGTACCCAACATCATCTACATGCACACATACACATTCATATAAACACATCCGAGCCATCTGATCCACTTGCTTTATTATCAGGCAGGTTTACAATGACCTTTTCAACGTCCTCTACTGTAAATGCTTATGTACATGGCGGTGACTCAGTCATTGTGATGTCTAAGTGGTCATTCCACGGGGGTAATTCAAGCGAAAGAGTAGATGGATCAGACTAGCATTTTTCCAGATAGAAATCATACACTTGTTCAGTGTCACCAGGGTCTGGCGGTGGCGTGGGAAACATGCAGTCATTAAGGATAATGTCAATGGCCTTTGCTCTGCGGTGCGGCCATAGATAGGTTAGCTTGTTTTGGCCTACCTTTTGGGGTCGTCTGCGTTGTTCTCTGGTAGCCGCAGCAATCGCTGGCTGGATCACCTGCAGTTTCAATCCATTTAGACGCACACACACATACACACATTCATCTACAAGACACACACACATACACACACACAAACACACAGATTCATATACACCACACACACACACACACAACACACACACACACACACACACACACCCACACACACATTCATCTACAAGACACACACATACATACACACACACACACACACACATACACACGCACACACTGTTATATGCTGAAAGCCAGGGGGATGTGACGTCAGAGGCCATCTGGAGGGGAGTAGTCTTCACCAGTTTGCTGATGTCATCGACCCTTTGACCTCAACAGCTCTTGAGAACTGTGATTCTTATCTAAAATTATGTAAACAACTGAATAATTAGATCAGGTAATTAAAGGCTGAATTTAGTCTCTAGATTATAACATATGAGCTGTAATAATAATGCTTTAACAGAGTCAGGCTGTTGTACTCTCTATCTTCTAGTATCACATCATGAATAATGATGATCACATGTAATAATGATCACATGTAATATTGATTGTTGCAGTTTGACAACTTCAGAAAAGCAGCATGAGACGTTTTTAATTAAGACATTTTGATGTAGATGAAGGACCAACTCATGTAAATACATACAGTTCATATTACAAACTCCATACTAACATATATTGTATACTACAAACTTCATACTAACATATTCAGTGTATACTACAAACTTCATACTAACATATTCAATCAGTGTATACTACAAACTTCATACTAACATATTCAATCAGTATATACTACAAACTTTATACTAACATACTCAATCAGTACATACTAACATAGTTCATACTAACATACTTCATACTGACTCATACTGACATACTTCATACTAACATACTTCATACTGACATACTTCATACTGACATATTTCATACTAACATACTTCATACTGACATACTTCATACTAACATACTTCATACTGACATACTTCATACTAACATATTTCATACTGACATACTTCATACTGACATACTTCATACTAACATATTTCATACTGACATACTTCATACTGACATACTTCGTACTAATATACTTCATACTGACATACTTCATACTAACATACTACATACTGACATACTTCATACTGACATACTTCATACTGACATACTTCGTACTAATATACTTCATACTGACATACTTCATACTAACATACTACATACTAACATACTTCATACTGACATACTTCATACTAATATACTTCATACTAATATACTTCATACTGACATACTTCATACTAACATACTACATACTAACATATTTCATACTGACATACTTCATACTGACATACTTCGTACTAATATACTTCATACTGACATACTTCATACTAACATACTACATACTAAGATACTTCATACTGACATACTTCATACTAATATACTTCATACTAATATACTTCATACTGACATACTTCATACTAACATACTACATACTGACATACTACATACTGACATACTTCATACTGACATACTTCGTACTAATATACTTCATACTGACATACTTCATACTAACATACTACATACTGACATACTACATACTGACATACTTCATACTGACATACTTCATACTAATATACTTCATACTGACATACTTCATTCTAACAGACTACATACTGACATACTTCATACTAACATACTTCATACTGACATACTTCATACTAACATACTTCATACTGACATACTTCATACTGACATACTTCATACTGATATACTTCATACTGACATACTTCATTCTAACAGACTACATACTGACATACTTCATACTAACATACTTCATACTGACATACTTCATACTAACATACTACATACTGACATACTTCATACTAACATACTTCATACTGACATACTTCATACTAACATACTTCATACTGACATACTTCATACTAACATACTTCATACTGACATACTACATACTGACATACTTCATACTAACATACTTCATACTGACATACTTCATACTGACATACTTCATACTAACATATTTCATACTGACATACTTCATACTGACATACTTCATACTAACATATTTCATACTGACATACTTCATACTGACATACTTCGTACTAATATACTTCATACTGACATACTTCATACTAACATACTACATACTGACATACTTCATACTGACATACTTCATACTGACATACTTCGTACTAATATACTTCATACTGACATACTTCATACTAACATACTACATACTAACATACTTCATACTGACATACTTCATACTAATATACTTCATACTAATATACTTCATACTGACATACTTCATACTAACATACTACATACTAACATATTTCATACTGACATACTTCATACTGACATACTTCGTACTAATATACTTCATACTGACATACTTCATACTAACATACTACATACTAACATACTTCATACTGACATACTTCATACTAATATACTTCATACTAATATACTTCATACTGACATACTTCATACTAACATACTACATACTGACATACTACATACTGACATACTTCATACTGACATACTTCGTACTAATATACTTCATACTGACATACTTCATACTAACATACTACATACTGACATACTACATACTGACATACTTCATACTGACATACTTCATACTAATATACTTCATACTGACATACTTCATTCTAACAGACTACATACTGACATACTTCATACTAACATACTTCATACTGACATACTTCATACTAACATACTTCATACTGACATACTTCATACTGACATACTTCATACTGATATACTTCATACTGACATACTTCATTCTAACAGACTACATACTGACATACTTCATACTAACATACTTCATACTGACATACTTCATACTAACATACTACATACTGACATACTTCATACTAACATACTTCATACTGACATACTTCATAAACATACTTCATACTGACATACTTCATACTAACATACTTCATACTGACATACTACATACTGACATACTTCATACCAACATACTTCATACTGACATACTTCATTCTAACAGACTACATACTAACATACTTCATACTGACATACTTCATACTAACAGACTCAATCAGTACATACTAACATACTTCATACTGACATACTTCATACTAACAGACTCAATCAGTACATACTAACAGACCTCATACTAACACACTTCAGGTCAGCATGTCCAAGAGGCAGCAGCAACACAGAGCAGCTAAACATGCTGTCAGACACGAGTCATCGCCGCCACCGCCACGTCCACCGCCACGTCCACCGCCACGTCCACCGCCACGTCCACCAGGAGTGTCATCAACCAAGAACACTGAGAGAGAGAGAGGGAGAGGGGGGGACAGAGAACTGGTTACAACTCATCCAATTTCTAATATGTAGGAGAAAAACTCCCAGAAGACACTTCAGCAGTAAGCCCAGCCTCAAATTCACTCAAGTACATCAATAATGAGGAAGGCTCAGAATTTGTGTGTGGTGCTTTTGCAACAAATCCAGCTTGGTGAAATCCATTGAGCACCTCTGGATAATGTCATGATGATCTCATGAACCCAGACAGGACAGGGTCTGGGTTCCTGGTGGACTTCAACATGTACAAAGCAGCACTAGTGGAGTTTTCAGCTGTGATGGAGGGGACCTGAGGCCTGATCTATTCAGAGAGATACCAGGTATCTTCTTTTTATCCAGCTTCACTAAACCTAACAAAAGCAATCAGAGGTCAGAGGTCACACGACGCTGGTTATCAACTCATTACTAGTGGTATAATATGACTGCCCCTTCATAAGGACACTACTAGGACTGATTGATTACATCAATGTGTTCAGTGGTAGAGTTACTGCCCCATGTACCGAGGCTCCCTGCAGTGGTCCCAGGTTTTAAACCGCCCTGCAGCCTTCTTTTAAAGCATGTCGTTGCTCTCTTTAACTCTCATGCTGTCCTCCTGCAATAAAAGGCCAAAGAAATAACTTTAAACAATGAATGTATTGCTGAGATGTATTTTTATGGCATGGTGTTTGACAATATCAGCCTCAATCTTCCAGCTGCAGTCCCAGCGGTGTAAAACTGACTTGGGAGCAGATAAAATAAATTAAAAACAGAATTCAAAGTCGCAAGGAGGCTGTATGCTGACACAGAAAAGGCATGCCCTCCAATGAGAATCTGGATCTCTCATATAAAACATCTCTAGTTCTCCTAAGAGACCCGATTCACGATCCCCCGAGCTCCAGGGATCTTTTACAAATGCTGATGTCATCTCCAAGAGAGCTGATTGGACAGTAGGCGGTGCTTTTTTACATGTTGATCTCCGGAGCAGGTTATGTTATGCGATGAAATGGTTATGCGAAGTACCCCGATAAGAAGTGAACCAGCGTCGTAGGACGGAATACCCAGTGTTAACCCTGAAGTTACCTCGCTAAGGCCTAATCCTGCTTCCTAGTAGGCCTACAGGACTTAAGTCGGGGTCTATGTGGAGGGAAGCCCCGCCTCCTGTTGTGCTAAGCCCCGCCTCTCTCTGGAGACACCAATAAACACGGAGGATCCCGCAGTCGAACTGGTTGGCTCCTGGTTTTGTGAAAATAGGAAACAGAGCTGATGTCTGGACTCTTTGACCTTTGACCTGCCTGTGTGTTTTTGGAGTTCTCCGTAGGGGTACGAGGTCTGGGGACGCCCACTGTTGAACCCCTGGTACCATGGCTGACTGAAGTAGGTTTCTGGTTGTTTTGGTGGTCCGTATGGTGCTGGTGGTCCTGGTGGTCCTGGTGGCCCATGTGGCCCGTGTGGTCCTGGTGGTCCTGGTGTTCCTTGGTAGTAGGAGTAGTCTCCTCCACCTGCATAGGTCTGAGGGAAAGTCTGTAGAGGAGAAAGGATTTGTATGAAAAAATGTTTATGATATAATGTACTTATATACATATATATTATATTATATTATATACAAATATGTAAGTATACATGTACATGTATAAAAGTATATATAAAGGTAATATTTTCAGAATAAAAGTATTGTGAGAATAAACTATTTTTTTAAAACTATTTAAACATATTTTTCGAGTTTTAGCCTTAAGGCGAGTCCACACCGGACCGAAAATCGGCGTCTTTGAGAGAGTCGGCCTCCGTGACACGAGTCTGCTTGGTGTGGTCGCTCGAATCGGCCCACGTCGGGGTTCATTTCAGCCGATTCAAATGTGTAATCCGCCATGCGAGTCGGTGACTCTTTTACCATTCTGATTGGTGGAGGCTAGCAGCTTGACTAGCGAATCAGTGAAGCCCGGAAGTGACGATGTAAACATACCAGATAACCAGTGGAATCGAAGAAGTGGTCTAGAGAGGACCGCCTACTTCCGGTTTTCGTGTTTTTTGGCGCACGATACAGATTAGTGCCGCCTGTTGCTTTGGAGACATTACATCTCGCGCAAGCGCGGAACGTATGCCGTCGGCTGTAGTTCCGTAGGTGTGAACCGCCCAAGTCGTTGTTCGAGTCGGCCATGTTAAGTAGCCCGACTTCACGAGTCGGGCAGTCGGTGCGGTGTGGACCCGCCTTTAAATGTTAAAGAAGTGTCAACCAGATGAAATATGAATGCATTCTGTCGTTTCGTGTTTCCTGCTGCAGTGCATGCTGGGTACCTGGTACGGCGAGCCAGGGAAGGTGGCGGGCTGAGAGCTGAGCGCTGCAGAGACAACGAGCGGTCACATGATCAGATCCCATGGTAAGATGGGCTGTTCCCATGGTAACAGAAACATTGTTTCCCAAATCTGAATGTTCTCACACAGAAGGTCAATGAAACGCTTTCACATCACCGTGATTAACATTGATGATTATTATTGATGATGATTATTGATGATGACAAACCAGCAGGAAGGGTAGGGGCCGAGGGGCCTCCATATGGGGGGGGACAGTCCTCCATCTTTAATCTGGATCAATCTGAGGAGGAAGAGACTCAGATTACAGATTTATATCTGGTACAACAAATGACTGTTTATTACGGTTTATTACCATTTATTACCCCGTGGATTCTCTCTATAGAAACACTAGACGTAGATATAAAGCTGTATAAAGATATAAATATTATTTATTGATGCCAGTGACAAAGAGAAAGCTGATCTGTTGAGGATTGATTTCAGCAATTAAATAACTAAACAGATCAAATAAATCGATCATGAAAACAAACATTATTATTTCAGTGAGTAAATTAAAAAAAAGTTCCTTTGTCAAACTTCATTTAAATCAAGTTGCTGTGAGAGAACAATGAGGCTGTCTAATATCTGGTCAGCTGCTTCATACCGCTATAATCTAATCCACCTGTTCCCATGGCAACCGCCCTGGCAACAGGAGGTTGACTGTTGACTCGCTTTTACTGTCAAACAGACGTTTTGTTTTAACCAGTAAACATGTTTACTTGTTTCCAGTCCGACCAGTCCAACCGCCAAACATCAGCAGGCTTTTTTCAACCTGAACACAAACTTCTATTCAAAAGCTTTCAAATGTTTTTATACAACTTTTTTTGTTTATGTATAAATCTTAATTTCAGGATTCAATAATAAATAAATTATAAAAATACTGAGAGCAGAATTATTATGATTATTCTTATTATTACAAACAAAACGGTGGTCCAGTGAGAGGACGTGATACCGGACTCTGAGGGTCTTCAGGTCTGTAACTCGGCCGATTAACATCTGATTTAGAGACGTTTCTTGGGAGGAAGAAGAAGAAGAAAGAAGTTTTGTTTCCGGTGAAACAGCTGCTGCTTGTTAAAACATCTGGATGCCGAACTGAGCGGAACTTGAATTTAGATAGTACTTGAGTGATTGAAAAGTTTCCAGAAAGCTGCCAAACGTCCGTTTACATGAAATACGGTTAAATTGCGATTTTTTTTTCAACGGAGTCTGGTGAGACGGAACGAGAACTTACCTTCCAGTTCGGCGCTCTGGTTGGTTGATGACTCGTTGGCCGTTGGTTCGATTGTGAGCGCGAGGAAACAGCTGGTAGTGGCACGAGGACAGACAGTGACGTCAGAGAGACGCCGTCCCTGGAATAAACTTCCTGAAGATGTAAGACTTGCCCCAACTCAGACCACTTAAAACTAGACTGGGGGGGGGGTTGTCCATTGTATTGCAAATATTTTTTTTATTCTCCTTGTCTTTCTGTAATGCATTTTGATTTTCTTTTAATTCTTCTATTCTTTCACTTTATTGTATGACATGCTATGATGTGAAGCACTTTGAGTCTGCCTTGTGTATGAAAAGTGCTCTACAAATATGTTTCTAGTATCCATGTATCTATGTTTCTACTTTTCTGTGTTTTCCAGCCATGCTGCGGGAGACGCGGAGTGACGACATGTCTGCAGAATATAAGGAGGTGAAGAAGAGTAAGTTGTTTATTTTTGGTTGTTTCTACGTGACATCATCTTGACATCATCTTGACATCATCATGACATCATCTTGACATCATCCTGAAGAGCTTCAGATAAACAGGAAGACAGAAATCTGTTGTTGTTTCACACTTAAACCTCTCTGATATTTCCTACTGACATTAAACACACCACATCTTCTATCTACAGGGGCTGCAGCCAATCAGGAGGCGGCTGAGCGTCACTTTAAGTTTATACATGTTAAATATCTCCACGATGCGTTCACTGATCCTCCATGCTGCCATTAATGCTGTCATGCAAACTGCTGCTGAAACGGCCGTTTGTCTGTGGTGCGTTCACTGACCTGCTGGTCAGACGACGACAGAACCTTGACGCACTAATCAAACGCATGCGTGACTTCTTCATGATGTATATGAAGTACTTATAATACTTAGTACTTATAATACTTATCATACTTAGTACTTATAATAACTTCAAATCAAGTCAAAGCTTCATTTAAAAAAAACTCATCATTTTACTAGAAAATATAGTTTAGTGTTGATATTTCAAGAAAAAAAAAGTTATTACAACTTTTATTCTCATTTTGCACGACTTTTATGTCTATTTAATGTCTTATTTCACAAATGATTTTTCTCAAAACGTTGGAACTTATTTTCCCTTTTATCCTCATGAACAGCTGTCACCATGGTAACATCGATCAATGAGCCAGTCTGGTCTGAAACACGCGCATTCATATTTCAGGGAACTTAAATCACGAGTATGAAGATGATCATTAAGTGTTTTACTTCCTGTAGCCATCGAACAACTTCCTGTTCGCACTAATGTATTATTAATATCACTAATGTATTGTTGTTAATATCACTAATGTATTATCATAAATATCATCAGTGTATTATTAATATCACTATTATTATTACTTACCTATTATTATTACTATTATTCACTAATGTATTATCAATATCCATCGTCTAACGCTTTATCCTGTATTCAGGGCCACGGGGGCTGGAGCCGATCCCAGCTGTCGTATTATTAATATCACTAATGTATTTCTATTAATATAACTAATGTATTATTAATATCACTAGTTTATTATTAATATCACCTATGTATTATTATCATCACTAATATATTGTTATTTATATCACTAATCTTGTTTAGAACATTTAGACCGGATCATCCTGAGTAATTTGTAATAAGTCAGCTGGTCCTCGCCCTCGTGATGGGAACCGAGGAGCTAATCAGGCGTCGGTGGAGCATCACACTACCATCACGTTAGCGCAACGCACCGGAACCAGCCAGTCGGATCACCGGGGACCCGTTCAGTCCTGGAGGATCCCGACCCGGAACCACATGTCTTTAGTGGCCCCGCCCTGTAACTAGGAGGTGGCCCACCCCCCGTCAGAAGGAAGTGGCCCAACTCCCGTCACTGCGAGGTCCGCGAACAGAGAAAACCCCCGTTAGCATAACATTAGCATGACGTTAGCATGACGTCTTTCTATTCTTGTTGTTCAAGCTGCAGTCAGGTAGCTAGCAATGCCTTTGCTAAGCTGAGCTAACCAACGAAAGGTGGTGGTTCAGGTGCGTTTGTGGTCCAGTCAACGGTGGCGGTCTTCTGGCTGTCGCTGGTGACGTGAAGGCAGCGGAACCAGCCAGTCGGACCACAGGGGACAAGTTCAGTCCTGGAGGATCCTGACCCGGAATAACATGTGTCTTTAGTGGCCCTGCCATGTCAGGAGGTGGCCCTGCCCCCGTCAGTAGGAGGTGGCCCCGCCCCCGTCGCTAGGAGGTGGCCCCGCCCCCGTTGCTAGGAGGTGGCGGCCTGTTTCCGGAGCGTCTCAAAGAACGCCAGCATCCCCTTCCTCGCACTGCTGTTGCCGTTGCCATGGGAACGGGAAGTGAGAGAAGGGAAGGCGTCCATGGAGTTTGCCCGTTTGACCTTTGACTGAGCCGCACGCCACGACTTGGTCCTGGGAGGGGGAGTCTGAGCCACCAGACACTTCTGGTACTGGACCTGAGGGACAAAAGGACTGAGATCAGTGTTCAGGGGTCTCGGTGTCCCTGTTAACCACACAGGCCAAGTGTGTTTCACCTGGTCCGGTGTGTCACTCACCATGCATGCTGCCTGGACGGCCTCAGACAGGAGCCCGGCGTCCGGCTCGCACCAGAACACGTGGCACTCGAACCGCTGCGTGCCGCCATCCACGATCACGGCGAAGGTGTGGCTGTCATGGCCAACGCCCAGAAAGGTGAGGAAACGTACCTGACACTCCCAGAGAGGCTCATCCCCTTCCTGTCAGGATCAAGGAGAGAGAGAGCAGACAAAGAAAGGCAACAGAGTGAGCTGTCGCATGTCACCTGGATGAACTGATGGTGTGATGGCGTGATGATGATGGCGTGATGGCATGGTGATGATGGCCTGATGGCATGTCGATGATGGTGTGATGGCATGTTGATGATGGCGTGATGTTGTGATGGCGTGGTGATGATTGCGTGATGTTGTGATGGTGTGAAGGCATAGTGATGATGGTGTGATGGCTTGGTGATGATGGCGTGATGGCATGCTGCCGGCCATACCTCGCCCCGCCACAGAGACAGGATGTGGTCAGTGATGTGGATCACCGCCGGCTCCCACTCATCTCGGTCCGACGAGTTCATGATGCTTTCTATCGCTCTGTTCAACACCTCCATACCTGTCACATGATTACACCTGCTGGTTACCATGGGGACAGCTGTATGATGTGTTGAGGTGAGACAGGTGCGTGTCTCACCTACCCATTGCTCTGGACACCGGCAGGTTCCCCACGTACTGGACCTCGAACTTCTGGACCTGCTGCCGCACTGCCTCCAGGAACTCCACTGAAACCACAACAATCCGTCAGCAGAGAGCCAATCAGAGAGCAACAAGTGATGTCAGAGAGCTGCAGGTGATGTCAGAGAGCAGGTTGGTCACCTTGTCTGGGGAGGTCTTCAGGTGAGATGCTCTCCATCGTCAGAGAGCGAGATGGCCTCATCAGCATCTTCTCTGACATCATCTACGGAGACATTTGCGCATTTTATTTATTTGAAGAGCTAACATGCTAATGCTTACATGCTAGTGCTCACATGCTAAGCTAAATGATCATGCTAACATGGTAATTCTGACATGCTAACTTCTAAGCTAACATGCTAATGATAACATGATAACACTAGCATGCTAACTGCTAAGCTCACATGCTAAGCTAACACAACAGGTGAGGTTAATGACCTTGGAGCACATGTCGTGGAGTGCCGTGGCGATGGCTTTGGCCGGAGCGTCGCAGCGGAACACGTGACACTTCAGCACGCAGCTGTCCTTATCGCCTGCCACGAACGCAAAGTCCCTGAACGCACCACACAAACACAGGGTCATGGAGTGGTCGACCAGCTAATTGGCCTTTGGTCATGTGATCAGGAAGGTAACTCATTAAAATGACCCTGACATTTCAGTTTTTCACAATTGTTAACACACAAAAGTGACAGTTCTGCACAATTTGTACAGGCTTCAATTCCTGTACCAAATCGCTCGACCCAGTTTTACTCTTCATGCTCCCTTATCTGCGTTAGACTCTGACTTCTTTACACTCTGATGTCAATCACATCGCCTTGTTGTCCAAACACGACACACAGTGTTCAGTTGTTGCACACACTTCTCAAATAAATCTCAAAGCATCAACCTGCAACACACAAATATGCAAATCTCTAAACATTCAGCTCTGTTGAGCAACTTGCAATCAGGACTGCAGCATTAAAGTGTCTTAAACCTCCGTTGTGTTTGGTGAACAATGGAGAACTTTGAAGAGAGAGACAACCAGAGAAGGAGAGGGTTGAGATGAGGAGGAGGAGGAGGAGGAGGAGGAGGAAAAGGAAGAGGAAGAGAAGGAGAACAAGGAGGAAGAGGAGGAGAGGGAGGAGGAGGAGGAAGAGGAAGAGAAGGAGGGAGAGTGTCAGGCTGAGCATTTGTGTGTGATGTTTTGACAAACGTGTGAAACAATTGTGAAAAACTGTAAGGGGAGGAAGTAAAGGTAGAGATGTTTACCTGTCCCTGCCCGGGGGGGGGGGGGGGGGGGGTGACAGAGAGAGCGACAGTTAGTGCAAACAGACAGGTAAATAAACTGAAAGGTGAGTTTGATTTTAACATCTTAGTATGTGGAAACAGTGAGTGTTAGCCTAGCTTAGGAAATATGAAGGAAAAGGGTGGGGGGGGGGGGGTGAGTGGTGGGGGATGTAAGCCTAAGACTACAACCAAGGGGAATGTTAGCCTAGCTTAGCACAAAGACTGGAAACGGGGGAGTGTTAGCCTAGCTTAGCACTAAGACTGGAAACGGGGGAGTGTTAACACCTCCATCTAAACTGCATGTTGTTTAAGGATGAGGTCTGATTGGCTCACCTGCCGTGGTTGCAGCCCACCCCCCAAACACGGATGTTGATGATTGGCTGACAGTGCAGGGGTGTGTGGTCTAAAGGGTCCAACAGGGTCAGAGTGTCTTTCTTCAGAACCAGCATCATCTCCCGACCCTGCAGACAGACAGGTAAGTATATATGACACACACAGGCAGGTACAGTAGACAACAAACCTAAATCCTGATGGTCTAAACAGGTTTGATCTCACTTTCACGCTCAGTTTGACAGGTACTCGTTGAGTATGCGTCTCACCTCTCCCCAGGCTCCCTGCCTGTCTCTCTGCTCAGGGCTGCTGCAGTGAGACAACTGCTGGATGACGTTACTGACAGCGAGACTGCTGCGACCAGGAGACAGGTCTTCCTCCTCCACCTCCAGCCAGCCCAGGGAGCGCACCGCAAAGCACTGACAGACAGACAGGTAGAGAAACAAAGAGGTAGAGACAGAAGGGTAGAGACAGACGGGTTGAGAGACAGACAGGTAGAGAAACAGACAGAGACAGACGGGTAAGAGAGAGAGAGAGAGAGAGAGAACCAGAATAGAGACCATGACCTTCAACTTCCTCTGACATCACAGCTGGTGATGTAAACAAGTGGTGCTGTGTTGTTGTGTTGTTTTTGTTGTGTTGTTTTTGTGTTACCTTGGCATTGGGGTCGTGGTACGTGAGGTAGTCTTCATGCCACGAAGACCTGAGAGAATAAACACAATAGATTAACTGTACCGTGTGTGTGTGTGTGTGTGTGTGTGTGTGTGTGTGTGTGTGTGTGTGTGTATACCTGCCCTCAGCTGGCCCGTCTCTCCCTCCATCTGAGTTCTGCTGTCCAGCCTCCTGCTAAGATATGACACCATAGAAGAAGACAAAGCTGCTAATCTGAGTCAACAGACTTAGCCGGATTCATGTGGACTAACTAGGTGGGTTAACCGGGTGAGTAGAGAGTTTGTAACCTGTGCGTCAAGCAGCTGGGGTGTCCCACTGAGGCGGGGGTGTTGCCACTGGGTGGCGCCGGTGGGAACATGCCAGTAATAAGTTCCTGTTGAGTCCTTGATGGTTCTCCAGCCAGAAGGAAGATCTGGATCCAGCAGCAGGTTCTGATCCGTCCAGATATTGTCTGCAAACACAGTCCACAGCTCTTAATACATACTAAAAAACCTCCTCAGACTGTCTGCATCAGAGAGATCCTGGACCAGGATGGACAGAATAAACTATGGGCGTCCAAGTCTAAAGGTCCCATAGGTGTGAATGAGGTCTGCTATGGTAATCTGGTCACCTGTCCAGGTCTGGATACCTGTCCAGGTCTGGATACATGAACACATATGTGCCACATTTTGAAGAAAGGAAGGAAGCTTCATTTTATCTTGTTAGTAAGTCAGAAACTTAAATGTAGTTGTAATATTTAGTCTTGTCTAGATATCTTGTAAATTCTTGTGAAGCTGTGTTCATACTGAGCGGAAAATTACCTAGTTTCGGCCATCTCACCTGTAGTCAATAGACTTGATTGGAGGGAGGGGCTAAACCTGCATGAGGTAAACCAAGTACTTAAGAGCTTGTAGCTACTACAAAGACAAGGGAGTCTATCTGTGGGAGTCTAGAGTGTCGAACAAACACAAGGCAGTCTAACTTCTGACTTCACCTCAACTGTATCGTCAGCTAAATCTGCCTTCTACCTGTCAAGGATCAACTCTTCCGCCTCCAACCCCAGGAAACTCTTCTCCATGTTCTCCTCCCTCCTCCCCCTCCCCTCATTCCTCTCTCTCTGCTGATGACTTTGCAACTTACTTTACCAAGAAAGTAAAAGACATCAGCTCCTCATTCACTCCTCTACCCTCCCAGAAACCATCTCTCCCAACTCTCACCTCTGATGGCCTTACCGGCTTCAGCCCTCTCTCCTCTGAAGACGTTCACACACTTGTTAAGTCGAACCGTGCCACCACCTGCTCCCTTGACCCGATTCCCTCCTCTCTTCTCCAAGACATCTCACACAACATCTTTCCATTCCTCATCAAGACTTTCAAGACCGCTACAGTGAAGCCATTCCTTAAAAAAAAACACCCTAGATGCTGCTGACGTCCAAAACTACAGACCTGCATCTCTTCTTTCATTCCTCTCTAAAACCCTGGAACGTGCCGCCTACAACCAACTATCATCCTATCTCTCACAGAACAACCTCCTAGACCCTAACCAATCAGGAATCAGGACTGCTCACTCCACTGAGACGGCCCTCCTCACAGTCACTGAGTCCCTGCGCGACGCCAGAGCCTCATCGCACCCCCCATTCTCATTTTCCTCGACCTATCTGCTGCATTCGACACAGTCAACCACCAAATCCTCCTCTCCACTCTGGCTGAACTTAGCATAACTGACTCTGCTCTAACCTGGTTCACATCATGCCTAATAAATGGCACCTTTCAGGTCACATGGAATGGCTCTATGTCCAAACCCTGTTCTCTGGAAACGGGTGTCCCGCAAGGCACAGTATTAGGACCGCTTCTGTTCTCACTATACACCAGATCACTAGGTTCTGTTATTACATCGCATGGATTCTTCTACAATTGTTATACAGACGACACCCAGCTGTTCCCTCTCTTTTCCCCCAACACCCACATCATAACTTGCATCTAGAACTGTCTGGCTGACATCTCCATCTGGACAACTGCGCATCACCTCAAGCTTAACCTGCATAAAACCGAACTCCTCTTCAAGACTGCCCTCGCATGGACCGGTCGGTCACTGTTGAGGACATCACAGTATTGTCTTCGTCAACTGTGAGGAACTAACCTGCACCCCCAACATCACTGCTGTGGCCTGATCCTGCAGATTTGCCCTCTACAATATGTGCAGGTCCAGTCTTTCGTCACAAAGGATACAACGCAACTCCTGGTCCAAGCACTGGTCATCTCCTGCCTTGACTACTGCAAATCTCTCCTGACTGGACTCCCTCAGCCTCAGTGACTAAACCATCGCAGCGTATCCAGAACGCTATAGCATACCTTGTGTTCAATCTACCCAAAGTCTCCCATGTGACCCTCCCTCCTCCATGACCTCCGTGACCTCCACTGGCTCTCTGTTGCAGCCCACATCCATTTCAAGACAATGGCACTGGCCTTCAAGGCCTCCAATGGAAACACTTGTTTCTACTTTTTTGCTCTTATTTTATCGGCAGTGATATGTTGTGGTTTCTTTCTTTCGACAAATGTACTTCTTGTAAGTCGCTTTGGACAAACGCTTCTGCTAAATGCCCTAAATGTAAATGTGTAATGGGTGGTCTGTGTGACATCAATGCTGCATTATGTTGTTGGTCTAAAGTCCATTTGGGACACAAATGTGGATCTGGAGTCCAGGACGAGTTGAAAGACGAGAAGTGAAGCGGTTCTGAATTATTTACGAGTCCTCTGAGACAGGAACTGCTGAATCAGCTGATTGAGAGACAATGATATGACTGGAAGGGGGGGGGGGGGGCTGGGTTGGAGGAGTGTGTGTGTGTGTGTGTGTGTGTGTGTGTGTGTGTGTGTGTGTGTGTGTGTGTGTGTGTGTGTGTGTGTGTATCTCACCGTCATAGTTGACTATGAGGATGGCCAACATGTAATCTTTGCCCATCATGGCTCCGCCCTCCAACATGTGTGGTCCAATCAGCTGATCGCCCTCCAACAAACACACACACACACAGGCCCAGATGTCAGACAGTTAAAGCCTCCCGCTGCCTGTCTCTCTCTCTCCGTCTGTCTGTCTCGGTGTCTCTCGTCCCCCCGTCTCCGTCTCTCAGACGACACCATCGGTCTTCTTCTCTGCTTTGTCTCCGTCTCTCTGCTTGTTCGTCCCTCTCTCTCTGATCTCGTTCATCCTTCTCTCTCTGCTCTCGTTCGTCCCTCTCTCTCCTCTCTGTCTAATGAAGGATGCTCCGCTCTCTCCTCTCTCTCCTCTCTCTCCCCTCCCCCTGTGATGTCATCACTCCCCTCCCTCTCTGCCTCACTCGACCTTCACTGTAAAAAAAAAAAAATGTTTACAGCGTCATGATTTACTGTTAATGAATTTGTAAAGGGTTGTAATGCGTGTGTGTGTGTGTGTGTGTGTGTGTGTGTAAACATACTCGCTAATTTTCACATTTGTTCACAGGAAAAACCTGAAATTATTTGATTTGTTTCTACTGAGGTAATTAAATCTATTAAAAATACATTATATTTTAGAATCCTTGTTTTATTTTAAATATTGTAGAATTAAATTCAACTGAAGTTTTAGTTATTTCTTATCATTTTCAGCAGTTCGAGCGTGCGACTCCTTATCACCAAACATCGATCCACGCTACTTAAATGTCAGATGCGTATTATCTTGGAAGTGTACTTCCTACGTGTTTTCTCTTTAAACAAGTCTTAGATCACATTTATAAAACGTTTTCATCATATCTAAATCAGCGCGTTGATCATAAAAACTCAGTTTAACGTCTCCAGCAGTAACTAGGCAGGATGACGTCACCAGCAGTATAGACGTTGGTGTCCACGTGTCCCGGAAATACGGGTGTTTTTTTTTTTTATCCATCTCGCGAGAAATGATGTGGTCCCTTCGAAACCACGACGAGGAGCACGCGAAGCTCGATGACACCAGTCTTAACAGTCCCCCTGCAAAGTAAAAGCCCAACGTTAGGTCAAACTTATAACTCAAATGTATTTTGGCTACTTTAAAAATATTTGTTTGTAATAATTGGACCTCGCTTTGCTGAGGAGCAACACAGAGGGTCGTTCCTGTCTACAGACACCCGGATGTACGCCTGCTGCCCCCCACCAGATGGAGGCGTATTTTGTCGTATTTTGAAAAACTGGGCGGAAGCTCTGTTTGTTGTTCACAGCCGGTTAGAACATAGACATTTGTCTTCTAAACCAGAGGATTGTGTTCACAGAGGTGGCGTTTATTCGTTTCACTCAAATTTAGGCGAACTTTAAATGTTGTTTTAACTCCTCGTGTTAGTTTAGCAGCTAGCTTAGCCGCTAGCTTCGCGTCATCACCGGGAAGAAGAAGCTGTGACGTTGTTGTTGACACGGTGGAGTCCAACATGGAGGACATGTACATTAAACCAGGTAAGCGTTAGGAATAAAGTTAGTACTCAGCATTAACGTCACGGTGACCGCGACACGGTTCACCCTCGTTACGGGACTCGTCAGCGGTTCACCAAACCATCCACGAATCTAGCAGGTTAACGTTCGCCGCCGCCTCTAAGCGAGCAGGGCGCACTTTGTAAACCCGCAAACGGCGCTTACACATTATTAGTTTGCGATATTTTAGTTCGGCAAACACACTTTTCACCAAACCGCCATTATTCGGGTGGCAATAGGAGGTGTGTTCATGGTTGTCCTGTTGTTTTGGCGGATCGATGACTGTCTGGTGTTCGACCATGAGAACGTTACGTTCAGCGGAGTGACGTTTTAACCTGTCGAGTTTCAGCCAAGTCGCGTCCTGACCGAATGGAGAGCCAGTTCAATGTAGTCTGGTTGAACCCTGGCCCGCTATCCGGGGACCCAGACCCGGTGTCCTGGGACCCAGACCCGCTATCCGGGGACCCAGACCCGGTGTCTGGATATGCGATTGATTGGAGCTAGAATGAAAAGTTGATCGATCGATTATTTAATAGACTGTGGAACTATTTTCTGGTTGCAGCTGCTCAGATGTGAGTCTTTGCTGCTTCAAATCATCATGATGCAACCGGATCCGTTCCTTTTAACTCTGTGTGTGTGTGTGTGTGTGTGTTGTCGTCGTCGTCGTCGTCTAGGAAACCAGGAGCGGGGTTGGAACGATCCCCCCCAGTTCTCCTATGGCCTTCAGAGGGCCCGCGGACCCCAGAAGAACCTCCTGAACAAGAGAGCAGCTCCGCCGGCAGGTAACGAGTCCAGTTCTCTCAGGACCATCTCCACATAGAGCCAGACTACCACCGTCAGGGTCATCATGAGTCCCAGTACAGTAGTAGTATTAGCAGGCGTAGTATTAATAACAGTAGTAGCATTAGCAGTTGTAGTATTAGCAGTAGTATTAACAGTAGTAGTATTAGCAATATTATTAACAGTAGAAGTATTAACAGTGGTAGTGTTAGCAGTAGTATTATTTGCAGTCATAGTATTAACAGTAGTAGTATTAGCAGTCGTAGTATTAGCAGTAGTATTAACAGTAGTAGTATTAACAGTAGTAGTGTTAGCAGTAGTATTATTATCACTAGTAGTATTAGCAGTATTATTTTTGCAGTAGTAGTATTAGCAGTAGTATTATTAGCAGTTGTAGTATTAGCAGCAGTATTTACAGTAGGAGTAGTAACAGTAGTATTATTAGCAGTCGTAGTATTAGCAGTAGTAGCCTCAGCCCTAAGGGCCTTATACAGCATCTCTCTGATTTGTCCTCAGGTGCAGAAGCCCCGCCCATGGCCCCGCCCTCTTCCAATAATCTGGCTCTGCCTCCACGTGGTGTAGCCCCACCACCTGTACACACAGGTAAGGAGCAGAAGAAGAATTTATTTAAATGATAACAAGCCTGACTGACAACAGCATCTCTCCACACAGCTCATCCTCCTTCTGGCTGTGTAGCCACGCCCCCTCCCCGCCTGGAACCAATGAGAAGAAGTCAAAGAGAGGCAGACGGCAGCCAATCGGAGAGAGAGCCTGATGTAGAGCATGTGGTGATGGTGTTGAACCGAGCCCTCGTCGCCTGCAGACAGACTGTAAAAGTGAGTCTGAACCCTTCAGACATTTTATTAAATTAATCAGAAGACTTTTATTTTGTTGTATTACTCGAAAGACTTAGAGGTCCCATATTACAAAGTTTTCTCTGGTCTCTACACCTATAAACTGGTCCTCCCTGAGCCTGTCAACTTCCAGAATGAGGGAAAACAAGTGACTCATGCATGGTCTCTGCAGCCCACACACCGGTATGATGGCACTCCTACGAGCTGTTCAGATTCAGCTCCCATCGTTACGTAACAAAGGGATGCATTTTCATTGGCCAAACTCCTGTAATGATAGGAGATATCTGAGAGGGGGCGTTCATCACGAGGTGAAGTTCAGTGTGTCCTGCGGTTTGTATTGACCTTTGTAAAAGGATCTCTCCCAACCATACGGGACCCAGCAACTTCACCTGAGCCACATAGGCGAGCCATAGCGATACATCCACCCTAAACATTGGCATGAGCGGCCTTCTCTCCGTTGTTCTCCAAGTAGGCGTTGACAGCGGAGCTCATTAGCATTTAAAGGTACAGTCACAGAAACAGCCTGTTCTCAGCAGAGCTCATTTTAGCAACTTTTAGACAGCTGAAATTCAAGATGGGTTTGGGGCAATGCATACCAAATACTGTTGTTGGACCTCTGACAGCTGTGTGGAATTGATGAAAATCAGTATAATAGGGGACCTTTAATCAGTCTTTTGTTGAATTAATCAGAAGACTTATTTTGTTTAATTAATCAGAAGACTTCTATTTTGTTGTATTACTCAGAAGATTTTCATTTTGTTGAATTACTCAGAAGACTTCTATTTTGTTTAAGTAGTTGTAACTGTGTGACCTTTGACCCCCATGTGCAGGGTCAGGTGTGTAGTGATGTGGCAAAAAGGCTCTGCCTCCTGGAGGACAGCTGGAGGTCAGGTAGACTCAGCCTACCTGTAAGGAGACGCATGGACACCCTGTCTCTGGGTAACCTGTCCCATCATACACCCTGTCTGTCCACCTGAACCATGTCTGTCTCATGACTTACCCGTCTTCCTGTCTGTCTCTCAAGAGTTACAGTCTGGTCACTGGGACTCAGCTGACGATATCCATCGCTCTCTGATGGTTGATCATGTGACTGAAGTCAGCCAGTGGATGGTCGGTGTCAAACGACTCATCGCTGAGACCCGAAAACTGAATACAGAACTGTTAGAACCACTTCTGAAACCTCAAGGACCAGTCCAGGACCCAGTAGGAGGAGTCCAGGACCCAGGAGGAGGAGTCCAAGACCCAGCAGAGGCAGTCCTGGACCCAGTAGGAATAGTCCATACCCTTGCAGAACCAGACCACAACCCTGCAGAACCAGTCCAGCCCCCTGAAGGTCAAGTCCAGGACTCGACAGTAGTCCAGGGCTCGACAGTAGTCCAGGACGGTTAATCCTGCCGGAATCGACAGGTTTCGTTTTACTTCCAGCAGACTTTGACTCTTTTAACCAAAACCTGTTTTTAACATATATATATATATATATATATATATATATATATATATATACATACATACAAATATATACACATATATAAATATATTTGGGAATTGATCTTAATGCCTTAATTAAACAAATGAACCAATTTTCTTTGTGAATGAATAATGTGTATATACACACACACACACATGGGACTTGGACCTCTGGACTGGTCTACAGTCATGTGATGTTGCACCGATCAAAGTGACCACATGAAGTCATCATGAATCTCACCAGAATAAATCACATGTCTCTTATTTCTACGTCTTTGTGTTTTTATTTGTTGGCTTTTATGTTGTAGGAACAGGATTCATCAGGGACCAGACCCCCATCCTGTAAGCCTGATTCATCAGGAGCCAGACCCCCATCCTGTAAGCCTGATCCACATGCATCCTGCCTTCAGAGCTGCCAAAGCAAAGTACAGAACTTTACAAGACTTTAAATCCAGGAGCAAGATATATGAAAGGGATCCTTGACGTCATGACCACGCCCGGAAGTGATGAATCATGATATGTAGATGTATAACTGTAGATGAAGATATAGAACTGTAACATTTCTGCAGCTGTGGCCTCTGACCAGCAGGTGGCAGGAGAGGACAACGGCTTACAGTGAGTCCTGGGCCAGGACCAGGACTTGAAGTCATCCAGGTAACTTCAGGTCTAACTCTTCTCAGTCCTTCCTGAGCTGGTTCACTCTCACCAGGCAGATCGCCATGGTAACTGACTGGAACAGGTGATGACGAGATCAGATCAGCTGGTAGTAAAGCAGCAGCTGATCAATCAATATTTTTTCTGCTCATAGGTTCATATACGTTAATATCTCATATCATATGAACTCATGTCTGTGTAGGGTCCCATCTCACTCCCTACTGCGCACATCCTGTGGACTGTCTGTTGCGTTTATGTTGCCGTGGTGACAGAGACCAGAAAGGAAGCTTATATTCCTGCTGTTCTCTCTTTGGTCCGAGTCGGTTTCACACCGACAACTGCAGCTAGACCTGTCAACCAATCAGAAGCCTCCAGATGCCATCCCATATGTTGCCTTAGCAGCCCAGCGCTCCCAGTGCTCCCAGTGCTACTGCTGGGGCTTCAGTCAGGTGAGACAGGAAGCAGCATTAACAAACATTCAACACAACATGCTCAGAAAACGATGAAGATCACATGACATGAACAGTTGACTGGACCTGCTGTCATGTTGGAGGTTATTATCAGCTGTTTGACTCCAGCTGCAGAGGCTGGACTCTGCTGACCAATCAGCTTCCTCCTCCTCTCAACCTCCTCCTCCTCTGGAGAAGAGGAACCCAAGCAGAAAGGATGAGTGACATGAGGACGGAGAGAGAAGCGGAGAGGAAGAGCATCGTCCCCACGGAGACAAACAAACCCAAAAATAGGCAGAAAGACGAGAAGTCCGTCTCTCCATCCACGAGAAGAACTCAACTCAGAATCATGAACCAGAAACATTCAATTCAGAATCATGAACCAGAAACATTTAACTCAGAATCATGAACCAGAAACATTCAATTCAGAATCATGAACCAGAAACATTCAATTCAGAATCATGAACCAGAAACATTCAATTCAGATTCATGAACCAGAAACATTCAACTCAGAATCATGAACCAGAAACATTCAACTCAGAATCATGAACGGAAACATTTAACTCAGAATCATGAACCAGAAACATTCAATTCAGAATCATGAACCAGAAACATTTAACTCAGAATCATGAACCAGAAACATTTAACTCAGAATCATGAACGGAAACATTCAATTCAGAATCATGAACCAGAAACATTCAACTCAGAATCATGAACCAGAAACATTCAATTCAGAATCATGAACAGAAACATTTAACTCAGAATCATGAACCAGAAACATTCAATTCAGAATCATGAACCAGAAACATTCAATTCAGAATCATGAACCAGAAACATTTAACTCAGAATCATGAACAGAAACATTCAACTCAGAATCATAAACAGAAACATTCAACTCAGAATCTATTCAACAAAAGGTGTTTCAATTCAAAACGATATACTTAACCAACATGAAACCCAGCAGATGTTTACATTTGAAGCGCTACGGTCAGTCTGTAGTCCAGAAAAAAGACTTAATGAATGTTAATTCCAGAATCCAGATCCCAGGACCCAGAGATAGCAGGAGCTACATCTGGTCAGTCCACACCTGCTAATGAGGGCTGGCTAACGACTGTAGCTGACTGGATGTCCATGGTGACATCAACGAACCTCCCACACAGTAAATAAACTACATTAATTACATGTAGCATTGTCGCTAACAGAGGCAGAGGAGCTAATCATGAGACACCCTGAGCAGGAAGCCATCGCTAACAGCTAAGCTAAGGTACCATACCATGTGCAGTGTTAAGGTAGTAATACGCGCAGTGTTGAGGTAGTAATATGCGTAGTATCACAGTAGTAATATGTGCATTATTACAGTAGTAATATGTGCAGTATTATAGTAGTTATACGTGCAGTATTACAGTAGTAATATGTGCAGTATTATAGTAGTTATACGTGCATTATTACAGGAGTAATATGTGCAGTATTATAGTAGTTATACGTGCAATATTACAGTAGTAATATGTGCAGTATTACAGTAGTTATACATGCAGTATTACAGTAGTAATATGTGCAGCATTATAGTAGTAATACATGCAGTAATACAGTAATTATACGTGCAGTATTACAGTAGTAATATGTGCAGCATTACAGTAGTAATACATGCAGTAATACAGTAATTATACGTGCAGTAATATAGTAGTTATATGTGCAGTATTATATTAGTAATACGTGCATTATTACAGGAGTAATATGTGCAGTATTATAGTAGTTTTACTTGCAATATTACAGTAGTAATATGTGCAGTATTACAGTAGTTATACGTGCAGTAATACAGTAGTAATATGTGCAGCATTACAGTAGTAATACATGCAGTAATACAGTTATTATACGTGCAGTATTACAGTAGTAATATGTGCGACATTACAGTAGTAATACATGCAGTAATACAGTAATTATACGTGCAGTAATATAGTAGTTATATGTGCAGTATTCTATTAGTAATACGTGCATTATTACAGGAGTAATATGTGCAGTATTATAGTAGTTATACGTGCAATATTACAGTAGTTATATGTGCAGTATTACAGTAGTTATACGTGCAGTATTACAGTAGTAATATGTGCAGCATTACAGTAGTAATACATGCAGTAATACAGTAATTATACGTGCAGTAATATAGTAGTAATATGTGCAGCATTACAGTAGTAATACATGCAGTAATACAGTAATTATACGTGCAGTAATATAGTAGTTATATGTGCAGTATTATATTAGTAATACGTGCATTATTACAGGAGTAATATGTGCAGTATTATAGTAGTTATACGTGCAATATTACAGTAGTAATATGTGCAGTATTACAGTAGTTATACGTGCAGTAATACAGTAGTAATATGTGCAGCATTACAGTAGTAATACGTGCAGTAATACAGTTATTATACGTGCAGTATTACAGTAGTAATATGTGCGACATTACAGTAGTAATACATGCAGTAATACAGTAATTATACGTGCAGTAATATAGTAGTTATATGTGCAGTATTCTATTAGTAATACGTGCATTATTACAGGAGTAATATGTGCAGTATTATAGTAGTTATACGTGCAATATTACAGTAGTAATATGTGCAGTATTACAGTAGTTATACGTGCAGTATTACAGTAGTAATATGTGCAGCATTACAGTAGTAATACATGCAGTAATACAGTAATTATACGTGCAGTAATATAGTAGTAATATGTGCAGCATTACAGTAGTAATACATGCAGTAATACAGTAATTATACGTGCAGTAATATAGTAGTTATATGTGCAGTATTATATTAGTAATACGTGCAGTATATATTATACTAATACATTATGTGGTATTTTAGTTCCTGAACAATCTCTGGCAGTGTTTGCAGTCTTACTTTCCAGCACAGACTGAGAGGATGCAGTTACCATGGTGACCCTGTGTGTGTGTGTGTGTGTGTGTGTGTGTGTGTGTGTGTGTGTGTGTGTGTGTATGTCTCTCCTGTCCTGTCCTGTCCTGTGATTGGCTGACGGGGAGAGTGGGCGGGCAGGTTGAGCATCTCTTTCTCCCACAGATATCAGGACAGAGAGACGCAGCTCTGCTCACTGCTCTCTCCATCTTCCTCCTCCTCCTCTTCCTTCTCTCCATCCTCAAGCAAAAACTCTTCTTCTTCTGTTCTTCTTTTCTTCTTCTCTCCTCCATCTTCCAGACAGGCAGGCAGCGCCAACTCTAACTTGACCTTCATCATCACCACCATCATCATCCTCAGGGGAAGATTGACGGGGAGCACCCTGACCCCTCGCCCTGCCAGGTCACCATGGCAACGGTCATCTGCACTCGTTTCACCGAAGAGTTTCAGCTGTATGAAGAGCTGGGCAAGTAAGTATCATCTTCATCAGCGTGTTGCTGTTTTAAACATCCAACTTTCATAATCATCAGGAGAATATTACATCTATATTAATATGTTTCATCTATTTCATCACAAACTACAACCAAAGATATACACCTTTACAAAATGATTTTATATTTTAGTATGGTAGTTTTAAATTATATTGGTTTGTATTTTATTGATTTATGATTATATAACAAATTATATTTCATTTTTATTCATTCTTTAATTCATTCATAATATCTCTAAATATGATAAATATTTTATTTTTGCGTAGTAGTTATAATTATATCAGTAATAATAATAAGTAGTAATCTTTTTTTAGTTATTATGACTTATTGCAGTGGCAAATTTATTATTTTCTGTGTATTTTTTATACCTTTTCTCAACAACGTTGATATATATCTTATAATTCTACAACAAAAAGATGTATTTGATTAAAATATTAAGTCGTTTCAGACAAATAAGATGTTTCTTTTAACTCTTACTATCACGGTGAGACTGCAAAATGCATTATTGATCGTGTTGCTGATCAGTTTCTGATCAATAGTTATGGACCGATGTATGCGTGGATCACCTTTTTGACCTCAACCCACTCACCGCCCACACACACACACACACACACACACACACAATGCCAGGTCTCTTACATAATGTGATGGTGGGCGACAGAATACCAGAATGTTTGAGAAGAGACAGAAAAATGTTTGTGTAAAAAGCTTTAGTTCTGTATTATAATAATAATAATCAGAATATATATATTTATTATCATGCTGAGCTGGTCATTAAGAGCGGGAACCTCTTCAATAGAATCCTGACATTTAGTCCAAACACACTGGATCCTACGTTTCCCATAATGCTTCTGGATAAAGTATTTCATGAGAGGCTGATGTCACTGGTGACATCACTGCGGTATCACCAGGCCAGTAACACCAGTACTAAATGTAGTTTTAGCAGAAGCATAACCATAGTGAGTAACCATAGTAACTGAAGAAGAAGATGAGGTAGTTGTATAAACAGTAGTATTAACAGCAATAACACGAAGATATAGTTTGAGTTAAGTTCATGTAAAATGGATCCGGTTTAAATGTTCTCTGTAAAGAGCTGATAGGTTCCTACTATTGTTTCCAGGGGAGCCTTTTCAGTGGTGCGCCGCTGTGTGAAGGTGCTGTCGGGTCAGGAGTACGCCGCCAAGATCATCAACACCAAGAAACTCTCCGCCAGAGGTGAGGACCCGACCCCCCAACCCGGGGATCCAGACCCCCAGGTTGTCTGAACAACAGAGAAGGCAGAGATGCTATCACACTAGCTCTGGATATTTAAAAATGGCCGTCACAATGTTAGGCCCTGGCCCGGCAGGATGTATAAGAGATCAGATAACATCATCTGCAAAAAGCATTGATGCAATTCTGAAGTCCCTAAACTGGAGAGTCTTTAGATCCTTTCCATGAAAACCACAACCAGGATCAGGGACAACCAGGTGGAGGCCTTACTGGGAACGTGTTTGACTCTATGCAGACGACTCAGCTCTTACTTTGGTGATGAAAGAACCGGATGGCTTGTAGCAACGAGCCCCTTATTTCCTTCCAACTAGAACTTGACGTAGGGTCATGATAGTCCAGAGAGTCAAGTTCTTTCAAGGACGCCACCCAGAGACTCCAGGAAGGCCAAGTCCTCCAAGCTGTAGGGTTCATAAACACAAACACCAGTAAGAGACTTGCAGAGTCGACCCTCTCATTCCCCGGGGAAAACTCAGAAACCACCCTGAGTCACTCCAGACAAGACTCAAGTCCAGCTCCTCTCCAGGAGTCTGGTTTCAGGTCACCTCCACCCGTGAGGTGGTGCATGTAGCCTGACACGCCAATCACAGGGCAGAGATGGTTCCACTGAGACAGGAAGTGTAGCGCAGAGATCAGCATATGTGCTAACATTAACATCAATACCTGTGATCAATAATCAATGTGTTTGTATTGTCAGATCATCAGAAGTTGGACCGCGAAGCTCGAATCTGTCGTTTACTGAAGCACCCAAACATTGGTGAGTACTACTACTTCTGGTTCCTCTACATAGTCTGGTCTGGACTCTGGACTAATATGAGCTCCTATCTAGACCTCTGGGGGACCATAGACAGTCTCTGGTTTCTCCACATAGTCTGGTCTGGACTCTGGACTAATATGAGCTCCTATCTAGACCTCTGGGGGACCACAGACAGTGTCTGGTATCTCCATTTATGGACGTCAGGAGGACGATCTCAACGCTGATGGACTTTCCTGTCACAGTGTCGCACATTTTTTTTTAGATTTAATTGATCATGTCAGCAAATTCACACCAGAATCCACATGGATCCAGATCCAGTAAGGGTGCTGGTCTGGGTGCCGCTCTGCCGCTTGTCTTCATCAGATCCACCCGTCGCTCAGATGTTCAAATATGACCCAACCAGCCAATCAGGATGCTGCAGCTGAACCCAGCATCCAATGAGAGCTATGTGTGGGCAGGTGGTGCTCCACAGATACTGAGGAGTGTTACATAACCGCGTGTGTGTGTGTGTGTCTCTGTGTGTGTGTGTGTGTGTGTGTGTGTGTGGGAGGTGGAGAGATGCCTTCACCTAAGGACACTGTTGCCTAGCAACACACACACACACACACACCTGTGTGAAAGCACTCAGAAAGAAATAATCAGGTTTTTCTCTCAAAGCACTCCTACACAGTACAGCAGTGGGATTTGTGTGTGTGTGTGGTGTGTGTGTGTGTGTGTGTGTGTGTGGGGGGGGGTTATATATCCTATTATACAATAAAAGCAGAGTTTCAACATTCAGAAAGTCAGACGTCTACAATCATCAAGTATTGACTGCAGTACAAGTACAAATACTGCTCCATAAATACTGCAGTACACGTTTCTGAGCTGTAATCTAGTTTTATATTAAATGGGGTTCAACATGCTGATGTTTGTGTCTTATATGTGACTCTGTTAGCCTAGCTTAGCACAAAGACTGGGAGCAGAGGGGATCTGTTAGCTTCTAGCATCTTCACATGCTATGTTTTCTTCTCCTCTCTTCTCCTCTCCCTCTCCCCCTTCCTCTCCTCCTTCTCTCCCTCCCTTCTTCTCTCACTCTCTCCCTTCCTCTCCTCCTTCTACCCCTCTCTCCCTCTCCCTCTCCCCCTCTCTCCATTCCTCTCCTCCTTCTACCCCTCTCTCCCTCTCTCTCCCCCTCCCTCCCTTCCTCTCCTCCTTCTCTCCCTCTCTCCCTCCCTCCCTTCCTCTCCTCCTTCCCCTTCTCCCTCCTTCTTTCCTTCCTTCTCTCCTTTTCTGCCTCCCTCCCCTCCTTCTCTCCCTCCCTTCCTCTCCTCCCTCTCTCCCTCCCTCCCTTCCACTCATCCCCCCCTCCGTCCCTCCGTCTCCTCCTTCTCTTCCTCCCTCCCTCCCTTCCACTCCCCCTTCTCTCCCTCCCTCCCTTCCTCTCCTCCTTCTCTCTCTCCTTCCCTCCCTTCCACTCCCCCTTGTCTCCCTCCCTCCCTTCCTCTCCACCTTCTCTTCCTCCCTCCCTTCCTCTCTTCCTTATCTCCCTCCTTCCCTCCCTCTCTTCCTCTCCTCCTTATATCCCTCTCTTCCCTCCCTCTCCCTCCCTTCCTCTCCTCCTTCTCTCCCTCCCTCCCTCTCTTCCAGTTCGTCTACATGACAGTATTTCAGAGGAGGCCCATCATTACCTCATCTTTGACCTGTGAGTGCTGCTCTATTCTATTCTATTCTATTCTATTCTATTCGCCTATTCTATTCTAGACTATTCTAGTCTATTCTAGTCTAGTCTATTCTGTTTTATATTCTATCACATTGTCCTTATGATGCTCATTTTTACTGTTTTTCATTCCAAGTGCTAACTTTTGAATGCTTGAATATCGAGTGCTAACCGCTAACAGTACTAGCATAACTACCAGTGTGTGTGGCTAACGGCTAACTGCTAACTGGTCAGGTTTGCCTTATCTTCTTTACTTGTGGTGCTATGTTGCTTGTACATAACATAAAGTAATATAATGAAGTAATTTAACATCAGACATGTGATGCTGTCTGCTTCCATGACAACGGTTGTGTCTCAGAGTTACAGGTGGAGAGTTATTCGAAGACATCGTAGCGCGAGAATATTACAGTGAAGCTGACGCCAGGTAGGAAACACATCAACACATCAACACATGTGACACGGACTAACCCCAGGTGTACACATGACCTCTGACCTCTCTGTCAACAGTCATTGTATCCAGCAGATTTTGGAGGCAGTGCTGCATTGTCACCAGATGGGCGTGGTTCACCGAGACCTGAAGGTAACGGTCTCACTGTGGTGTCAGCCAAATATAGTGGATATACTTCTTAGCATGTTAGCATCTCTCATGTAAACCGATGGGCAGCATTAGCACATTAGCATCTCTCATGTTAACTAGTGGGCAGCAATAGCATGTTAGAATCTCTCGTGTTAACTAGTGGGCAGAGTTAGCATGTTAGTATCTCTCGTGTTAACTAGTAGGAAGAGTATCATGTTAGCATCGCTCGTGTTAACTTTGCAGAGTTAGCATTTTAGCATCTCTCGTGATAACTAGTGGGCAGAATTAGCATGTTAGCATCTCTGTGTCTGTAGCCAGAGAACCTGCTGCTGGCCTCCAAGTCGAAAGGTGCGGCGGTGAAACTGGCGGACTTCGGCCTCGCCATCGAGGTGGAGGGAGACCAGCAGGCCTGGTTCGGTAAGACCCCGCAGATACTGATGTATTACTGCAGTATTACTACTGCTTGTAGTATTCTCTACTCGTTTTACTCTTACTCCAAACGAGCAGCCTCTGTGTTTCAATCTGATTTAATCTTGATGTATTGTTTGACATTATTTTTTTTCTATTCTATCAAGTCTCTTTATTATCCCACAATATCAATTAAGAATTAGTTTGTTTGTGTTAGTTTAACAAATGTGTGTGTGTGTGTGTGTGTGTTTATAGGCTTTGCGGGGACCCCAGGTTATCTGTCCCCAGAGGTTTTAAGAAAGGATCCTTATGGCAAAGCCGTCGACCTCTGGGCCTGTGGTCAGATTCTCTTCTTCTACTCTACTGTCTCCTAGTGTTCCTTCCTTGTCTCCTTGTATCCTCGTCTCCTTGTTTCCTCCCTCAGGTGTGTTTGTGTCTCTCCCTCCCAGGTGTGTGTGTGTCTCTCTTAGGTGTGTTTGTGTCTCCCAGGTGTGTGTGTGTGTCTCTCTCAGGTGTGTTTGTGTCTCCCTCCCAGGCGTGTGAGTCTCTCTCAGGTGTGTGTGTGTCTCTCTCAGGTGTGTGTGTCTCTCCCTCTCAGGTGTGTTTTTGTCTCCTTCCCAGGTGTGATTCTCTACATCTTATTGGTCGGTTATCCTCCATTCTGGGATGAAGATCAACATCGTCTCTACCAGCAGATCAAAGCTGGAGCTTATGATGTATGTCACATGACTCTGCATGTGGTCACCTGATTTTTTTCTAGTTTAAAGCTCATATTGATAACATTTTTATTGAAACGGATCATTTAAAAAAAAGAATACATCCACAGAGCTTTAAGAAAGGTGCAGAATCAAAGTATCACTTCTCATGAAAAAAAAATTTTGATTGTGAATTAATCATTTTAAAACATGTTGTCAGTCCGTAATTAATGTGTTGTTCTCTGTGAAGATGTGTGGCGTGTGGCTGTGGCTTCTAGCGAGGCTTGTGAGCCAATAGAATAACGGCATTGGTAACACATGGTATCTCTGCGTAGTCTGGGGTCAAGGGTCAACCCATTGAGGGCGCATGCGCTTCGAGCAACAGCTGTGTAGTGAAGTGAATGCAGTGGAAGGGGGGAGTGCAAGTGCGACATCTAATGGCTGGATGTTATCAATGTTTTCAATAGCACCTTTAACCAGTGACCCTGTTAACTTGTTGACCTTCCGTGTTCTGTTGGTGTGTTCTACAGCAGAAATCAATCAAGCAATCTGATTGGTTTGGTAAAAACTAACAAAGTTACTACAGCTCATCCTCCCCCTTCTCCCCTCCTCCACTAGTTTCCTTCTCCTGAGTGGGACACAGTGACTCCTGAAGCCAAAGATCTCATTAACAAGATGTTGACCATCAACCCGTCGAAGAGGATCACAGCCGCCGAGGCCCTGAAGCACCCCTGGATCTCTGTGAGTCTGTCCTCCGTTTATAAATACATACTATATATATATATATATATATATGAATATGAATATGAATATGTGTTTGTGTTTACGAGCATTTATACTAAGAACAATATCACTTACAGCATCGCTCCACAGTGGCATCCTGTATGCACAGACAGGAAACGGTAGAGTGTCTGAAGAAGTTCAACGCCAGGAGGAAACTCAAGGTAGGTCACTTGTCACAGGTCACATGTTATGGCTCACAGGTTGCATGTTATAGTTCACATATCACAGGTTACAGGTCACATGTTATAACTCACATGTCACCGGTCACATGTTATAGATCACATATCACAGGTTACAGGTCACTAAATAGTTCACAGATCACAGGCTGCATGTTATAGCTCACGTGTCATATGTTATAGCTCACATGTCACATGTAATAGCTCATATGTCACATGTTATAGCTCATATGTCACATGTTATAGCTCACATGCCACAGGTCAAATGTTATAGCTCACATGTTATTGCTCACATGTCACATGTTGTAGCTCACATATCACAGGTTGCATGTTATAGTTCACATGTCACAGGTCAAATGTTATAGCTCACATGTTATTGCTCACATGTCACATGTTGTAGCTCACATATCACAGGTTGCATGTTATAGTTCACATGTCACAGGTCAAATGTTATAGCTCACATGTTATAGACCACATGTCACATGTTATAGCTCACAGGTCACATGTTATAGCGCATATGTAACATGTGATACTTCACATACCAAAGATCACATTTTGAAGGTCAGAGGTCATATTTGTCTTCTAATGTGATATGTGAAAGTTTCCCCCCCCCCCAAACTTCTTTCCTCTCTTCCAGGGAGCCATCCTGACAACCATGTTGGCCACCAGGAACTTCTCTGGTGAGATCATCAGCTGTCATCTCTGGTGGTTTGACCTTTGACCTGTTTGTGTGACACTAGCAGAGGGTTAAACACAACCAATCAGCTGTCGGCTTACACGCAATTATCAGGTTAACAGTTTGTGTGTGCGTGTGTGTGTGTGTGTGTGTGTGTGTGTTGGGGGGGGGAGGGGAGTGTGTGTGTGTGTGTGTGTGTGTGTGTGTGTGTGTGTGTGAGTGTGTGCGTGTGAGAGAGAGACAGAGAGAGAGAGAGAAAGAAAACAGCAGCTGTCATAAAGTTCAACACACTGAAAAATACCAGGGACCTAAAGATAGAATGGAAACCACCGAAAAAAAACAGACAGACAGGTAGACAGACAGACAGAGAGGCAGGCTGACAGACAGACAAACAACCCCTTCATCTCTACCTTCTCGTCTATATTAAAAAGACAAATAAAATGGAGCTGTGATGCCGTTGACAATTTGGTAAATTTGGTAAACTTTTCAGGTAAAGATGTAGACTGAGGTGTAGCGAGTCTTTACAGAGGAATTGGTGTGGAAGTTCGCACTAGTCTCAGTGGACAGTCTGACCTGTGACTCATTAGTGTGACCTGTGACTCGTTAGTGTGACCTGTGACTCGTTAGTGTGACCTGTGACTCGTTAATGTGACCTGTGACTCGTTAGTGTGACCTGTGACTCGTTAGTGTGACCTGTGACTCGTTAATGTGACCTGTGACTCGTTAGTGTGACCTGTGACTCGTTAATGTGACCTGTGACTCGTTAGTGTGACCTGTGACTCGTTAGTGTGACCTGTGACTCGTTAATGTGACCTGTGACTTGTTAGTGTGACCTGTAACTTGTTAGTGTTACCTGTAACTCTTTAGTCTGATCTATAACTCGTTAGTCTGACCTATAACTTGTTAGTCTGACCTGTAACTCAACTCATTAGTCTGACCTGTAACTGGTTAGTGTGACCTGTAACTAGTTAGTCTGATCTATGTTAGTGTGACCTGTAACTCGTTAGGGTGACCTGTAACTTGTTAGTGTGACACAAAGTGACCCCCCCCCCCCTCGCCCTATCTGTGGCTGCATACTTACATACCTACTGACAGACTCACAGACAGGAAGCAGCTCTGGACTCTCTCTCCTCCTCCCCCCTGTCTCCCGCCTCCCCCTGCCCCCCTCCTCTGTGGCTGCATACCTACTACTGACAGACTCACAGACATTTGTTTTCCACTTTAAACTAGTTGTATTCTTTGGTATCCCCGGGTCTTTTATTTTGAAGTTTTCCTGTCAGTTAGCTGAAGGGAACGTGGGCAGAAGTTGTCGGTATGATGCCGTCTCTCCTCTTCTCTGCATTTGTTCCTTTCTTTCTCGCTCTGCTGCTTCTATTTCTCATCGTTCTCGTCCCCCGTTCAGGAGGGAAAAGTGGCAACAAGAAGGCCGATGGAGTCAAGGTGACTTATTATTATTATTATTATTATTAGTAGTAGTAGTAGTAGTAGTAGTGGTATTTGTATTATACCTATTATTATAATACTTATACTTAATACTTATAATTTTTAGAAGTAGTAGAAGTATTATTGTTATTGTTTTTATTATGATATACTTCTTATTATTGTTGTTTTAGTACGATCATTAATTATAATTAATTATTTTAATTATTTTAATTTTTAATTAATTTTTAATTTTTTGTATAAATGAATGAAAGGGTGAAAGTTTGATGATAACTTTACATTGTTGATGATGATGATGATGATGATGATGTTGTTGTTGTTGTTGTTGTTGTTGTTGATGATGATGATGATGGTGTTGTTGTTGTTGTTGTTGTTGATGATGATGATGACAACAACAACAACTATGTAGTTTAGTGGTCTCAACCTAACTATGGAGTTTAGTTAGATGTTGTTGATGATGATGTTGTTGTTGATGATGATGATGATGATGATGGTGGTGGTGGTGGTGGTGATTGTTGTTGTTGTTGATGATGATGATGATGATGATGATGATGGTGTTGTTGATGATGATGATGATGATGATGATGATGGTGTTGTTGTGAATGATGATGTTGTTGATGATATTGTTGTTGTTTTAGGAATCCTCTGAAAGCACAAACACAACCATTGAGGATGAAGATACGCGAGGTACACACACACGCACACCTACACACACACACACACACACACACACACAGTGTCAAACAACTATACTGACTCTCTCTCTCTGCCTGTCTGTCTGTCAGTGAGGAAGCAGGACATCATCAAAGTGACGGAGCAGCTGATCGAGGCGATCAGTAACGGAGACTTTGAGAGCTACACGTATGTAACGCTCTCTGAAAGCTTTTATTGTGAAAGTCCCGACACAGAACTCTTAGTGTGAAAAAACTGGACTGGATTTAACCTGTCCTGTCATCTCAGTACAGCTGTCTGTCCCCTCAGTAAACCTGTCTGTTCCCTCAGTAAACATGTCTCTCCTCTCAGTAAACCTGTCTGCCTTTCATTTAACCAGTCAAGCTTTCTGTCCTTTGTGTACCTGTCTGTCTGATCCTGCAGTAAGATGTGCGACCCTGCTGTCACAGCATTCGAGCCTGAGGCGTTGGGGAATCTGGTCGAAGGCCTTGACTTCCACCGCTTTTATTTTGAAAATTGTGAGCTTAACCAAACTTCTTGATGGTCTATTTGTGACTTTTGGCTTATTATAAGTGATGTCCCAGGATCATTACATAGAGTCCATCAATGTCCAGTCATACTTCCTGTGTCTCCGTCTGTCTTCAGTGTGGTCGAAGAACAGTAAACCAGTTCACACCACCATCCTGAACCCTCACATCCACCTGGTCGGGGACGAGGCTGCCTGCATCGCTTACATCAGAGTTACTCAGTACATCGACTCCAATGGGACACCTCGCACCGCCCAATCAGAGGAGACCAGGGTGTGGCACCGCCGGGATGGGAAGTGGCAGATCGTCCATTTCCACCGATCAGGCTCCGCCTCCACACTGAGCAAGTAAGATCAAGTCAGAGACCAGTACAAACTCTGGTAAGAGACTAGTAAAACACTGTAAGTAAAACTATGTAGATTAGTGGTCTCAACATAACTTTGTTGCTTAGTCTCAACCTAACTATGTAGTTTAGTGGTCTCAAACTAATTATGTAGATTAGTGGTCTCAACCTAACTATGTTAATTAGTTTCAACCTAACTATGTAGTTTAGTGGTCTCAGACTAATTATGTAGATTAGTGGTCTCAAACCTAACTACGTAGATCAGTGGTCTCAACCTAACTATGTAGATTAGTGGTCTCAACCTAACTATGTAGTTTAGTGATCTCAACCTAACAATGTAGATTAGTCTCAACCTAACTATATAGTTAAGTTGTCTCAACCTAACTATGTAATTTAGTCTCAACCTAACTATGTAGATTAGTGGTCTCAACCAAACTGTAGTTTAGTGGTCTCAACCTAACTATGTAGTTTAGCCTTACTATGTAGTTTAGGGGTCTCAACCTAACTTTATAGTTTAGTCTTAACCTAACTATTTAGTTAACTCGTCTCAACCTAACTATGTAGTTTAGTGATCTCAACCTAACAATGTAGATTAGTCTCAACCTAACTATGTAATTTAGTCTCAACCTAACTACGTAGTTTAGTGGTCTCAACCTAACTTTGTAGTTCAGTGGTCTCAACCTAACTGTAGTTTAGTGGTCTGAACCTAACTATGTAGTTTAGCCTAACTATGTAGTTTAGGGGTCTCAACCTAACTTTATAGTTTAGTCTTAACCTAACTATCTAGTTAACTCGTCTCAACCTAACTATGTAGTTTAGTGATCTCAACCTAACAATTTAGATTAGTCTCAACCTAACTATCTAGTTAACTCGTCTCAACCTAACTACGTAGTTTAGTGGTCTCAACCTAACTTTGTAGTTCAGTGGTCTCAACCTAACTATTTAGTTTTAGTGGTCTCAACCTCACTACGTGGTTTAGTCTTCTCAACCTAACTACATAGTTTCGTTTTTGTAATTGAGTATTGAGTTTTACCTTGATGAAGACATTCAGACTCATTTCTTCTTCTTTTCTGTCCATTTAGCTAATTTCCAGAGTTGGCAGATCTTTGATGGGGCCACTGTCGCCTTGACAACTGATTGATTGGCAGCAGGCCAGGCATGTGACACCAGACAGGAAGTTTGAAAGGAGACAAGGGGCGGAGCCAGAGAGCAGTGAACTGCACAATCAACCAGTCAGCTTCCTCTTCTCAGCTCCTTGGGACTTAAGCCAAGCCCCCTTGTGATTAGCCAATCAGCTGCACAAATTGTAATAACATGCAAAAACCTCTTATCTCCTCCATCGGGATGATTGACAGGACAGACGCCTCCTTCACATCTGATTGCCTGAAAATACCGTACTTCTTAATTACTTCTTAATACGTATGAATTATTTGTTAATTACTTCTTAATCACTTCTTAAAAACGTGTTCGTTATTAATTTCATCCTGAAAATGCATATTTTCAAAAGCTCCTAATTAACAAATACAGTCTATTTTAATAGGAAGCTTTCCCCTTAATGAACTCATCTTAAGTAAATATATGAAATTTATTAAAGCTACGGTCTACGATTTGGAATTTTAAAAAATCCATTCAGTCTATCAGCTGTAGGCCTGCATAGAAATTGACCAATGGGAGAATGGGATTCTTTTTTCAAATCTGTCTCAGAGTCTCAACTGATTTTCAGAATGTAGACCATAGCTTTAATAAACAATTTTCATATATTTAAGAAGAGTATAGGATAAATGAATGGATTGGATTATATTAACTGGGTTTTAATAGGTTGGGTTTATTAAAATGGTATGGATTATCATGGATTCATATATAATAATAATAACAATAGTCATAATAAATAACATTAAGAGTTTTTGAATGAAATTGATCTCTTTGCAATACATTTATATATTATAAACCATTTAAACCCAAAATATAGTAATTAAAACCCTTCATATTAAATATGGTTACTAATTATCATTAGACACAACCAATTCAAATCAATATCAGGAAATGCAAAACCTAATTAGACATTTTACTTCCCTGAAATAAGGATTTCTGTTTCTATGTGATGGATGTTCATGACCTCTGTGTTTATTGATCCTGATCAACAATAATGTAAAAAAAGTAAACAAGATAATAATTGATCAGATAACGAGAAGCTGAAGCAAAATAAATGTAATATTTAGTATTATTCAGTTAGGAAACAAGGCTTGGATGCTCATCTCTGCTTCCATCGGGCTTCCAGCTCTCCGACCTGCGATCTTCCATGAATGCCACCCCTCCCCCCCCCCTCCCCCCGACAGGTGTCTTAACGTGGACGGCCTTAACAAGCTCATCTCCACTTGGAGAAGACCTAGGACGAACAGGGCTCCTTCACTTCCTGTTAGTCAACTTCACTTCCTGTTGGTTAACTTCTCTTCCAGTTGGTCAACCCCCCTTCCTGAGTCACAAAGTGATGCTCAGACGGCCAATCAGAAGCAGTGACTCGCTGGCCCGTCAGTACGGAGGCCCAGAAGGGACTAAATAAATATTTAAATGAATGTAAAAGTGAATAATGCTGAGGATCAGATTTACACTCAGAAACTAATTGTAAGTACTCTGTTTTATTTGCTGTGGCTGCTTCCTGTCCCCTCTGAGCCTCCGTAGCCGAGACACTGAAACCTCGTATCTCCATTCACCGACTGTCACATGACTGAGCTGATACCTGATAGGTGAGGTACTCTCCAGGAGATACAAGGTTTCCTGTTTAAGTGGAGATCTGGTGTTCTTCCTCCTCAGTGCTGGTGACTGTCCCGACCATGTGACTTCTTCCTGTCCGACCATGTGACTACTTCCTCTCTTGACCATGTGACTTCTTCCTGTCCCGACCATGAGACTACTTCCTGTCCCGACCATGTGACTTCTTCCTCTCCCGACCATGAGACTACTTCCTGTCCTGACCATGTGACTACTTCCTGTCCCGACCATGTGACTACTTCCTGTACTTACCATGTGACTACTTCCTGTCCCGACCATGAGACTACTTCCTGTCCTGACCATGTGACTACTTCCTGTCCCGACCATGTGACTACTTCCTGTACTTACCATGAGACTACTTCCTGTCCCGACCATGAGACTACTTCCTGTCCCGACCATGTGACTACTTCCTGTCCCGACCATGTGACTCTCTGCATGCTCCCTGTTTCCTGCTTCCGTGTCCGTTGTTGTTAGACGTTTCGAAACGCTAACAGAATGCTGTCTTTGATGTTTGACCCGTGCTCATCTCAGAGGCTCTAAGCTGCTTTTTAAGAATGTAGAACTTTGTACAATCAGATTATTATAATTATGAATATTATTATTATTATGAGTCTACTGGATATAAGATATTTGTATATTTAAAGCTTTGTAATGATTCAGATGTGCCGTGATAGATCACTATTAGCATTATTTTTTCCTCAGCATGATGCATTACCTTTGTTATTCCACGTCCAGGCATTTGTCATCCCGGCTTATATAACGAGGGAACATGGGGTCAAAGGTCGATGGTCACACTGACCTTAGTTATTTGAAGGTTTCAAACTGTGTCTGCACCTGAACTTAGAGTCGGCCCGTCGAGCCAAGTCGCGACTCCAAATGGTGCCTGCAGAGCGAACAGCTGTTTCCTAAAGCCACGACTCACCTTTGACCTTTTAAGATTCTTGAAAGTTCATGCTGGAAATATCTAAAGACATGAATCTGAGTTTTTCACAAGAACTTCTGTGTTTTTGATGAAAACATCTCGTCCTTCTGACCAGATGTGTTTCCTGTTTGCAGCCGACGTTCAGTCACCTCGTTCTCCCAGAACGAAACACATAAAACAAGTTAGAAGCTAACAACAAGTAGCTTCGTTAACCAGCTGATGGGAAACAGCAGCAGGAGCGAAATCGTAGAAATAAAACAGAGAAGAAGAGACATTTGTGTTCAAATCAACGTAGCTACGTCGCTAACTAGCTAGCTAGCAGACATCCGTCACTAGCTAGCTAGCTATCTGTCGTAACGTGTGTCGTCACATGACAACAATCACCATTTTCTTTCGTACAAGTCGCATGATCTCTGAGAACAGTTCAGTGTCCGTTCTACTTCTGTTCTATATCTACGCTTGAAAGTGTCGCTCCTTCAGAACTGATGCCAAATTTTTTACTTGTTTATTATTATTTATTATTATTATTGTAAAATTAATTTTATTTTGTTATTGATGTAACACGTGTTGATCATGTAGAAAGTAGAATAGACGTAGAATAGAACGTAGCTTACACGTAGAATAGAACGTAGAATAGACAGAATAGAACGTAGAATAGACAGAATAGAACGTAGAATGGACGTAGAATAGAACATAAATTACATGTAGAATAGAACGTAGAATAGAATGTAGAATACATGTAGAATAGACATAGAATACATGTAGAATAGACGTAGAATAGAACGTAGAATACATGTAGAATAGAGGTAGAATAGAACGTAGAATAGACGTAGAATTGAACATAGAATAGATATAGAATAGAACATAGAATAGACGTAGAATAGATAGAATAGAATGTAATAGAATAGAATGTAATATAGACATAAAATAGAACGTAGAATAGAATGATGAAGGATCGTAAAAAAAAACATAGAATACATGTAGAAAGAATGTAGAATAAATGGTCCTCATTTATATAGCGCCTTTATCCAAAGCGCTTTACAGTGTTGACTGACATTCACCCATTCATACACACATTCACACACCGACGGCAGAGTCAACGTGTTGATAACAGAAGGAAGAACTCGGGTAGCGTCAGATGGGAACTACATTCGTAGTTCGTTCAGGTTCTCCTCCAACTAAAGTAAAGATTTGTGTTCTGCTGTTTCCCGTCCAGCGTGTCGATGCTCTGCAGAGTCAATAATCAATAATCAAGGATCAATCATCAACTATCAATAATCAAGGATCAATCATCAATAACCAGCTGCTTCTGTGATGTTGTGCTGTTGTGTATCTGCTGCTCACTGATGCATGCTGGGAGAGAGAGTTTGAATCTGTTGCTTTTCTTCTTCTGCATCCATGTGAACCATGTTCAAAGTGTTTCTGGAAATAAATGGAGGAGGTCAAATGTTGCCTTCTGATTGGTCGCTTTCACCTCCTTCAAACTCACTCAACTTGATTTTGTTATTAGCGAACAAAGACCGTGGATGTTTATAATAACATAATATATAACAAATAACATAATATATAACATATATGCTGCCTCATATTGTGTCCAGCCTTGTATCTCCTGCTGTTAGCTTTGTGATGACTCAGCTGATTATTTTATTAGTTTGTTGAAGTACCGCCTATATAATATCTACCTTTTGTACATATTCTCCAGATGAATAATATGAATTATTGTTTTGTTCTGTGTCGACACATAAAGCTCCTGCTTTTTTAAAGGTTTTAATGTGACGGGTAATAAAAACAGAATGTTGATGCTGTGTGTTTACATTCTGATGATTGAAATAAAACAAAACAGACATGAATGAAAATGAAGACGCCAGAAATAAAAAAGAAGAAATAGTAAGATAAAACAACTGAAGTACACAGATTTATATTTAAAACAGTGACTTTATGTTTACTTGTGTATTTATTTAAAACTTTGTTTTAAATAGGTACATATATTCAAATATGTACACTTACATTAAATTGTTTTACCATCTTTTATCCTCTACCAGTCGTCAAGGCTAAGACACACTTTTGCATTTAAAAGGGTTACATTTTTTAACATATTAATTTATTTTATTATGCAATACACTTGAATGTGTCTTAATGTAAAAAAAATCTTATAGCTTATAAGCAAAACAGAAATAATTTTTGAATAAATAGCACCAACCGTGGTACGTATTGAACCATGAACTGTTGAACTGTGTGATCTCCATACTACAAAGGGTTAACTCTCACAAAGCCCCTGGTCCAGATGGGCTCAAGGGAGGGTATTAAAGGAATGTGCAGCCCAACTGGGACCAACTATCACCAAAGTGTTCCAGCTGTTCCTGAACTCCAACTTTTATTCCCAGGCCTGGAAGACAGTGACCATCATACCTGCCCAAAAACCCCTCACGCCAAAATAAATAATGACTTCAGACCCATTGCTCTTACACCCATCCTTAGCAAATGTATGAAGCGCCTTATACGCAATGAACTGACCCACCAGGTAGCAGGATCACTGGACCCCAGACAAGGAGGACGCCACACTCACCCTCCTGAACAGCATTTACAGTCATCTGGACAAACCGAACACTCACGCTCGTATTCTTTTCATGGATTTCTCCTCAGCCTTCAACACCGTCCAGCCACACCTCCTCCTGAACACCTTCGTGACCTGAAAGTCAGGAGTGGCCTGGTCCTCCTCATCAGGGAATTTTTGAGAGACCGACCCCAGCAAGTCTGTATTAAGAACCTTTGCTTTTCTCCATATATACAAACAAAATACAGTGCAAGAGCAGTGACCTCTCCCTCATTAAGTATGCAGATGATATGGCCTTAGTTGCCTGCCTTCGGGACTCAAACGGCTCTCCCTACCTGCAGTACATCAACACCCTGACTTCCTGGTTCGACAGCAGCTTCCTGGATCTCAACCTCTCCAAGACCAAGGAGATGTGGCAGGGAAGCAGCAGGAGAGGAGGTAACAAAGACTCTGTGTCCACCTTTATGCCAATCAGCATGAAGTGGAGCTGGTCACTCGATTAAAATACCTCGGAACAATAATAGATCACCAGTTACAATTCCAAAACCATGTGGACTCAAGAAAGGGAGACAGCACCTGGCCCTTCTGAGGAAACTCAGGGGCCTCAACACCAGTCAGCGCACAATGACCATGGTGTATAAATCATTGACCGAGAGCGTGCTGACGTTCAACATCAACATCAGTTTTTTTTTTAATAAAAAAGGCATTACAGGTTTATCAAAATCCCACTCATCCCCTCCACTGTGCTTTCCAGCTGCTGCCATCAGGAAGGAGACTTGCAGTCCCAATGACAACAGAGAATGGATACAAGCAGTCATTCATTCCATCAGCCGTGACCATCCTTAACAAAGAATTGCCCATGGTCACATAAATGTATGCAGTTAGGCACTTTATGTATTTTACTCGTGATTTATTTACACATTTAAACTCTTCGCTGGAGCAAACTGGACTTATTTCATAGTTTTTACTTTTATATGATGTTTATCTATTCTAAACAGCTCTATGTGTGTATAACACGTGTATGTGTTTCCTGGTGAAACCACTAGGGGGCAGCAGCGGCTCCTTCCCGCTCTGGAACGCTTCAACTTCGGCCCCGGAAGCGGAAGTTCTTTCCTTTCTTGTTTCTTCTTCGTTTAGAGACACACAACGGTGAGTTGTCCTCTCGACATAATCCGTTTCTAATCTCGTTTCCAGGTGAACATCCGAGTATTTGCCGTGTCTGACTGTAATGTGTCGTGTTGTTGGTGTGTGTTCGTGGAGAAATTGTTTGTCTGAGTAGAACTGAAAGTGTGTTATGGCTTTAGTTCTCTGTGGTTCTGTGTCAGCGAGCTGCTGCAACATGTCGCCATTCTAGCTCCTTTGCGCATCGTCCGCGGCGGGAAGACAGCCTTTCTGATCCGCTCTTCGTGGTTAAAAGACCGCGCCGTCGCGTTTTATACCTTTTTTTCTTATAAATAAACAAGTGGAGACTTGCGTCACTCTAGCCGGTAGAAGCTGCCGTGCTAACGTTAGCTTCCGGCCTGTTTGGGGGGGTGGGGGCGTTTATCGATCGTCTGCCGTCATATTATCGGCTAACGTTCGATTTATCCGTGTTTATAACGGAAGTATCACGGTATCTCCGTCGAGCACGGCTGTGACGGTAGCTTAGCCGCAGCGTTAGCCACCATGTGACCTGGTGAACCTCGATGGACGTGAGCGAGTTGCATCCACTAACAGCCTGTCTGACGTTAGCTGTCTGTCTGAGGGTAGCTGTCTATCTGATAGTAGCTGCTGTCCAGGTGTATGTCTGATGGTTGCTGTCTATCTGATAGTAGCTGCTCTGTTTGATAGTAGCTGCTGTCCAGGTGTATGTCTGATGGTAGCTGTCTGACTGAGCTGCGTTCAGGGTCCAGGTGTTTGTGTGGGAGCTGTGTGTGTCCGTTCTGATGATGTCATCTCCCCCCCCCTCTAGACCATGGCTCCCCGTAAAGGCAAGGAGAAGAAGGAGGAGCAGGTGATCAGTCTGGGTCCTCAGGTGGCCGAGGGAGAGAACGTCTTCGGGGTCTGTCACATCTTCGCCTCCTTCAACGACACCTTCGTCCACGTCACCGACCTCTCCGGGAAGTAAGTCTGCGCCCGGCTCACGCCCACCAGGAGCAAAACATTATGGGATGTAGGGGACCCAACCTCAGTCACATGGACCCTTCCCGTCACATGGACCTTCCTAAACGCTGACCCACAATGCCTTGCGATAGCAACATTTCATTTTTAGTGACACACAACTCTGTATGCAGGCACTCAACAACCACTTATGTACATTATAATGGGGGATTTTAGGGGAAACTTTCATTTTTACACTTAAAAAGCTGCGTACAATTGTTTTGATTGAGTAGAAGTATTTGATGCTTCTAGCTCCATCTGTGAAATATGGACTTTCCGCTGTGTGTGTTGTGTGTGTGTGTGTGTCAAGGTTTCCTCCACTACAATCACTCTTTGGCAGTCCTTCTCTGTTTTGAACTCCTCTGCCACTCCCTAAATTAGACTTAATTGGCTGTCGGAGCCCCTATGGGAGCCAATACGAGCGTCTAATGCATGAATGTATAGTCACTAGCAAGATGGCGGGTGAGACCTGATGGGTGACGAGGTACAGTGTTGTGGGAGGAAACGTCTCATGAGCCGCTGAGTGGCCTCGGAGGCTTGCATTTTGATATTTAATGTCTGATTGGATTTTAGTTACCAATGAATAAATTAATTACAGATGAAATGTAACTTCAGGTAAATTGTTGAGTTACTTCTTATTAACACGATGTAATGAAACGATCAATACCTTCATTGATCATAGTGATTAGAGGTTGAGATTCCTTTTTTTAAGAGATGAAATATTTATGATCCCGTTGGTTCAATAACAAGATGCTGGTAACCATAGCAACATGGAGCAGAACTGCTAGCAGCACCAGGACCGTCATCAAACGGGTTTCTATGACGTGATGCCGTCCCCGTCGGGGCAGGAAGTGTCTTGGGTCTAATTGGCCCGTGTGTTTCCAGGGAAACGATCTGCCGTGTGACCGGCGGCATGAAGGTGAAGGCCGACAGAGACGAGTCGTCTCCGTACGCCGCCATGTTGGCTGCTCAGGACGTCGCTCAGCGCTGCAAAGAGCTCGGCATCACGGCGCTGCACATCAAGCTGAGGGCCACCGGGGGGAACAGGTACACGTCTGTCTGTCTACCTGCCTGACTGCCTGTCTGTCTGTCTCTCTACCTGCCTGTCTGTCTGTCAGAGCTGGTTGGTCAGGTATCAATGGATTAATAAGTTATTGATCGCTGGTTAACTGTGTTTAACCCTCCAGGACCAAGACTCCAGGACCTGGAGCCCAGTCTGCCCTCAGAGCTCTGGCTAGATCCGGCATGAAGATCGGACGCATCGGTGAGTACCACAGTACACGCGTAGGGCGACGAGTTCCCCCTGGCGGTACCAGTAGCAGGCCAAGTACACGTAGGAGGACCAGTACCCATCCAGTATCCATCCATGAATAAAAGAGGATGAGAACTAAATGAATTAAAGTCGCGTATAAAAACACAGAACTGAAGATGAGAGATCACATTAATAGCTTTTTAATGATCAATAAGTTGATTGAAGATGAGAGGAAGTGATGGTGTCTAACTTCCTGTTCTGTTACAGAGGACGTCACCCCGATCCCGTCGGACTCAACCAGGAGGAAGGGCGGTCGCCGTGGTCGCCGTCTGTAGACCTCCAGGATTTTCACAATAAAAGGATTAAAGTCACTCAGTCTCCGTTCATCAATAACATCCTATCAAAAGTTTGTAGCTGGAGCTTTCAGCCACCTGGCATGGTCTTCCTCATGTATTCAACATACCAGGTATCTTTCTATTATCTGTTCAGTGACCCGAACAAACGTGGTCACATGACGCTCCCTACAGTGGTCCCGGCTTCAAATCCGCCCTGTGACCTCCTCCTAAAGCATGTCGTCACTCTCTCTCGCCCCTTTAACTCTCACGCTCTAGTCCTGCAATAAAAAGCTAAAATATAACTTTAAACAGCCTAATTATTTCAGCTGCATATCTGGCAGTGTAAAACAGACTTGGGCGCAAATAAAACTAATATAAAACATAATTCAAAGTGGTCAGTAGGCTGTACACTGACACAGATAAATGATTCCTCCGATGAGAACCTGTATCTCATATTAACCCTCAGGGCACTTGGGGGACCGTTTGGGTACTTTTGATTTTTGATTATCAATATCTCTGTCAGTTTAACGCCTACTTTTCTGAAACTTTTCCAAGGATTGTCTTTTAATTTTTAAAACGTTTTTTTTTTTCATCCACTTCATTGCAAGATGTATAGAATATACCATAAAAAAAATTCCCACACCTGCCACCGTGGCGGGCCCCATTAACTCCCATTATAAAACCATAAAATGTGTTTTTTTTTACATGTGAAACTCATTTTTTTCTCTAAAGCCAGCATCAATGTGACTTCCCAAGCCTCTCCCTTCAAAATAACAGAAAAAAAGGTTTGAGATGTGCTGACTTCCTCAAACCACTGGGGGCAGTAGAGCTAACCACACACAGTTTCAATGGAGAGGACTGGTTGTCTTATCCTGCAGAATGCATGACAGTGAAGAGGCTGAAATCCACAAAAATGGTCTTAGTGTGTTGGAATTAATATAAAGAGTGGTGGGAACGTGTTTGATAATAAATTTGTGTGTGTGTGTGTGTGTGTGTGTGTGTGTGTGTGTGTGTGTGTGTGTGGTGTGAAAATGAGCTCTTCACAGGCAAATGGAGATTTGTGTATGTCTTTTTCTTGAACGGCTCAAATATGGTTTGGGTGTGTTGGGATTGATATAAAAGAGTGGTGTGAATGTGATTGTGTGTGTGTGTGTGTGTGTGTGTGAAATTCAATTCCGAAGGGCCAGGTGGGATTTGTTTGTTTTTGTTTCTTGATCAAAAGAGACCCTCCTCTGTAGTATTGGCTGTGTGGTTTTACATTTACATTTAGGTCATTTAGCAGACGCTTTTGTCCAAAGCGACTTACAATAAGTACATTTGTCAAAAGAAAGAAACAAAGAAACCACGACGTATCATTGCCGATAAAGTAAGAGCTAAAAAATAGTCACCACTGAGGACCAGAACAGAGAAGAGTCTGGACTTTGCTGAGCGACATTTGTTTGATTTCAGCGATGGTGGTACCAGCCGGCCAGCTGAAGTAGAAGAGCGAAGTGCTCGCTTCGGGGCATGAGGTTTGACCAGTGTTTGAAGGTAGAAGGGTGCCGTTCCATTGATGGCCCTGAAGGCCAGTGTCATCGTCTTGAATTGGATGCGTGCTGCAACAGGGAGCCAGTGGAGGTCACGGAGGAGGGGGGGTCACATGGGAGAATTTGGGTAGATTGAAGATAAGGCGTGCTGCAGCGTTCTGGATACGCTGTAATGGTTTAATCGCAGAGGCCGCGAGTCCGGCCAGGAGAGAGTTGCAGTAGTCAAGGCGGGAGATGACCAGTGCTTGGACCAGGAGTTGCGTTGCATCCTTTGTGAGGAAGGTCCGAATCCTGCAGATATTTTAGAGGGCAAATCTGCAGGATCGGGCCACAGCAGTGATGTTGGGGGTTCAGGATAGTTGGTCATCCAACAGAGAACAGGGTTTGGACATTCCATGCGACCTGAAAGGTGCGATTTGATGATGTGAACCAGGTTAGAGCAGAGTCAGTGATGCCAAGTTCAGCCAGGATGGAGAGGAGGATTTGGTGGTTGAATGTCGAATGCAGCATGATAGGTCGAGGAGAATGAGAACGGAGGAGTGGGATGAGGCTCTGGTGTCTCGCAGGGACTTGGTCACTGTGAGGAGGGCCGTCTCAGTGGAGTGAGCAGTGTGCCAGGCACATTTGAATCCACTATGTGAGTTCTGTTTATAAATATGCTATGGTAGAATGTTATTGTTTTCCATGTGTTTTGTGTAAATAGTTGTCCAGTGTTTATGAAGTCAGTGTTATAATATGTTATAGTGTTTTTGTGGATGTGATATATTTTACTTGTTTTTGATGTTGACAGTTTTTGACTGTAAATCTTTGGAAAATATTGCACATTTTGTGTTTTTTTGCATAAAAATTTGGCATTTTTGTATGAAAAAAGGGCCTAAAACATAAAATAATAATACTAAGCTTTATATCTATTGTTAGGTCTGAAATTGTTGAAAAGGTTGATGCAGTGAAAGTGAAAAAAAATTAATTTATTCATTTTTTAGGACACTTTTATGAGAGGGACCCGAAAGTAACAGGTGTAAGCTTTTTGAAAAAACTCTAATGTCTTCAAAAATAATAATGCATCAAAAACAATGATCTTGTCAATTTTTGACCTAGTCAAGGCTATAATAACTTCATCTCCAATAATCCTCTTTGCACCTCATTTTTGGAAAATATTGCATATTTTGTGTTTTTCGCATAAAAAGTTGTTCTTGTGAGAAAAAGGCTTAAAAACAGATTTAAAAAAAAAAAAAACTAATAACAAACTTTATATCTAAGGTTAGGTCTGAAGTTGTTGAAAAGGTTTATGCAGTGAAAGTGGGAAAAAAACGTTTTTTTCTTTTCTTTTTTATGACACTTGAAGTGGCGTGGCCTGTACACGCCCGAAGGTAGTGAGTGTGCGTACATTTCCTGAGTGCCCCGAGGGTTCAACATCCTCAGGGAAAGAGGGTTTTGTCGGTCTCTGAACACTCTAGTTCTCCGAAGAGAGCCTCTCACGATCCACCAAGCTTCTTTTTTTTTTTTTTTAAAATCCACGCACCAAGAGAGCTGATTGGTCACTAGGTGGTTTTAAGTTACCTCGCTAAGCCCAAATCCTGCTTCCTAGTACAGGACTGAGGCCTGGTCATGATGATGGAATGGTGGTCTGCAGATTTAGATCAGGTCTGTGAGGACTCGCCCAGACTCCTTCAGCCCCTTTCTTAAAGTGATGGTTCGGAGTAAAATGCACCCTAGGTCATTTCCACCATGACATCCAACCAAATACCCCCTGCCTGCCAACACTACCGCTGCTTCCGTGTGTACCCAGCTGTTGCTGTCACGCTGTTGCTGTTCAAGTATGAAAAAGTTTCGCTGAATTTTTATAAATTCTTGTATAATCAGGCCAACACATTTTTATAAATGCTTGTATTATCGGGTCAACACTTGTTCAAACTGTACAATTAGCGCCAGTACTAAGCCATTCGGCTGATAGCCCTATCTTGACCAATGTTGACCATCACTAAAAATGCTTCCGAAGGGGGTATTTGGCTGAATTTCATGGTGGAAATGACCAAGGGTGCATTTTACTCCGAACCATCACTTTAAGCCTGCATCAATTCATTCTTTTCCTGAGGGAATTACCCACAGTTCATAGCGTTGTGACATCAACACGGGGTCACCAGGGAAATAAAGATGGCATCTTACATTTCATTAACATTAAAGATTTAATAAGAGTTCAAATCAGAGGAACTTCTTTAATCTCCTGATTTTTTTTTAATCTGGTTTACTATTATTTTATTAATCACCTGGTTTATTTGATTAATCTCCAGATTCAGGGTCTAGACCTTTTAGGGGGACGCTGGGACTGGGTCTTCATGTGATCGTCATGTCTGTAGAGACTCGGAGATCAGAGTCAACCCCTGCTTTGAAACCAGTGTATCGGCTCCCCTTCGCCAGCAGATGGCGTTGGAGCGTTGCTCCGCCTCCTTCCTGCAGCAGCGGCTGGTGTCATGTGACAGAGGTCCAGTGTTTTGGGCGGCAATGTCCTCAGCCATCCTACGAGTCTCGGGGTCAAAGGTCGTTCTGACGGAGCGGCATGATGAGCTGGCAAGTTAGGGGGCATGCGTACCCTTTAGTTTTCCATCATGCAGCTGTGTCTCCCTGGGGATTGTGGGTAGGATCTGTGTGTTGCTCAGGGGCTTGACAGCAATAGACGTGAGGTCTGAGGACACCCAACGGATCCTCAGACTCCCTACTGATCCTCAGACCCCCAGTTGATCCCCTTCCTGTTTCTAAAGGTCGAAAGGTATTACATACTTTACTGACTTTTTGACTTACTATACTATTCTGACATTTTTTTTACATACTACTCTATACTGGTTTTTTACATACTATCCTGACTTTTTTTTTTTTTAATAATTTTCAACACTACTATGACTTTTCATGACGTACTATATCCTAACTTTTTTTAAACATTCCGTTTTATGTTGTGAAACGTCGTTCTCTGCCTCATTTATGTTGTGCTCCCGTTCCCCTAGCCTGGGGAGTAACAGTAATGTACTATAACTTTTAACACTTTTTTTCAATTTTTCCTTGGACATACTATGACTTAAACATTTTTTTTACATACTATACTATGGCTTGAAAAAATCAACATACTAATGACATAGACTACGATTTTATGCCGTACTTTACGATGACGTAATGACTTCTTTTCGACGTATTATACAATGACTTATCACGGCGATGAGAAGACGACAGATTAAATTCATGGTGAAGCTTTAATTTTCCACAGAAAAGAACAGTGTTAAGAATATTTAAATAAAAGAAAATTAGAAATGAAGGCATCTGTAAACACTTTGATTCCACATGTTACTCCTCAGTCTTAAGGCTCTGCTCCTCTTCCAGCACCTCCTTCTGCTTCTCCTCCTCCTGCTTCTCCTCTTCCTGCTTCTCCTCCTCCTGCTTCTCCTCCTCCTGCTTCTCCTCCTCCTGCTTCTCCTCCTCCTCCTCCTCTCCTGTGGTAGTGGTGGAGGAGGTGTTTTCTCCATCGTAGATGATGTCTTCAGGGTTCGGAGCAGGAGGACAGAAATCTTCCTCAGGAAGAATCTTCTGGAAGATGTATTCAGCCTGAGTGTAGAAGAAGAAAATATTGTTTGAAATAAATGCTGAAATATTCCTCTTGAATCCACTAATGTTCTTTTTAAACGTACTTGTCATTATACACCTGTAAATCTGAACATAAAAAAATGATACAGTACAGTATATTGAAAAAATGCAATGTTATTAATGGTGTCATCACAAAAGAAGTTATCTCAGGACACTTCACGCATAGAGCAGGACTAGAACAGAATCAGTGACACTCGTAACATTTCTATTTTTACCCCTTCTACTTTAAAAACCTCTTCTGGTCTCACCTCTTTGATGGTGTGTTCATGTCCGAGACCGCCATCGGGTGCAGAGCACAGGTACACGTTCGATGGGAGGTCGTGACCTTCAACCTCCTGCGCAGAACCGTCGGCCATGTTGAAGTAGAGACACCAGAGTACAGACGGGCAGCTCTCTTTGGACAGACAACAGACAGACAGACAGTTAAGAGACAGTGACAGGTTTTGCCCCGCCTCTCAACACCTTAATTTACACATTTCTAGCCACTGTAATGCTGTAGTCTGGAAGTGTAACGCTGTAATTCTGTAAAGCTGTAACTCTGTAAAGCTGTAACGCTGTAAAGCTATCATTCTGTAACTCTGTAAAGCTGTAACGCTGTAACGTAACACTGTAAATCTGTTACTCTATAAAGCTGTTACTATGTAAAGCTTTAACTCTGGATCCTGGTGATGTTGGGACTTTGAAAACCATGATCCTGTTCTAGTCCTGATCCTGATGAAGACATGAGGACATTAATGGCTTTTTTCTTACATTTTGTAATTATATCATTGTTGTTATGATTGTTATTATATTACTGTACTTTTATAATTGTTGTTATATTATTGTTTATTCTTATTATATTATTGTTTTTGTGGACAAAATAATAGAAATAACTCTAAGTATAAAGACATCACTTTTAGTTCTGGGAAATCGGGATTTTCTTAATTAAGATGAATACTTAAAACAAATTTAAATGAATGAATAACAATAATAATAATGCTGATAATGTAAACTGAAGGTGCAGTTTAACAGTGAAACTCCCTCATCAGCTGATCAATCTCTCTACACCTGCATCCATCCATATTCTCCGTGTGTGTTCCTGGAGGTGGTTCATGTTATAATTAAAAGCAGGAAGTGATGAATGAATAAGAGCAACGAGGTCAGAGAGGAAAGAAAGTTTATAGCATCATGCATGTTTCATGTTTCATGTTTATTAAATCCATGCAGGCGGTTCAGTTCATCCAGTTATTACACGGACCAGCAGTCAAACCCTTACTTATGATTTAGTTACAATAAATGAATCTAAACAACTCCATAATGATGTTGCATTGTCTGTCTGCAACTACAGCAGCAACATTGTTGCTTTGTGTGTGTGTGTGTTACCTTGGTCATGTGACTCTGGCGTGTGGAACATCCTGGTAACCACCGGCGACAGATCCTCGTAGGCAGAGCCAACTGACTGACAGGTTAGGTGAACCAAATCTACAGACAGGAAAAAAGATTGCATTAAATAGATGACAGTGGTTCCCATGGTAACAGAGTGACCATCTCCACAGGAGCTGTAGTTATCTGTCGGTGACCCAAAGACCTTCAGCTGTGAGGATATTGGCTGCTAGGCTACCACTAAGCTGCCTGTTTCATTTTGAACTAATATTCTAATATAATATTAGTTTTCATTTTGAAGACAGTTTGTGTTTTTTAGATAAATGGTTTTCAGGCCCACTGACTCAGTAACCAATCACACGCCAGTATCAGGACAACAGCAGAGGAAGATGAAGATGATGACGATGGTGATTTGACAGGTGGAACACACACACACACACACACACACACACACACATTTATATTATATTATATTATATAATATAATATATATATATATATATATAAATATAAATATATATATATTGTATATATGTATATATTTATATTATACATATATCTATATATGTATATTGTCGTATATCTTTATCGTATATTGTATTTATGTATATTGTCGATATGTATATTGAATTTATGTATATCTCCATATGGGGCAGAAACATCAGATGAATTAGGTTTTGTGACTCACATGTTCCCGACATGCAGGTCATCGTGGACGGACAGAGCTCCACCATCCTCACCGCCGGACATCCTGCTGCTATTGGAGGAACCGTTACCATGGAGACCTGACAGCAGACAGACAATGAAAGACTTCCTGTGAGTGTTTTATCACTGAACACTGCAGGTAGGCCCACACACACAAGAAGATCTATGATGCATCATAATTCTCTGACCAAACTTTATTCCATATTTCAAAATTTAACTCACACCCAAAAAGTAAGGGGGAAAGAGTGTGTGTGTGTGTGTGTGAGTGAATTAATTTGGGGATGCTCTTTACATTTGACTGTCCATCTCTGACTTCTCTTATAGTCATACACATTAATCCCATTTTCTTAGTTTTTCTGTAAAATTATGGTTTTCTCCTTGTGAACTACGCCGCTCTGCTGCCCGTAGACTGATCCACGTTTGTGATTGGTCAAATGCTGCAAGCCCCGCCTCTTTTATGTGCATGCGCTCAAAGCTGGAAAGGGAAACCCTGGGTTGACTTACCAAGTTGATAACCAGTGTTTGCTTTTGTTAGGGTTACTGAAGCTGGATAACTGAACTGGTATGTTGAACTCGCTGTGTAGTACAGGCCTCTGAAGTTTACCTGATGTTTATCTGAAGTTTACCTTAGGTTACACGAAGATTGAAATTTGAAAATTCAAAATTCAAAATAGAAAAATGAACTAATTCAAATGTTTTATAAATATGATGTACCTGTTGGTCTGAGTCACTGGGCAGAATGGAGCTGTCAGTTATCAAAACAGCTCTGGAGAGAAACCTGAGATGACATTGAGAGAGAGAGACAGACACACAGACAGACAGGGGAGACAGATATCACTAAACTGTCTGTTGGTGGTTGCTATGGTATCACTAAACTGTCTGTTGGTGGTTGCTATGGTATCACTAAACTGTCTGTTGGTGGTTGCTATGGTATCACTAAACTGTCTGTTGGTGGTTGCTATAGTATCACTAAACTGACTGTTGGTGGTTGCTATGGTATCACTAAAATGTTTGTTGGTGGTTGCTATGGTTTCACTAAACTGTCTGTTGGTGGTTGCTATGGTATCACTAAAATGTTTGTTGGGGGTTGCTATGGTTTCCCTAAACTGTCTGTTGGTGGTTGCTATGGTATCACTACAATGTCTGTTGGGGATTGCTATGGTTTCACTAAACTGTCTGTTGGTGGTTGCTATGGTATCACTACAATGTTTGTTGGCGGTTGCTATGGTATCACTAAACTGTCGGTTGGCGGTTGCTATGGTATCACTAAACTGTCAGTTGGCGGTTGCTATGGTATCACTAAACTGTCGGTTGGCGGTTGCTATGGTATCACTTAACTGTCTGTTGGTGGTTGCTATGGTATAACTTAACTGTCTATTGGTGGTTGCTATGGTTTCACTAAACAGTCTGTTGGTGGTTGCTATGGTATCACTAAAATGTTTGTTGGGGGTTGCTATGGTTTCACTAAAATGTTTGTTGGCGGTTGCTATGGTATCACTAAAATGTTTGTTGGGGGTTGCTATGGTTTCACTAAAATGTTTGTTGGCGGTTGCTATGGTATCACTAATCTGTCGGTTGGCGGTTGCTATGGTATCACTTAACTGTCTGTTGGTGGTTGCTATGGTATCACTTAACTGTCTATTGGTGGTTGCTATGGTTTCACTAAACAGTCTGTTGGTGGTTGCTATGGTATCACTACAATGTTTGCTGGCGGTTGCTATGGTATCACTAAACTGTCTGTTGGCGGTTGCTATGGTATCACTTAACTGTCTGTTGGTGGTTGCTATGGTATCACTTAACTGTCTATTGGTGGTTGCTATGGTTTCACTAAACAGTCTGTTGGTGGTTGCTATGGTATCACTAAAATGTTTGTTGGGGGTTGCTAGCTGCTGGGTTGGTGGGTCCTGACCTTGTGGGTGTGGCCAACCTCTTCCGCTCCGCCCCAACGAAGCCTTCCTCCACCACAAAATGGCTGCAGCTGATTCGCTGTCCTCGGCTGTCAATCACCGCCTTACACCTGAGAGAAGGGGGAGGAGCAATGTTGTCAGTGACTGTTGGAAGTAAATACAGTAGAAACGGCCTTCAGAGTAACGGCCACAGGAAACACGTCACAGACCAGAATGACTCCTTGCAGCTAACTCGTACTCTGTGTGACTGATCAAATATGCTTTGTTCAATAAAATGTTAAAAGAGATAAAATAAACATTAATTGTCTATATATATTGGAGAAACTTGAACCAAAAACATATTAAACAAACAATTAAATGTAAAACTCATAAAAAGAGTACTAATTAATGCTCCGCCAGGTGATCTATGAACGATCATTAATGTTAATTAATGAATCAACACTTGAACTTCCTACAGTTTGTTTAACCGTGATGTTTGTTTGACCCTGATTTGACTCCATTAAACTCTGACTTCAATAGAGTGCCGAAGCGGAAGCAGGAAGTAACGGCGCCATGGGTCCTTTCGGAGCGAAAAAAATGAATGGTGTTCAATGGACGGAAAATAATTATTATCTGATCCCCCGGTCGTTATGCCTTGGATTACACAAATGTTGTTTATAGGCTTAAATTATAATTTTCCATGTCAAGAGTTTGACCGTTTATTGTGCAATTCTTCAGTTAAAATTCATTGAGAAAACACAATGATAAAGACTACATGTTGTGTCGCGTATGTGACGTCACGTCATCGCCCTTTTCCCTCCCTTTTTCTCCATCTCCTCGGCGAAGTTGAGGCTCTCCACATGACCCGACTTATAGTGGTTCTCCCCCCTTTCGATACTTTTATTCTGCCCTTGGAAAAAAGCGGTGAAGTGGAGCAGAGAAACAGCCATCTCGGCGACTTCGGACTCGGCGGGTGGTGACGTATATCATTCGCGACGAGAACAGCGAGGAGCTGTAGTTCACAAAGCGGCTCACACAAAACCTAACTTTATCAAAACTCTTCGCGCTTAATTGTCGTCTTCTTTGCGTGAAAAATTTTCTTTAAATATCACAAAGAACATATGTGAAATCCATGGCACAATTCAAACGGGACCAGAAAATAATTTGTATCTACCCATTGAATCGCATTGATATTTTTTTGCTTTTGAGGACCCATGTCCCGGAAATGGAGGGGCGGGACTTCACCACTCTATATAAAATGATTGATCTTTAAGATGCTTGAGAAGGCTTTTCAAGGGTGTCACACACTCACACACACACACACACACACACACACACACACACACACACACACACACACACACACACACACACACACACACACACACACACACACACACACACACACACACACACACACACACACACACACACACACACACACACACACACGGCATCATTATTGGGAATAATGATGTGCACAGAAGCTCATTCATAATCTCTGACACACACACACACAGACAAGAAGGTCACACAAAGACACACACACACACACACAGTCAAAGCTCCTTGTGCTGCTCACTGCTGCCTTAATAGCTCCCTTAGCACGATTAGCTCTGTTAGCACAGTTAGCTCTGTTAGCACGGTAAACTCTGTTAGCACGGTTAGCTGACATTAGACACACTAGAAACGCCACCGTAACGTGGCGGAGGGCTTTGTGTGCCTCTGGGAGCCGAGTTGTTCAGGGCTCATGGTCTCCTGAGGCAACGTGGTCCCAGAAGAGGGGTCTGACCAACCCTCCATCACCTCAAAAGGATAAAGGCTAAAAAGGAACGGCAGCACTGGGAGGGGAGCTTGCCAGGTCTTGACTCATTTGTCAAAGAACATTGAGGCCTTGCCCTGTGGGCCCCCACACACAGGGATCGGCAACGGGGTGAGGCAGTAACGTGACTGGCATCACAGACCTGCTCTAGGGACCTTCAACACCAATTCTCTGTTGGGGGGCCCTGGACCAGTGGTGAACCGGGGCCGGTGTGGAAGGTGGAGCGGGACCAAGTAGAGGGGCTCACCTTCACACACAGCACTGGTTCCGGACCATACCTGCTGGAGAGGCGCTGGACTCTTTCTGGAGGTACCCCGGGGTGAGACAATCTCCCGGCGGAGCCATGCAGGGTTACCAGGGCAACGAGATAGTGCCTCTGTGCAAGTCACCAGGAAGTCTGACTGTTGTTTGTTATTTTTTCTGGAGACACTTTAGTTCTCCTGGAGGACTAAAAGCTCACACAGGGAACCATGGAGAAACCTGGAGGGGGGGGTCATTGGGGGGGACCAGCCTCCCGATCTGAGCCTGAGTGCTGCTCACACTGATCAGCACTTAATTCCAGGGTGCTTAAAGGGGTCCCGGACTGAGAGGAAGACCAGGATACAGGAGGATTATTCGTATGAGTAGTGTGTGTACCTGTCGGTGTCCTTGTCCACCAGCAGACAGGTGACTGAGTGTCTCAGACAGTAGATTCCTCCAAACACAGCACACATCCTGAAAAACATCATCATCATCATCATCATCATCATCACCATCACCACCATCATCATTGCCATCATCATCACCATCATCATTATCATCATCATCATCATTATCATCATCACCAAGATGAAAATCCCAAACTCATCCCTTTTAGACGACAGCTCAGTGATACTGTGAAATTATTTATAAATATAGATCTCTGATCATCAGTGAGGCAGAAACATGGCGGTCGAATGGCGAAGCAAGAGAGAAGAGGAAAAAGGACTCGTCTGAGTAATGTAGAAGAAAATGCGTTACCTTACAATTCTTATTTTAATCTCATACTAATATTCCTTTCTCTTTTACTCATCAAATGTCCTGCTGCCCTTATTTGATGAGTACAAGAGAAAGGAATATTAGTATGAGATTAAAATAAGAATTGTAAGGTAACGCAGTTTCTTCTACAGTAACAATGAGGATGGAAAATCTATAGAAATATTGATCAATACGTTCAGTGTGTGCGTGTTTCAGCTGAGCAGTAATATCACACTCATATAATATGCAAATGAGCTGCGCCCTGGGCGACACCTCCTGATTAATGTTCATGTTCTGTTCTGATGAGAAGACCACGAGGATCATGGTGGTATTTAAAAACTCTGCAGTACTGACAATACGCACTACTAACACAAAGTATTACCGTAGGACTGACAGCACGGACTACTGACAACACGCAGTATTACCGCAGTACTGACACCACGCACTACTGACAACACGCAGTATTACCGCAGTACTGACACCACGCACTACTGACAACACGCAGTATTACCGCAGTACTGACACCACGCACTACTGACAACACGCAGTATTACCGCAGTACTGACATTTTGTCTCCTGGGTCTATGGTCCCCCAGAGGTCCAGATAGTAACTCACATTAGTCCAGAGACCAGACCAGGACTATGTGGAGAAAACAGAGACTGTCTGTGGTCGGAGCAACAAGGTGCTGTATTTATGTCTAGATGACCTTATTTGGAGTGTTGATGGAGGAGATACAGTGTTAGCGTAGCCTAGCACCCACCAACCAGACTCCATTCAGAAAACCAGCACTTTAAAAGCAGTTATCAGTAGTATCAGTATTATCAGTATTACACCACATGACAGCTTCTTACCTACAGAAACACTGGGGTATCTCTCCAAGGCCGTAGACAGGAAACAAGAAGGGGGTGTTGCCGTAACGACCCAGGCAGCGCAGGAAGTGACGCGTGGAGGCAAGGCCATCCTCTGTGGGAGCATCCTCTGTTACCATGGCGATGGAGTGAAGCAGGAAGTGCTGCAGGTTGTCGCCAAGCTGCTGGTCACGCAGGAACTCCAAATATGGCCGACCATTGTAAGCTGGATGCAAGGGGGATAAAGGACGACATTACCCGACCCGGGAACTGGCATGCCAGCGGTTAGTCAGGTGATGCGTCTTACCTCGCTGCTCCTCCGTCTCCTCCCCACAGGAAGTCAGGAAACGCATCAACTTCCTTTTTTCTACCACAGAGAGCTGACGACTCGCAAACACATCAGCTCTGCTGCAGGGCACCTGAGAGACAGACAAGTACCAAGAGACAGGTCAACGGGGAGACAGGCGGGTACAGAGAGACAGGTCAACGGGGAGACAAACGGGTACGGAGAGACAGCTCAGTGGGGAGACATATGGGTAGAAAGAGCCAGGTCAACGTGGAGACAGACGGATACGGAGACACCGGCAGGTACGGAGCCAGAGAGACAGACAGGTACAGAGGCAGACAGGTACAGGGACAGAGAGACAGACACACACCTGTTCCACTTTGCCTTGGCGATAGGTGAGGATCCTGGTGACGTTCTTGAACTCTGCATAGCGACTGACATTTGACTTGATGAGCAGGTCGACCAATGAGCCACGGGAAAACATCAGCTGGAGGAAGAAGGGAACTGTGTCATGTGACAGTCATGTGACAGGATGCTCAATTATTATTATTTTATTATTTCATGGCTGTTGTGAAGTTCTGTTCATATTGATCACGTTGTATCGTAACCTTGGAGACCAGGTCGATGTTGAACCGCCGTCCTTCCTTCAGCAGCTGAGAGTAGCTGATCTTTTTCCCTCTCTGCTCTGATTGGCTCTGAGCAGCAATGGGGATTGGTTGATCTGCCTCTGTCTCCTCCCCCTCCGTCTGAGAGGCCTGTGTGAATCGACAAAACATCCATCAGTCATAAATCACACATGAGGGCGGGAAGAAGGAATAAAGATCCTGCTCATGTTTTTCATTTAAGACCAGAAGAAAATGAAATGTCTCATTGTTGATCACCTGGTCTTCATCTGGTTTCTGGTTCGTTGTTTCTTCTTCTTTTGAATCTACAGCAAATTAAAACCAGATTAAAATCTGAATCACCTTTACTATATTCAGAAGAAGATCAGCATCAAACCTGCAGGTTGAGTCTCTGTTGTCTCTTTCACAGCATCTTCATCAGCTCCTCCTCTGTCTTCTTCTGTGGTGTTTGGAGCCTCCTCCTCCTCACTGACAACAACATGAATACTTGTTTTTATACAGATAGGCATAAAAACAGCATAAAATAAAAATTAGTGTGGTGGTGAGGTGTAAACGTAGCAACAGTTAGCCGTGTGGAATTTACCTGGTGAAGCAGAACACCTGCAGGTTAGTGATGGAGGTGGAGTCTGAGTTTGACAGGTAGATTAGATCCTCCCCTTCCTCCAACAGGCTGGACCAATCCTGACACTCTTCTGGCTGAGACTCCTCCTACAGCAGACCCCCACAGATGAACTTCTGATCAAAGTCTGAGTCAAATCACCTCCAGCAACTTTTTTTTATTTTATTTTTTTTACAAAATATCCTTCAAAAAGTGGTTTATTTTCAGGAAGAGAGAAAATAGATTTTGATTCATTAAATAAATCCATTTTATTTATGTTTTTGTTAATGGAGGGGCACCTTATTTTGACATGATCATCTGGATTAAATGTCCAGCTCATCCAATCAGAAAGCAGTGTGGTACTCACATGGTGCTGCTGTATCCAGGTGAGCAGACTATTGAAGGTGAAGCTGGCCCAGTTCGCTGCATAATGACTTCTCCTGAACACAGTATGTATGTGTATATGTATATGTATAATACACAAACACACACATATATATTGATTTAGTTACGCTGACACTGAAATATAGACTTATTCAGAAACCCATGAAAGCGAAAGTTACCTGTCAAGGTGAAGAACTCTCTGCCCGACTCTGGAGAGGGCTGCTGCTACCACGGACTCAGCTAGACCTGGATACAACAACACCTTATAGACCAGAGTACGCCTGTGTAACGGTCGCTTTATTATTCAGTGTAATCAGGCTGCTAGCTGTTAGAATCATATCAACACAGCAGCTCCCGTTAGCCTGTTAGCCAGCGGGCTAACGCTAGCATCATACCAACACAGCATCTTCCGTTAGACTGTTAGCTAGCGGGCTAACGCGAGCATCAAACAACACAGCGGCTCCCGTTAGCGTGTTAGATAGCCATAGAGCGGGCTAACGCTAGCATCAGGCTAAGTTCTGACCGGCACAGTGACGATTGTTATTTCCAGCAGCTTACAACAACATGGGCGTTAGCTGCTAGCCGCTGCCATTCAAAATGAATGGGCCGTTAGCCGCTTAGCTAACGCCCAGGATAACCCCAGCCTGTCCCCGGATTCGGGACCGGAAACCGGGATGGTTTAAAACCGAAAAGAACGCGAGGCCGAGCAGAGACAATTTAACAAACATGAACCGGATCATGACACGTCATAAACACGCAGGTGTTTCCATACCTGTACCCAGAATTACAACGTCAAATTCGGACGGCAAATCCTCGGCGGCCATGTTGTTAGCAGTGAAACATTAAGTCATGTGACAGGGACCGCGTCACAGTCGCTGATCGATCACTGACCAACTGACAATATGACAACATGGTGTGTGCGGTTCATGTATTGATCCCTTTTATCAAAATGGTTAAATTAATTATAATAATTCCATCCAGCCAACCATTTTCTACCGCTTTCATATATATATATATAACACAATAAATCATTAAAATGAATAAACAGTGTGAAGGAGTAATTACTGTCTCCTCGCAGACCCACAGCTTCTTCTTCTGCCCCCCGCCCCTCCCCACACACACACGCACACTGATAACGTTCGGTTATCAATACATAATGTGGATGTGATGCGTTCAGGTGACATTTAATCTGTTCTACTCTGTAAAGGTTAATTGGATGCTTTCAATTTGATGCTGCGCCTTTAATTTGAAAATTGGTTGATGTATGAGGTCATACCTTCTTTCTGAGATTAAAAGCGATAATTTATTATCAGCTAAACAAACAATAAACACGTTCAACGGAACAACATATCTATAAACGTATTACAGTCCAAGGTGACAATAACTCATTAATAAGGACAGACATTAAATAAATATCTTCAATAAAAACAATAGGCTCAATGAATGAAAAGGTTAAGTAAACAGCATCACATTTAATCGATTACTACGGTATAAATTAATTCGTTATTTTCATTATTCTTATTAGAATATGAAGATAATCAGCTTGATCAATAATATAATAATACTGATGATCACAATCATCAATAGCAATATCATTTAAAATGGAGCTGATTGGTTTATTCACTTCTTTATTTAGAATTTCTTTGTTTTATTCCAAAATTAGCTGTCAATCATTCAGATTCCCGGTCCAGAGCCCCGCCACCTGCCGTCTCAGCCAATGGGAGGCCTGTCCGTGCGCGGTCCCTGCGTGTGATTGGCCAGGCTCGATTGGCTGCATGTGGGACAAGATGAGGAGAGAGATGTGAGGGAGAGCGAGAGGAGTCAGTCCGAGTGGAGTGGCGGGAAAAGAGAGAGACACAGTTTAGTGCTCCAACATGGCGAGCTCCTGTAGCATCCCTCAGTCCCAGACCTCCACCCCGCCCAGCGACCCCCTCTTCCACTCCGACCCGCCCTACAGCTCCTCCAACCCGACGAGCTCCCCGCGCCTTCCCGCTGCTCGCATGGCCGGAGCATTCCTGAGCGGCGGGAGCGACACTGTCCCGGTCAATGTGAACGAGACGAGCGGCAGCGGAGGCGGTGGCGGCGCCGCTCCGCTCACCGACTGCACGATGGTGGAAGTTCACGGCGTGAAGGTGGCGTCGTTCTCGGCCGGCGGCGTGGAGCTGATCTGCCTCCCGCAGGTGTTCGAGCTGTTCTTGAAGCACCTGGTGGGGGGTCTGCACACCGTCTACACCAAGCTGAAGCGGCTCCACATCAGCCCGGTGGTCTGCAGCGTCGAGCAGGTCCGGGTCCTACGGGGGCTCGGAGCCATCCAGCCCGGAGTCAACCGCTGCAAGCTCATCACCAGGGACGACTTCGAGACGCTGCTGCGGGACTGCACCAACGCCAGGTGTGCCGAGCCGCGGAGCATGCTGGGAGGGGAAAGTTGAAAAGGGGCTGTTTTTCTAAGGGAGTGTGGTTCAGGTAGACGTTAGAAATCATTCATTAACAATATGAGTTATAATGATTTATTATTAGGATCATTTTTATTTCTATTTAGAAAAAATCCTCTCTTATACAGTATATGTGACTGGACGAGTTTACTGTACTGGTGTGTGTGTGTGTGTGTGTGTGTGTGTGTGTGTGTGTTACATGTTTACATTAGGGCTGCAACTTTTACACATTCGGTCAATGACTATAAACAGGAATAAAGATAAGAAAAAAAGAAACAGAAAAAAAGTGTAGGAACTCGATTAATCGTTTTAGCCCTATTTTACATCATCAATAATTCTGGCGATTTCATTGATCTGTTCAATAATGAATTATGTTAATGTTTTATAACAATAATAATAATACAATGATTATGAATATGAATACAATTAATATTAATTTATGTGGTGAATTCGTTCACTTTGACTTGATGTTCATTTGGTTCAAACTAACTACACGTACCATTACTGTGAAATGTATTACAATGAAAATCTTATTTTACATTAAACTTGAATATTAATTTGCATTTAATTAAAAACAATGAAACTTCAAATACTGGATATATAGATATAGATTGTGAATTATAAACTATTATTGACTATATGTAAATGTTCTTCTTTCTGCCAGTTTAACTATATAAGAATAATGGAATACAGTTAAGGTGGTCGGGGTTAAAGGTCGCGTGTCTTTCAGCTCTCGGCCTGGTCGGCCTCCCAAGAGGATGCTGGGCATGACCACAATGGCGGACGGCTCCAGGCTCCTCCCCCTCGGCCTGGTAGGGCCTGCCCTTCTGGCACAGACAGGTAATAATAATAATGGATTGGATTTATATGGCGCTTTTCAAGACACAAGCTCTACCAACTGAGCCACAGTCACCCAAAAGACAGGTGAGACAAACCACGCAGGACTCTGACTATGGCTGATAGTATTTACGGTGTACTACTACCTCAGGAAGTAGTACGACAGCAGTACAAGTACTAGTATCAGTAGCTGTACTAACTTTTTTTCTTTAAGGAGAAGAAGGTCATGTGACTGAGTTATAATTAGTAGCTTCATTAGCAGAGATGACAGATTGGAGTCTCACCCCAAGCTCTGTGTGGGTGTGTGTGCGTGGGTCTGTGTGTGTTGCTCGGGGCAGCTGTCAAGAATTTTATCATGCATTGAAAAAAGCTGAAGAGTCTCAGTGACATCACAGTCAGGCAGGGCTCTGATTGGACAGCTAGCTGTCTTCTATGTGTCGGTACGATCGGTCCATACGGAAACACGTGGACGTGTCAGTGCCGCGTCAGGAAACCAGCTGACCATCAACTGTAATCACCTGTTCGAAGGCGAAGACTGTTAAACCAGACCATTAAACCTGGTCTATCTGTGCCCACAATCTGAGGCTGCGTCAAGCGGCAGCTTTTTACTTGTGTAGTTATTCTGCACCAGCATCTCCAGCAGGCGGAGGGTCGGTTGGTTGGAGCTCGGTGGACCATAACCGGCGACTATAGTCTTCACCGGAGAGGCTCATCCGATCCCCGATGGCCGTCTTGACGTCCCCAAAACTTCCCCATCGCCATCGCCTCGGACGCTTCGAAAAACCACCATCTTGTGGAAGGTGATGCTCGACAGCGAGGAGCGTGGGATGGCCCTTTAAAGGGGGTCAGAACTAGACTGGGATGGTCCTTTAAAGGGGATCAGAGCAAGACTGGGATAGTCCCCCCGCTGCCAGTCTTTTTGCTAAGCTAAGCTAGTGTGATGTCTCTTGAGAGAATGCTCCTGCAGCGAAACTCTGAGAACAAAAGAGGAAAAGTTTGTGTTCCTTCATCAGGAGTTAACGAGCATCTCGTTAGTGAACTCCTCGTTAGTGAACTCCTCGTTAATGAACTAATTAGAGGAGGCTGTTAATTGGGCCAAGTGGCTGCAGGGAGAGACATGGACGGTCTCTGGAGACGTTCTGACTGCCTGTCTCACTGCCTGTCTGATTATTATTGATAATTCACCGAATTGTGCTGAACATCTGGAACAAATAGAACGAACACAACAAATCGATAACTAGTCTGTTTAACACAATTGTATTGTTGATCATTATTTATGAACTGTCTCATATTTTACTTTTCTGCCGTTCTGCAAATTTGAATATTGTAAACATAACAAATGAAGCTAACACTTAAATCAGGTCCTGATGAGCCATGAGCTCATCAAGGTCTGGATTCAGGATCACACCTAGAATATAACATTGATCCAGCAGCAGCTCATCATGTGACTCAATAGTGAGTTGAGAGGCATCTCACCTGGACTGGTCTCACCCATCTCAGGTCTCTCACCTGTCTCACCTGGACTGGTCTCACCTGTCCCAGGTCTCTCACCCGCCTCACCTGGACTGGTCTTACCCATGTCAGGCATCTCACCCATCTCACCTGTCTCACCTGAACTGGTCTCACCCCTCTCAGGTTTCTCAGGTGTCTCACCTGGACTGGTCTCACCTGGACTGGTCTAACCCGTCTCAGGGGTCTCACCTTGACTGGTCCCACCCGTCTCAGGTCTCTCACCTTTCTCACCTGAACTGGTCTCACTTGTCTCAGGTGTCTCCCCTGTCTTACCTCGACTGGTCTCACCTGTCTCAGGTGTCTCACCTGGACTGGTCTTACCCCTCTCAGGCGTCCCACCCCTTTGACCTCTCTCACCCGGACTGGTCTCACACGTCTCAGCTGTCTCACCCGAACTGGTCTCACCCGTCTCAGGCATCTCACCTGGACTGGTCTCATCCATCTCAGGTGTCTCACCCGGACTGGTCTCACCCATCTCACCTGTCTCACCCGGACTGGTCTCACCCCTCTCAGGTCTCTCAGGTGTCTCACCTGGACTGGTCTCACCTGTCTCAGGTATCTCACTTGGACTGGTCTAACCCGTCTCAGGTGTCTCACCTGGACTTGTCTCACCTTGACTGGTCCCACCAGTCTCAGGTCTCTCACCTTTCTCACCTGAACTGGTCTCACTTGTCTCAGGTGTCTCACCTGTCTTACCTTGACTGGTCTCACCTGTCTCAGGTGTCTCACCTGGACTGGTCTTACCCCTCTCAGGCGTCCCACCCCTTTGACCTCTCTCACCCGGACTGGTCTCACACATCTCAGCTGTCTCACCCGAACTGGTCTCACCTGTCTCAGGCGTCTCACCTGGACTGGTCTCATCCATCTCAGGTGTCTCACCCGGACTGGTCTCACCCATCTCACATGTCTCACCTGGACTGATCTCACCCATCTCAGGTGTCTCACCTGGACTCTGACGTGTCTTGTCGTTGCAGGTCTGACAGCGGCGGCGATGGCTGAGGCTCTGAAGCTGCAGAAGATGAGGATGATGATAGGTTTTCATGGCAACAGCGATCCGCACAGACAGCACAACGGAGCCGAGTCAGAAATTGACGACACAGGTATGACATGACATCATCAGGACATCTTCATGACATCGTCATCCATGTCCTTGTCTCATCTGCTTGTCTCCTCCCCCTGTAGGAGGCAGTGAAGGATCCTGGGAGAAGGAGCAGCAGCGCCTCCCCCCTCCTCCCTCCTCCTCCACCTCCTCCCCCTCGGGTGCAGCGCCTCCTGCTGGGTCTCCCCACCTCGACACTCTGCAGCAGCACGTGTTGTTGGCCAACCGTGAGTCACAGCTCTTCTCTGATTGGATGACTTAACATGTTTTATTGTTACCGTAGCGTCGTCTCTTTGACTGCCTCCTCAGGTCTCTCCGACTTTCCTTTTATGGTCATGCCACACCCTCTCCTCCCTGTGGGCCTGCCTCCTGCTAGCGTCGCTATGGCAATGAACCAGATGAGTAAGCTGAGCGGTTTGGCCAACATGGCTGTCGTGTCACATGTTCCGACAGAAGAGAGCAAGGTGACTGCAAGCTAACACTGATGCTAATAGTACTCTAATGCTAACATCATAATACTAGTGGCTAACACTATGCTTACATTGTAAATGCTAACAAAACTGTGCTACTGCTAACCGTGCTAATGATCATTATAAATCTGCTAATTGTACCGTTACTTTTTCTTACATGTAATCAAAGAAAAAGAAAAACAGTGACTGCTAAGAAAAACAGCACTAATGCTAAAGGTGCTAAAGCCTTTTGAGATTAAGTCCTGCTTGTAAAAATGCTCCGTAAGAAATAAAGACTGCTACTGTCACTGCTAACTGTGCTGATGCTAATAAGACTAATGCTAACAGGACTAATGCTAAACCTGCATTCAGGACTCTCCTCCAGGAAGCCCCTCCCCCTCCCCTTCCCCCAGTGACTGTGAGCTCCGTCAATCAGATTCCAGAGCATCTTCATCGTCCTCATCATCACCTCCTCCTGCAGCACTGACACCAGAACTGGGTTAGCGCACACACACAAGCATGCACACACAAACACAAACACTTTTATTCTATTATTATTATTATTATTGTTATTATTATTATTATTATTATTATTATTATTATTATTGTCTTTCTTTGTTTGACCTGCAGCGGACAGCCTGTTGCCCCTCCCCCCCCTCAACCCGACCTATGAGAAGCTGCCACTCATCTCTCAGCCTCAGCGAAACTCCACCTTCGCTCCGTTCCTATTGGCCGAGGGTCTGTCGTCCATGGAAACGCTGCTGACCAACATACAGGTAAGTTACCTGAGATGATATAGAGACCACGATGTACAGACGACGACATAGAGGCGACAGCGTAGAGACCATGGTGTAGAGACGACCACGCCGTAGAGATGATGTGGTCTCTATCGCCGGTCTAAATGATTGGTCTCTGCTTCCTCAGGGTCTCCTGAAGGTGGCGGTAGAGAGCGCCCGTTCTCAGGACAAACACAACCAGCTGGAGAGGGAAGAGTTAAAACTGGAGCTGAAAAGAGAGAGAGACGCAAGACAGACGCTGCAGAGACAGCTGAGCTTCGAGCTACAGACCAGAGGTGAGACAGGTCCCCAGACCAGTGGTGAGACGGGTCCCTACATACCAGAGGTGAGACAGGTCCCGAGACCAGTGGTGAGACGGGTTCCTGCATACCAGAGGTGAGACAGGACCCTAGACCAGAAGTGAGATAGGTTCTCCCTATATATGTGAAGTGCCGAACAGGAACAGGTGGTTGGAACCCCATTGGATCGAAGACCTCAGAATGCCGGTCTGTGGTTATTATGGTTTGTAGTTATTATGGTCTGAACAGGTGAGTCTTGAGCCTTTTTCGGAAGATGGCAAGTGACTCTGCTGTTCTGATATTGGTCGGGAGTTCGTTCTACCACTTAGGTGCCAGAACAGTAGTCTTTATTATTATGGTCTGTAGTGGTGTGATGAGCTGTAGTTATTCTGGTCTGTTGTTATTAATGTCTGTAGTCTTGTTACTCTGGTCTGTCATTGTCAGTGTCGGTCCAGAGGAGGCTGAAGAAGGAGAAGAAGGCAAGGAGGAAGCTACAGGAGGCCTTCGAAGAGGAGTCGAGGGGGAGAGAACAGGTGATTCTTCTTCTTCTACTCCTGTTATACCTGTTCAGGATGATGAGAAGTATCTAATGGATTTACTGGAACAACCATCAGCCCCCGATTCAGAATCACGGTGAACCCCCAACAAGGTCCACATGGCTCCTGATGGCTCGAAGGATTGGGTCATCAGGAGGAACCCAGGGCCCCCTACATCAGCATGGTGCTCTGCTACATAAGCATGGCGCTCTGCTGTATTAGCATGGTGCTCTGCTACATAAGCATGGCACTCTGCTGTATTAGCATGGTGCTCTGCTACATCAGCATGACGCTCTGCTGTATTAGCATGGTGCTAACAAGGTGATCCTGTTTCAGATGCAGTGATTCCAGATAATAAACATGGAAACTCTTAAGCTCAAGGTAACAATAAAAATTACATCTCATAAACAGCAAATAGTATTTTTCACACACACACATTCACTCTCTCACTCACACACACACACACGGCGTAATAATACGACTCATCAAATCAGTGACGGTTTCTTGAGTCACGTTTCTGTTTCTTTTCCATGGGAGAGAATTTTGTTGTGAAAAGTGGGGCGTGATAGGTCGGGGTCACTTCAGTGTTTCCCCTTATTGGACAGAGGGTGAAAGTGCTTATGATTGGAGGAGAGTAAGAGAGTCCAGTAGGGGGCAGAGCATGTTCTCATAGAACCAAGGTTATGGTAAAACCCTCGCTTTGAATAAATCTGAAACAAACTGAATTTAATTATTAATAACCTTTCCGTTTCACTGCAGAGAACAGACCTTCACTGCTCTTCTGAGACAGCAGACTTGATGAACTGATGAAGGGGATGAACTGATGAAGAGGTTGAACTGATGAAGAGGTTGAACTGATGAAGAGGATGAACTGGTGAAGAGAGTGAAGAGGATGAAGTGATGAAGAACGTAGGAAACAAAACAAACAAACTGTGTGAGTGTAGATACAGTATAATGTTACTAATGAAGTTGGTTTCCGTGGTTACAGAGGCAAGGATTAAAGATGTTACACTTAAGAAATGTATCAGTTAAAATAAACTGATCTTGAAGTTAAAAATAATCTAAAGTTTGCTGGATATTTAATATTCAGAATTTAAATAACCAAATTAAAGAATAACAAAAACAGTGAAACTTTGTCTTTGATGTTGATAAATCAACTTCCTGTTGGTGGGCGGAGCTCTGAGGCCTCGTTAGCTGCTCGTTAACACTTCAGAAACATCCAGATCTCCATATTCATTAGCTGTCCGTCACAGTGTTCAACATGTTTCTATCATCAACAACAACAACAAACACAATCACTTTGATCTCTTAACGAGCTTAACGATGCCCGACAACGGCTCCTTAACAAGATCAAACGGTCATCAGCTTTAATAACAACCAACACGCCTCCTAATGAATCGGCTGCTGATGATCTGATAAACAAACTGTAAGCCCCCCCCCCCCCCTTCTGTCAAATGAAAACCAGAAAAGTGATCATTTTCATTGGATGTTTAATGATGATTCAATAACATCAGATATCACAAACTAATCAATAACATCAGATATCACCAACTACACAATAACATCAGGTTAATGAGAAGAAAATTTAACTTAAAATGAATCTTAAAACACAAACTTTTTATGGTTTCCCACAAAAAGGAATAATCCCGGGTCAATAACAGGGATCGTATTGGGAAGTATTGATCGTCTTCAGTATTTGGGTCTCTTCACATCGACGCTGAAAGACAACATTTACGGTTTGTTTAGTCTGTTGTTGTTTACATCGCTCCTTGCTATTTAGGATGCTAATAAACAAGCAGGACTGCGTCATCTCCTGTGATTGGACGAGCCAACACTGACAGGAAACACTTACCCATCAGCCTCCATCTTCTTCCTCTTCTCGATGATCTAAACAACAATAAACAACAACATTAACAACACAAACACATCGTTTATGTTTATTAATTATAACTAATAAATAATCATGAACTGACGGCGCTGATCTTCTTCCACTGCCGGTCCAGTTCTGCCTTCTCATTGGTCTCTTTGAAGCGACGAGTCTTCCGGCCCTCAGACATCTTGATGCCGTACTGGAATGCAGCCCTGCAGGGACAAACTTAGCATCAGCACACAGCAGCAACCAGATCATCCTGTCAGGCAGAGCCGAGGGAACATACTTTGGCAGCGCCTCCTTGTTGTTCATGTAGTCGGAGTACTCCTCCTGCGTGTCGAAGTCCCAGCGGCCCAGAGGACCCTTCTTGTTGCCCTGCACACACACGACCACACGGGGACCGGGGTTAGTCAAACACACAGCTGCTTTAACGACCACACGGGGACCGGGGTAGATCAGATCATATACACAGGCTGCTTTAACAACAACATAGTGACCATGGCATAATCAAGGAGTTACCTGGTCCATTTTACTGTAGTCCACCTCCTCATCACTGTCCACAGCCAGGTCGTCCATCCTACACACACACACACACACACAATATAATCTGCCTGGTTATTAACAGAGACCTGTATCTCTGCTGCCCCCTTCTGGTTGCTGCTCCTCCTGCAGCTGAAGGCTCTCCAGGATCAGCTGGTGTTCCTGCTGCAGCTCTTCATTCTCTTATTAAACTTATCCAACACACACACACACACATATAATATATATATATATATATATACATATATGGTTCAATACACACTTGTGAATTGAGGTATTTTCGGTTTTGTAATAAAATGTAATGCAAATTCTCATTTCCATCCTTGTATTTCTTGGCTATGTCTTTAGAGCTTTAGGGCCTGTCCACATGTAGTCTTGTGCGTTTTGCCCTGCCGTCCATACGGATCCGGCGTTTTCGCGGCGTGAAAACGCACTTTTTTGAAACCAGCTCTCAGGGTGGAAAAGAAAAAAACGGCACCCCTCCGTTTCGTGTTTTTTTTCGTGTGGACGGCAAAAACGAATACGCTGACGGCCCGACCCTCGAGCCCGACTTCTTCCCCCGCGACGTCTCATAACAACAACCACAACGGCGGCCTGCGTGCTCGTAGCAGATATTCTGCTCGTCTGTACGACGGCGTATCAGGGCCGCTGTATGAAAAAAAAACGGAGCCGAGAGAGGGGGGCGATATTCCTGGAAAAAAAGTCGCAGATATGCTACTTTATTACGATGCTAACAATCGCTAGCTAACTTCCCATGAATGTAGGCATTTATTTATCTAATTAATCCATCCCAACGTGTGACAACGCCTCGTCAAGGTCCTTAGGGTGACGGCTGTTGATGCTTATTGTTGGTTTTATTTATACGGGACAAATTGTCATCTTATGGGTGTTTATTGATCGGGCGGAGATTAGCCGTAACTCTCACGTGTTGCCATAGCAATGGCAAACATTCGGTCAAGCTCCGTCTCTTCTTCTGCGTTTTTGTAGCAGAAACAGCGCCACATATAGGCCTGGAATATGTACTACAGCGCGTCGTTTTCAGTGGATTTGTCTGGACGCGGATTTCTCGAAACAACGCCAAGGCAAAACGGAGAAAAAAAGTTTGTTTTGCTTCGTCTGGACGGCCCCTTAGAGGAGCACTTGAACACAGCATGTGTTCACGCTCCCTGCCGAGTAAATATCCAACGTCCTGGAAGCAGGACGCCTGAGCAGGTATCACCGGAAGTTAAAAAACAGTTTTTTCTTGCTGATGCCTTCCAACAAGCCGATTCTACCAGTGCAGAAAACACAAGAACAGAACAAACTTCCGTCACCGAATCAAAACGCTTGATCCACGCTACACTTTTCAGCTCCCGACGTCTATAAAACAACAGAAAGGCATTAACGTGGAACTGGCTAACGCACCGAGCCGAGCACGGATCCGGATAGTTGGAGTTCTCTCACTGTGACAGTCCACTATATGTGTGAGTGGAGATGAAGAGCAGTACTCCCAACGTCCCCTGCATGAACGTCATAAACATGTATGTTTCCCATACAGAGACCAGTGTGTGCACAACGCGATGTGTTGCTCATTCATCAGAGACTGTCAGTGTGTGTGTGTGTATACAGTGTGTGTGTGTTTGTGTGAATGTGTATATGAGTGAGTGAATCTTACGTAGCAGGGTAACACTCTGCGTAGGAGTTGGACCCTCCAAAGAAATCCCCCAGCTGTTCCTTCCCGTCTCTCCTCTGAGAACCAGTTCAAACTGGTCAAGGATCAGCACTGCAGTACTGGTTTCTAATTAAAGGGCCAGTTCGTACCTAAACACTTATATTTCTGGGAGGGGTATAAAGCATGTGACAGCTATGAACCAATCAGCTGCTATGTTACAGAAGGATATGGTTCCTGGCCAGGCCATTGGCTGCCTGCTGCTCCTGCAAACTTCTCATTGATCATCTTGATCTGGTCTCTGACTGATCCAGGACCTGTTGAGCATCTTGTTAGTTTGTTTTATGCTGATCGGATCTTCTGATGTGGTTTAAAAGATTAATTAAGTGATTTACCTGCTTCCAACTCCAGGACCTGAAGACACAAACAGATAGTTTCAGACAACAACAACCACCACCATCACCATCACTACTACCACCACCACAACCTGTCTGACCTGCTGCTCGTCTCCTCGTGGTTTCTCAAAGTAACTGTGTCTCCTGTTCTTGCTGTCTTCCTCCCTCTCCCTCTCCCTTTCCCTTTCCCTCTCCCTCTCTCTCTCTCTCTCTCTCTCCCTCTCCCGGTCTCTCTCTCGGTGTCGTTCTTTGTCTTTAGGAGGTTTGGAGGACGAGGTGGAGGACGGGATGTAGTCACCGATGTCTTCAAAGATACTGAAACAGAGACAAAGTGAGACATCACAGAAGAAGAAGAAGCAGGGTTCTGTGTTGTGTTGTTGGGAACTGACCTCAGATCTGCCTCAGGAGCTCTTTTATCATCCAGTTTCCCTGAAACACAAACCGTTATTAACCTTTGTAGGATGGTCTTGGAATGCTATGGTTTCGGTCTTGGAATGCTATGGTTTCGGTCTTGGAATGCTACGGTTTCGGTCTGGGAATGCTATGGTTTCGGTCTGGGAATGCTAGGGTTTCAGTCTGGGAATGCTACGGTTTCGGTCTGGGAATGCTAGGGTTTCGGTCTGGGAATGCTAGGGTTTCGGTCTGGGAATGCTATGGTATCGGTCTGGGAATGCTATGGTATCGGTCTGGGAATGCTATGGTATCGGTCTGGGAATGCTATGGTTTCGGTCTGGGAATGCTATGGTATCGGTCTGGAAATGCTAGGGTTTCGGTCTGGGGATGCTAGGGTTTCGGTCTGGGAATGCTATGGTATCGGTCTGGAAATGCTAGGGTTTCGGTCTGGGAATGCTATGGTATCGGTCTGGAAATGCTAGGGTTTCGGTCTGGGAATGCTATGGTATCGGTCTGGAAATGCTAGGGTTTCGGTCTGGGGATGCTAGGGTTTCGGTCTGGGAATGCTATGGTATCGGTCTGGGAATGCTAGGGTTTTGGTCTGGGAATGATACGGTTTAGGTCTGGGAATGATACGGTTTAGGTCTGGGAATGCCGCGGTCTTCGGTTTGGGAAAGCTACGGTGTGAGTAAAGCTACCTTTGTCCTTCTTCTTGATCTTCTTGTGTCGTGTTCCTTGTCGGAGGTAGGACAGGATCTGAGTGAGCTTTGAGATCACGATGTCGTTGGTGGTGAGCGTCGTCTGAGCCTGATAAAACATGATCCGTCAGTATGACACATTTCAGACACTGATGATCATCAACCACAGCCAGGCGATTAGACCAGACTGGTGTTCAGACTGGTGATCAGGTTGGGTACCTCCATGCTAGGACAGTCAGCCTTGCTGCGGATCAGAGTGGTGGGGATGTCGGTGTCGGTGAACTCGTCGTCCAGGTCGACCACGTACGCCATCCTGCCGGGCAGGAAGAGCTCGTTTCTTTCCACCACGCCGGTCCTGAACACCACGCGGTAGATGTTTCTCCCTGAGAGGAAACATTCACCGATATGACCCGACATCGTACCCTTCTTCTATTACAACGTTTTTTTAAATGGTACATTCCAGCTTGAGTTAGGAAATATTCATTCAATCCAAACACTAAAACTTCTCTCTTCAAAATACTAAAATATTACAACTTTCAAGCATGCGAAGGAAATCATCAGAATAACTTCAGAATAAAAGAAGTTGTCTCACCGAGACGAGTCTTAAACTCAATCTTCTCCTCCGGCTCCACGTCCTTCCTGAAAGAGACCGACAGGTCAAAGGTCAGGCAGATTAATTCACAAGTTCTTTAGTAGAAAATAACTTTACTAAGAAGTGTACTAGTTATTAATTACACTGTATATTTATTCATTTGGTTTCTTACTTGGCCTCTTTCTGGACTTTCTCCATCATGTCTTCTTCTTCCTTCTCTTTACTGGTGATTTCAGCTCTCACCTGGAACACACACACACACACACACACACACACACACACACACACAGTGTTTTTAACTTAAACAAACTGTTTCAAATGCACAATGCAACAAAAATGCTAATTATATGCTATTAACCATGTAGCTGCATGTGACTTTAATGCTAAACATGTAGCTTTAATGCTAACTATGGTGGACAGAGGGAGCACAAACCTTCTGCAGCAGAGCAAAATCCAGACCTTTCACCAAGTGAGTGTGCTCCATGTCACCTCCCAAAAACTTGGACTCCTGGATCAGCTGCCGACGTTTCTCTGCTGCCGACTTATCTCTGAAACAAACAAGAAATAAACATTAACTACCGACACAATTTACAAATATTAAATATACAACATACAAAAATACAATATACAGCACATCAGAGGAAAATATTGCAGCTCTGTAGTTAACTGTTAGCACTGTTAGCATTAGCGGTACTCACGCCTCAGCTGTGGGTCCTACAGCTCTGTAGTTAGCATGGTTAGCATTAGCGGTACTCACGCCTCAGCTGTGGGTCCTACAGCTCTGTAGTTAGCTGTGGTGCTAATCAGCTCTGTCTCTTCGTAGTCTTTGTTGACTCCGTCTCGTCTCTCTCTCGCTCGGTCTCTGTACTTCTCAGCCAGCTCTCTCTCTCGCTCCATCTCCTGCTGACGTAGCTTAGCATAGTAGCTATAAGGGGAACACGTTGAAAATCAATGACCAATAACATGAACAGATCAACTGGAGCTGAGATCAGCAGACGGAGTGTGAAGAAGTTGTTTCATTAGAGAATTATTTTGAAGGAATTTTGTTGTGATGTTTAATATAGAGGATGACAACATGTAATTAATTATGACTGAGCTAATCCATGAAAACTCTGATGTGATCAATAAGAAGGCTAGTCTGATCAATGAGCTCACCTCTTCTTCTTCCTCCTTCTTGCTGCAGGATCCTCATCCTCGTTATAGTCCCTTGGCATTCTGGGAGAAAAAAATAATGTAGTTACATCTGTCATCATCATCTTCATCATCATCATCATCAGTATGTTTTCACTCACTCATGGTGTCTGGATTTGGAGGGTGGGGCCGAGGAGGGCGTTGCCCTTGGCGTCATCAGTAGCTTCCTGAAGTCGTCATTGGTCAGTTTGGACCTGGACAGGAAGGACAACAAGGATTAAACATGTTCGTCATCATCCGGTTTGTTCCAACAACTAAACGCCACCGACGCTGTTCAACCCTGACGAGCTGTTTCACACTAAACAAACCTACGATACACATTATATATAGACATATAGACACACACATTTTTGGAAGCCCATAACGTCTGTTCTAATAGTGGTAGAAGGCTGGAAACTGGTGTGGTAGTACATTGTAGTTTTTACTACACAATTCAGGAGGCAGAATCAACATTCCTTACTATTTGGGTAAGAGGTGGGCCACCAAATACCTAAAAAATGTTGACGGCATGTGTTATTTTTCACTTTTTGGGTGCCCCTAGCACCAGGATTAATGATTATATTTATTCTAAACAGGATTATTTGTTATATGTGGGAACCTTGCTCTTGCCAAAATGAATTTGAAGGGTATGGTACCACTGGTGGGGGTTTATGGGGGGCCTCTCCGGCAGAGGTGACTCTTTTGGAACCCCATATTTGGACCCCCAAATGATCATGTGGGCATGGGAAAAGCCCATGTGATGGAATCGGCAGAACTGTCAACCGACTTGCAGCACGAGCAAGTCTGCAAGCCACTGATGCAAACCATATTCTGACACCAAAAGAGATGTTTCAATAGGCAAAAGAAAACATTACATTCTTCTTGGTTAGCGCAGAAGATATTAAAAACATAAGGAAACATACGAATTGGAGAGACGTTATGCCTCGGCCAAAACGATCAGTGGAACACGATCGCATCATTGCTTTATACCAATTTCCCAAAAAAAGATACGAATTAAAAGAATATCACAAGATATAATATTCACAGATGTCGATGCAGGACAACAATCAGATTCAGAACACTTGGACACTTATATATATATTGGTGTGAGGATGCTGTTGACACGCTTCATGAATTCCACAAAATCGTAGATATGTGTGTATGTATGTATATATATATATATATATATATATATCCAACAGGGGATCTGTCTTTGGTGTGAGGATGTGTATATATATATATATATATATATATATATATCCAACAGGGGATCTGTCTTTGGTGTGAGTATGTATATATATATATATATATATATAGAGAGAGAGAGAGAGAGAGAGCTTAGCCTCTATGCACTCAGTCCTCGTAAAGAGTGATATTCTGACTGAATGTTCATTATATTCTGATGAACAAAACCATGTACAAATACTCACTGAGCAGCAGCTCGGTGGTTGTCCAGTTCCAGGCCTTCAGGGGCGAGAGGGTTGGAGTAGCTCTCAGCTGCACACAGAGACCAAGTTATTGACCGCAGGGGATGATACAGCTACAAGTTAGAGTATCTAAACATAGTTAAAGCATCTAAACACAGTTAAAGTATCTAAACATAGTTAAAGCATCTAAACATAGTAAAAGTAATAATACAATAATACACTTCTTTATGACTATTTCACCGTGTTTGGTGAACGTTGAATTTGGAGTATTGTATTTGTATTAAAACGAATTGCATCTCTTTAGATAACGTCTGTTAGCATGGTGCTAATGCTAACACAGGCTAACGTGTTAGCGTTCCAATGAAATCACAAGCTAACGGACTTCCGGGGCTCGGACTCACTTTCCGGCATCTTGGCGCTGGAGTGTTGGGCCTCTGCTCCGGTCCGAAGAGGGTCTGGGTCTCGTCAGAAAGGAAAAGCCGAACCGTATCGGTTTTATGTGCGCTGCTAGACAGTTAGCTTATCCAGCGGAACGCCACTCTGTTGTGGTGTTACGTCATGTCCGGTTCAGTTACCAGGATGGGCAACGTCTGCGCAGAATCGATCGCCGTACTTGATCCTGAATGACGTCATACACGTGTGGACAACGATCATCTCACGAGTCGATCAGAAATCTGGGGATCAATGAACATGATCAGATCTGATTTTCAAGTCAGTAAACCACAGTAAAAGTACCTTATTAAAGTAAAACTACTCGTATCACACGGTAAACATACTCTGTAATAGTAAAACTACTCCTATCACAGAGTAAACATACTTTGTAATAGTAGAACTACTCGTATCACACAGTATAAATACTTTATTACAGTAAAAGTAGTAGTATCACAGTAAAAATACTCTGTCACTGTAGAAGTACTCCTATCACAGTCGAAATACTATGTTAGAGTAAAATAACTAGTACCACACAGAAGAAATAATTTGTTACAGTAAAACTAAAGTACTAGTATGACACAGTAAAAATAATGTTACAGTAACAGTACTAGTATCACACAGAAAAAATACTGTAACAGTACAAGTACTAGTATCACAGTAAAAACACTGTTACGGTAAAAGTACTAACACTATTCTCATTATTACCTAAAATGTGGACGAAAAGTATTAAGTAGCATGACATTAAATACTATGTAAAGTACAAGTATATTACATGTGTACTTCATGCAATGTTTAGTTACATTACACAACTGATGAACATATTTAAGTATAAAAGTGTGAATACATAAAAGCATGTAGACCATTAATACCATCTGCCTGGTCATTAATAGAGACCTGTATCTCTGCTGCCCCCTTCTGGTTGCTGCTCCTCCTGCAGCTGAAGGCCCTCCAGGACCAGCTGGTGTTTCTGCTGCAGCTCTTCATTCTCTTATTCAACTGATCCAACACACACACACACACACACACACACACCTTGGCAACTCAACTCAACATAAAGAAATTAAACACGAAACATTAGTTATCTAGTTAATGTGTCAACAGGAAGTTCCCACAGCTGGTTTCCTCTGAGTATCAAAACAAAAGTCGGTGAATGAACGTGAACGTTTATTAAAAAGTAAGAATTCAGAACAAGAACTCTGCAAACCAGTGAAATCTCTTCATCCTCCAGAGAAAATGAATTCATGAAATATAATAAAAACAACAACAATAATGATGATGACATCATTAAAAATCAGCAGGAAACAGAGTGACATTTAGAACATTGAGCTTTATTTATATCAACACATTTACAAACATCGTGAATGAAGCAGGTTCAGACCATTCCACGTCGGGGTCAGGGTTTGGACTGGACCAGACTCTGCAGTGCACTGGCCACCTGGTCCGCTGACATGTTGTCCACGGAGACGCTGCTCTCTTTACCGAGACCTGAACACAAACGTCATCATTATTATTAGGAGCAATCAGAATTAATGTTTTTATTGATTGACGCACGCACGCACGCACGCACGCACGCACACACTAGAGCCACTAGTGGAGTCCACATACATATATACACATACATATATGCATAAACATATATACATATAATTCATTAATGAATAACCCACCATATCGGGCCCAGACTCGGGCCTGGACTCCAGAACACTCTCTGATCCTTATCGGGAAGTCTGGGTTGGACCTCTTCAGACTCACATAGTGCTGCTCCACAAAGTCTCTAAAACAGACAGAGAGGTCAGACACCGTCAGCTTCCTGTTAGTACTGTAAGGTATGCAAAAGAGTACTAGTACTGTGAGGTATTAGTACTTTCACTGCAGCAGAGTATTTGTACTGTGAGGTATTAATACTTTTACTGCAACGGAGTACTAGTTCTGGGAGGTATTAGTGCGTTTATTGCAACAGAGTACTAGTACTGTGAGATATTAGTACTTTTACTGCAAAGAGTATTTGTACTGTGAGGTATTCATAATTTTACTGCAACAGAGTACTAGTACTGGGATATATTAGCAGTTTTACTGCGACAGAGTATAAGAAGTGTGAGGTATTAGTTCATGTATTGCAACAGAGTACTAGTACTGTGAGGTAATAGTTCTTTTACTGCAAACACAATCTGATCTGTGTTGACGTGACGTCTCAAAACAAGTGTTAGCTGCTAGCTGTTAGCGCGGTTCAGGTCACTCTGGTGTTAGCTGCTAGCTGTTAGCGCGGTTCAGGTCATTCTGGTGTTAGCTGTTAGCACGGTTCAGGTCATTCTGGTATTAGCTGTTAGCTGCTAGCTGTTGGCACGGTTCAGATCATTCTGGTGTTAGCTGTTAGCACAGTTCAGGTCATTCTGGTGTTAGCTGCTAGCTGTTAGCACGGTTCAGGTCATTCTCTATGAGAATGCTAAGACAACAGGCAGCAGAACTTGTATCATATTTCTGGTCCTAACGTACCGGCTGGTCCCACCTCGGCAGGCGGACTCGGACTTACCTGGCCCCCTTGCTGGCCGCAGAGTTCTGGCAGAGGTGGACGCGAATCTCTCGGAGGTTTTTACCCAAAGTGGAGCCGAGATTCCTCACTACGGCGGCCGCCATCTTAACTTCCTGGCGTCTGTGAAGGACGCTCAAAGGGGTTTTCCTGCTGGGAGTTCATACTGTCAGGCACTTCAGTTTTTTTTCTCTCCTGAGTTTGTCCTCACAGGCATCAAGCAACTACGAAGGACTGGACTGAAGTACTTTCTATCCTCTACTACTGTCTACTTCTCCAATACATATATGAGGGAAATATTTCACGTATAATAATAATAATCATTATATTATATAATATAATGTATGATTACATTATATTATCAAGAGAGATGATTCCTCCTGTGTGAGCTTCTTTGGCTGTCTGTAAATCCTCCTCACCTACATCGTATCCCACAGAGCTCGTAGTACCCTGTTACCCCACTGGTGGTTCCTCAGACCCCCTCCCCACATGTAAGAGCAGACTTAGACTTTCCTCTCTGATAAGGCTTATACTTAGGGCTAGCTTAGGCTTGTCTTGGATCAGCCCTTAGTGAAGCTGCTACAGGCCGAGACTTCCTCTCATTCTCTCTCTCCTCCTCTTCCTCTCCATCAGGATCACTGATGTTGTCACTAACTTGACTTCTAGAGGACCTGTCCTCCAAGATATGTCCTGGTAGAGTATCCATCCTGGAAGAGGAGCCATCCTGCTAGAAGATAGGTCCTGGTAGAGTATCCATTCTGCTCGTTTTTCTTTTGTGTTATAAAAATAAATATGATATATAATAATAATAATAGTAATATAATAATATAGATGAGAGCAGAACTGAATATGTTTCTCTACGTTCTTTAAACAGTCACAACATAAAATGTGTGACGATCCATGTTTAAAATGTTTCCACTGATCTGCAGTGAACACACACGATCATTTAACCACAAATATCTGAATGTCAGTCTGAAAACCAAAACAGCTCAGAGATCAAACTGACTCAGAAACGTCTTCCAACATCACAGCTCGATGAAAACAACAGCTGTGACACCAAAAAATGTTGTTAGCAACAGGACAGAATGTTATAAACTTTCAAAGACAAATATTTTGGCAGACAATATGTACAACAACTGAGGTATAAAAACGACACTGTGTTTTATATGCTTTATTTAACAGACTATTTCACCGTTAAATGAGGAAATTGTCACCTGACTTTGGTTTTTGTTCAGATATAGCATGAGCATGTGTGAAATTATGCTAAACTAAGCTAGCTGCTGCCCACGTTTCCAGTCTTTATGCTAAGCTAAGATAGTGGTTTCGCTATGAGTCCAGTCTTTATGCTAAGCTAAGCTAGCTGTTCCCCTATGATTATTTTACATGAGTCGTGATGACATCAGCAGCTGGATGAAACTTTGCTTTATTTAGATTATTTGGGTTAAACAGGATGAATGTGGAAACTAACATCTGAACATCAGAATAAGAATGAAGCAAACATTTATACACTTAAATGTTTTAGAATCACGTCTTTAGATTCAAGGACAGCTTAAGGCAAACATGACTGAAACTGTTAGAAACATGAAGGTGAAGATCAGTCGTCTGTTGCTTGTTCAGAGTTAGGTAGCGTCGGTCGAAAGCAGCAGATACAATAAAACAACAATAAAAGTAAAATAGACACGTCTTTATGTTTTTATAATCCACCGTGTCTCCTGTCAGTCCTCTCTCGGCTCCGGTTGGGTCTCTTCAGAAGATCCTTTCGTCGTTTCTCGTTCAGAAGCTGCTGGATTCGTTTGTTTTGCGTCCGCTCGCGGATTGGTGGCATCCGCGGCACAAAGTAGTTCTGCTGTCCCCTGATGATGTCAGGGTCCAGTCCTACGACCCGGTACGGGACCTCATCCACTGAGTTGTTCTCCTTCTTTGACAGAACAAAGGAGGACGATGTTGGCATCAGTTCAGTCTCTGTTTGAAGGCTCCTCCCTCTTGGCGTTTTGTGTGGTGATGGTTTGGAGGTGATGATATCATCAGGATCAGCTGACATTGTTGTGGTGGGGGACACTGGGATGGCAAATGTCCTGACTGGACTTTGACCCTCATCAGTTCCTACATGAACTGGAGCAAGGGGCATCGTAGAAGTGATAGATTTCCTCTTGAATAAATGTGGTGGAGCTGTTTTTCTTGGACGCCTTGTTGTACTGGTGGCAGTAGTAGTAGGAGTAGTAGTAGGAGGAGGTGGAGGAGTAGTAGGATTAGTAGTAGGAGGAGGAGGAGTAGTAGTAGGAGTAGTTGGAATGACATCAGGAGTATCAGCGGGAACAGAAGGATCCTCATAGGATGGATACTCGTCATAATCTTCATACTCCACATACACAAAGTCGGTGCTGCTTCTGCTGGTTGGGGGTGCGGTTACAGTGAAGCTAGGAGGTGCTTTGCTGACGACGTCACTGATGATGTCACTAGTGATGTCACTGGTGATGTTGCTGCTGTCAGACCAGGACAAGTTGGACGCTGAAGTTATCGTTTCTGAGGTTAAACTCCAGGAACTATAAGACAAAAACAAGTATCAGATCAGGACTATTTAAAAATGCAGTCTAGATTTTTCTGAAACGTTCAACCTTGATTCTTGCTCTGACCTGCTGGTGGCCGTTGGTGGGGTGGAGCTGGAGCTGTTGGAGTTGCTGTTGGAGTTGCTGTTGGAGCTGCTGACGGAGCTGCTGTTGAAGCTGCTGAGGTTTCCCACACTGCAGGACTTGCAGCACATCTGACGGTAACCGGCGATGGAGCAGTACCGACTCAAAGCCTCCATCCGGCAAAACACAGATTGATCACCACGGCAGCGCTGCCCTGGGGACAGATAAAACAAAATAAACTAAACCCTCTGGAGACACTATCATCAGGTTTCTATCCTGCTGTCCTGCTGCTCTGCAGAATCGGTTAAAATTCACAGTCAAACCCATAAAATCCAATCAATCCAATCTGAGTAAAGATCCATTCCAACCTTTAAGCCCTCAGACATCATCGCAGACTACAACTAACATTAACAATCAAGTCCAAATAAGGAGGGAAATGAAGAACAGAAATGAGAAAGAGAATGACTATAATGATTTACTGTAGATATTTGTAGCTGGGAAGTCTGAAGTCTTTGACCTGGACAGCCACTGAATGATGGCGTTCTTCTGGTCGCCTGCAGGGGGAGGCAAATACACAGTCAGCTACACACAGACTACATGTCCCAGCATTACCCCTCTCTGTCAGTGCAAAAATATGTGGTGCATGATTGGTCAATGCATACCCTTACAGGGTGGGGGCTGGCATGTTCGGGTCGTGATTAGTGGAGAGTCACTGCAGTTTTGGGCTGAACCCTCCGGACTCAAACACGCAACCTGACGGTCCTGAGTCCCATTTCCACATGATACTGAACACTACAAACATAAACATGTTGTTCAGACACAGATGTTCAGATTCTACTGATCTGTTATTTACCTGGGGTCACACTCTATAAACTTCTTAAGAGTTAAAGTATATTAGTGAGGTAGTCCAGAGGGAAGGGACATGAGGTAGTCCAGAAAGAAGAACATTTGAGGTATTCCAGAGAGAAGGAAATAAGGTGGTCTAGAAAGAAGAAAATTTGAGGTAGTCCAGAAAGAAGAGATGCCGAGGTAGTCCATGAAGAAGGAAATTATGTTGGAGAAGTAGTGCAGAAGTGGGATACTCCGCAAAGAAAGGTTGAGCAGCAAGAAGGGATGTAGATGTAGTCCAGAAAGAAACAATTGAGGCAGTCCTACAAAGAAGGCAGAGGTTGTCCAGAAAGAAGGAAAGTAGAAGTAGTACTCAAAGAAGGAGCTTGGAGGTAGTCCAGGGAGAAGGAAGGTCAATATAGTCCAGAAAGAGGAAAGGTTGTGGTAGTCCATCCATTTTTGTGGAATGCTGGTGGTAAAATAACTTTGACTTTGTAAATATCCCACTGGTTTCAGTCTTCGTACCGGGGTCCAGGGTCCAGCTCGCCAGGTAGCTGGGCAGGGTAAACGATTGCAGGTTTGTTTGGCTTCTGGTCGGTCACCACCACAGAGTTTGCTGTGCACTGAGCGCTGCTGCTGCCCTGTGCTGGATGTCTGCTGGCAGGTTACCCAACGACGCTGCCAGCCCGTCTGACCACAGGTGGCACTGCAGTCCTGCCACTCCCCGGTCACCCAACTGATGGGGAAACAGTAGGATTTCAAATAATTAACCATTGAACAATTTTCTTCCTTTTACTTTCATTATTTATTGACTTGTGGTGTAGGACATATATTTAAAAAAATATTTATACAAAAAAAATTCTATGTATCAAACAGATATTCTCAACTGTTTCCTGATATGAAACAGCTGATATGAAAAGATTCCCAGGAAGACAAAATTACCCAATGCTTCTCAACCTGAATGAGAAGTAGTCTGAGGAGACCTGGCAGATTTGGGGTAACCACTGAGTACCATAGTCTGTCGCAAAGTTGTGGTCCGATTTTGGTACCGCATTCATCTGGAGCAGTCTGGGACAATTTCCCTTTACCAATCATTGGCTAAATCTAACCAAATCTTGGCAAGAAACTGGCCCGGTTTAATGCTGGTGCTCTGATGCAAGAGCAGGGCCGCCTGTACCTACTATCAAATCAACCTGAACATCAGCAGTTTGTTACCGTGACGAGCTGCAGGTGTCAGTGTTGCAGGTCCGGCTGATGGCTCTCGGTTTATTGATGTTGGAGCAGAACATCCTCTGAACCATCTTCCCATCAGTTTTGTTCCTGCAGCCGAACCTTGTATACTGTTTCCCTGACAACCAGACAACACTATTAACTACCATGCCACCCTTACCTTGGTAAACCACATGACACAGCTAGATACCAGACCAGCAGCAGAGTTGCATACCTCCTCCGCAGGGCTTGGAGCAGTGCGACCACTTCTTCAGCGCCCACTCGTAGATGATTGCATCCTCCTGCACTAGGTTTGACTCCAGCGAGGACTGGATATGATCCTGGATGACATACTTGTAGGACACCGTGACCTTTGAGTCTCCATGGGATCGAACCTGATGGACAAAAACACAGGCAGACGGTGATTTTTTTCTGAATTCAATTCAATTTGAGCATGTTGGACTTAGTTCCCTGTGTTGACAGACAGACCATGAGCAGGATGCTATATTTCAGTGGCCCTTTGGTCTGGATGGACTCCTGCTCCTCATTGTTGCTGTACTCCCAGGCCATGCCCTTCTCAATCACCACTCTGGACTCTGGGAGCTCATCTTCATTGTTAAGGAAGAGGTGACCCGTCTCCTGGTTCGTCATTGCTGGAGCAGGAAACAGCGACAACCAACTTATCCACAAGAAGACGAGCTACAGCAGTTCTTCAAGCCAACTGTACAGACATTATTTACACCTGCATGATATTCATGATCAATTTGACAGATGGACTATAGTGATTTACTGGAGGAGATATCTGGAGCTGGGAAGTCTGATTTTGACCTGGACAGCCAACTAAGTTTAACCTGGACAGCCAACAAGAAGACGAGCTACAGCAGTTCTTCATGTTGGACGGAACAGGATCTCACCCAGGATGTGAGGAGTTTCTATAAACTCCTGGATTAGCAGATGTCGGGCTCCTTTGGGGATCTCCAGGATCTTCAGGTAACCTTGGCAATGGCAATAATAATGAATCAGTCAGTAGTTAACAGTCCAACAGTGTAAATAACAGTAGCACTCATCACCCTGGCACCTCTGATCAGTAGTGGTTCAGACCTGGTTTCTTGGTGCTGCGGGTGAAGTTTCCTTTGATGATCTTACAGCTGGAGTTATCTCCTCCACAGACTCCACATCGATCCTCCTGTTGGTCTGAAGCGATCTGTCCATCACAACCGACATGCTGCACAAGGAGAGAGGAAACACGGTCGAAGAGTGGAAGATGGTCTTTGGTATACCACCCCCCAAAAGCTGACTCAGTGAGTCCATCCTAAACTTCAAACCTCACAGTTGGTGACTAAAGCTACCTGCCGCAGGCTTAAACCAGTAGATGGTGTGTATTTATAACACAATGAAGAGTTTAAATACTTTGCCCTTAAAAGGTCAATAACATTACAAACACCAGATACATAGAGAACTATGTAATACCTTGTTCTGGCTTGAAAATGAACACTTCACAAGAATCCAGAATTCATCAAATCCTAGCCATATGTGTCACTCTCTTTTAAATGTCCATACTGGCCAGTAACGACTTGTGTGATCCAAAGTATCTTTTTTACTGGCTGAAATTGAAAGCAGCTCAGTGACGTCGCCTTGACAACGGAGTGCTCCAATTACTTTTTGTGTTCTAATGAACAAAACAAATGAAAAAACACGTTGAATTAACAAAATCCAAACAGTGAATTTAGTGTTAGGTTCCTCTCGAATGTGAACCTCATGTTCAGATTTATAAATAATACACTATATTATACTGATTATATTCAAAAATGTAATATCTCATCATGTTAATAATACAAATATGACAATATCATTGTGGAACAAAATGCAGAATACAAAGTTAAAGATGAATTTGACATTGGCTTTACACATTTAGATTTCATTATCTTTATCTGGAATATCATTGGACCACTATAATCACGTAGTGAGAACCAAACCTGGTGAAAGCCCTAAATGACAACTATGAGATCTGAAATACATTTCCTGTTCCAGCTCAAAAGAATTGAGGAAAACTGAAATCAGACTTGGGATTTTCATGAACGAAGGAGGATGGGGTCCTGGAGGATCTGCTCCCAGACCTGGATCAGGTCATCAGTGAGCTCCTGGACAGTCTATGGTGGTACTTGATGGTATTGGATGCATTCAATACATAACGTCCCAAAGGTGCTCAGTTGGATTTATGTCAGGGGGAAGTGAGGGCCAAATTCTGGACACATGAGGCTGGGCAAGTCCTGCACCAGGAGGAACCCAGGACCCACGGCACCAGAAAGATCCCAGAGCCCACTGCACCAGGAGGAACCCAGGGCCCACGGAACCAGGAGGAACCCAGGAGCCACTGTAACAGGAGGAACCCAGGACCCACTGCACCAGGAGGAACCCAGGGCCCATGGAACCGGGAGGAACCCAGGAGCTACTGTACCAGGAGGAACCCAGGACCCGCTGCACCAGGAGGAACCCAGGGCCCACGGAACCAGGAGGAACCCAAGACCCACTGCACCAGGATACAGTCTGGGAAGCCCTGTTATGATTTCATCCCGGCACGTAACAGCAGTTGGGGTACAGTTGGGTATGACATGGTCTGTGGGACCCTCCAAGTATATGAGGTCTGTGGGACCCTCCAAGGATATGCCTCCCAGACCAACACTGACCACACTGACCCACCAACAGGTCCTGCTGGATGATGTTACACCACAGAATATCCAGACTTGTTGAGCTTGTCACACGGTCTCACACAGAGTGAACCTGCTCTCAACTGTGAAGAGAACAGGGACCAATGGTGGACCTGCCAGTCCTGGTGTTCTTTGGTGAATGTCAAATGGAGCTGCATGGTGCAGGGCTGTGAGACCGGGTCCCAGTAGACGATATTGGGACCTCATGCCTCCATCATGGAGTCTGTTTCTGAAAGTTTGGTCAGAGACATGAACACCTGTTGTTGGAGACTGATGATGAAGTTTAACTGACCTGGAGTCAGACTGATGATGAAGTTTAACTGACCTGGAGTCAGACTGATGATGAAGTTTAACTGACCTGGAGTCAGACTAATGGTGAAGTTTAACTGACCTGGAGTCAGACTAATGGTGAAGTGTAACAGACCTGGATTCAGACTGATGATGAAGTTTAACTGACCTGTAGTCAGATATATGATGAAGTTTAACTGACCTGGAGTCAGACTGAGATGAACTTTAACTGACCTGGAGTCAGACTGAGATGAACTTTAACTGACCTGGAGTCAGAGCGCGTTCAGACTGCTCCTTTCCGTCGATGGACCTCACTTTGCATGGGCTTGCGTCACGTTATGCCAAAATGAATTGTGGGTCTGCTCCACTGCATTGCTTACTTCGCTCACGTGAAAAAAAAATGAGAAAAGTTCAACTTTTCAGGCACTGATGGATCTGTCAGCCAATCAGATTATTGAGTCATTCAAATATATGCAAATAAACTACTCTGATGCCGGCCAATAAAATCGCCTTATTGGTACGACCGGGGAAAGCACACATAAAAGCTGATGTTAACAAAACATCGAGGAAAGGTTAATAATTGCATCTATGAACAGGCAGATTCTTTATGATCAGTTCCTGTGTTTATATACATGGACTGAATTACTTAAACACGTAGCAGCACTCTTCTGGCTAGAACGGGATCGATTTAGGCCTGAAGTAGCCTCAATAAGCCGACTAGTGGGAAGCAATTCCCTCGTCAGCACCGGTCGGTCAACGGGAAGGTGCAGTCTGAAGGCACCCTCAGACTGAGATGAAGTTTAACTGACCTGGAAACAGACTGATGATGACGTTTAACTGACCTGGAGTCAGACTGAGTTGAAGTTTAACTGACCTGGAGTCAGACTGATGATGAAGTTTAACTGACCTGGAAACAGACTGATGATGACGTTTAACTGACCTGGAGTCAGACTGATGATGATGAAGTTTAACTGACCTGGAGTCAGACTGATGATGAAGGTTCCCTTAGTTTTGATGAGAGGTGTATTTATGTATATATACTACCTCATGCTATATTTTCCTGTGATATAAGACTGTATGAATGAATACATGAACTATGGTTACATGACGTCATAAAATAAAAAATGATAAAATGAAAAACATTCAAATGAAACAAGAATAACATATTTGAACATTCTGATGTAGTTTTACCAGTAGGTAAATAGTAGAGATTATATAACATAACAGAGTAAGATAATATAAAATAACAGAGTAAGATTATATAACACAACAGAGTAAAATAATATAACATAACAGAGTGAAGAAGGTGATTTGAAAACGAAATAAAGACCTCACACTCTCCTCCAACGCAGACGCTGTGGGCGTCGTCGTAGGAACAAGGCGTCCCATCATGCACCAATCTCTTGAGGGAAACCACCGCGGCCGTCTCCTTCGACTGGCAGTATAGACGACAGCGCTCATCAGCTGCACACACACACACACACACACATACACAGACTTTAAAGAGTTAAAGAGACGAGTTTCCGTCCAATAACAGATTCCTGACTGATGACTCTAACATGTGAACACACACAAACACACACACACACACACACACACTGCACAATCTGCTTTTTCATTTAAGGCCATCAAACACTGAAATGTGAGATTCAAACCTGAACAGAACTTCATTCTTTTATATGTATATCTGTATGTGTATGTATATATGGGTATTGATAGATATGGGTAATGATATATATGGGTATATAGGTAATAATAGATATGGGTAATTTCATATATGGGTATTGATAAATATGGGTATTGAGATATGGGTATTGAGAGATATGGGTAATGATATATATGGGTAAACAGGTAATAATAGATATGGGTAATTTCATTTATGGGTATTGATAAATATGGGTATTGAGATATGGGTATTGAGAGATATGGGTAATGATATATATGGGTAAACAGGTAATAATAGATATGGGTAATTTCATTTATGGGTATTGATAAATATGGGTATTGATAAACACTGATAAATTGACAGTGTTACCTGGAGGGGCGTGTTTGGGAGGAACGGCCTCCCCGATCTGAACCCGAGTGGTCTTCTGTTATTGGACTTTGGTGCTAGTCACGGTTTGTCCATAACGAACACCATGTTCAAGCATAAGGGTGTCCATCAGTGCACGTGGCACCAGTACACCCTAGGCCGGAGGTCTATGATTGACTTTGTGGTCGTGTCATCTGACCTCTGGCCGTATGTCTTGGACACTTGGGTGAAGAGAGGGGCTGAGCTGTCAACTGATCACCACCTGGTGGTGAGTTGGATCCGCTGGCAGGGGAGGAAGCTGGACAGACTTGGCAGACCCAAACGTGTTATGAGTGTCTGCTGGGAATGTCTGGTGGAACCCTCTGTTGGGGAGGTCTTCAACTCCCACCTCCGGGAGAGCTTTGACCAGATCCCGAGGGAGGCTGGGGACATTGAGTTCGAATGGACCTTGTTCTCCGCTTCCATTGTTGACGAGGCTGTTCGAAGCTGTGGCCGCAAGGTCTCCGGTGCCTGTCGTGGCGGTCGGAAGTAAGGGATGCTGTCAAGCTGAAGAAGGAGTCCTACTGAACCTGGTTGGCCTGGGGGACTCCTGAGGCAGCTGACGGGTACCGGCAGGCCAAGCGTGCTGCAGCGCGGGCGGTCGTTGAAGGCCATGGAGGAGGACTACCGGTTGGCCTCGAGGAAATTCTGGCAAACCATCCGGCGCCTCAGGAAGGGGAAGCAGCCCTCCACCAACACTGTTTACGGTGGAGGTGGGGAGCTGTTGACTTCAACTGGGGATATCATCGGGCGGTGGAAGGAATACTTCAAGGATCTTCTCAATCCCATTGACACGCCTTCCAAAGAGGAAGCAGAGGCTGGGGACTCGGAGGTTGATCCATCCACCACCCGGGCCGAAGTCACTGAGGTAGTTAAGAAGCTCCCCGGTGGCAAGGCACCGGGGGTGGATGAGATTCGCCCTGAGTACCTCAAGTCTCTGGATGTTGTGAAGCTATCTTGGCTGACACGTCTCTGCAACATCGCGTGGCATTCAGAGACTGTGCCTCTGGACTGGCAGACCGGGGTGGTGGTCTCTTTTCAAAAAGGGGGACCGGAGGGTGTGTTCCAACTATTGGGGGATCACACTCCTCAGCCTGGTAAAGTCTATTACAGGGTACTGGAGAGGAGGATTCAGCCGATAGTCGAACCTCGGATCCAGGAGGAACAATGCAGTTTTCGTCCTGGTCGTGGAACACTGGACCAGCTCTATACCCTCCGCAGGGTGCTCAAGGGTTCATGGGAGTTTGCCCAACCAGTCCACATGTGTTTTATGGACCTGAAGAAGGCTTTTGACCGTGTCCCTCATGGCATTCTGTGGGAGGTACTTCAGGAGTACGGGGTCGGGCCCTCTGCTAAGAGCTGTACAGTCCCTGTATGATCGGAGCAGGAGCTTGGTTCGCATTGCTGGCAGTAAGTCAGACTTGTTCCCGGTGCATGTTGGACTCCGACAGGGCTGCCCTTTGTCACCGGTTCTGTTCATTATTTTTATGGACAGAATTTCTAGGCGCAGCCATGGGCCAGAGGGGATCTGGTTCGGGAGCCACTGGATTACATCCCTGCATTTCGCGGACAAAGTGGTCTTGTTGGCTCCTTTGAGCCAGGCCTCCAGCATGTCCTGGGGCAGTTTGCAGCCGAGTGCGAAGCAGCTGGGATGAGGATCAGCACCTCCAAGTCTGAGGCCATGGTTCTCGACCGGAAAAAGGTGGCCTGCTCCCTCCGGGTTAGGGGAGAGTTCCTGCCTCAAGTGGAGGAGTTCAAGTATCTTGAGGTCTTGTTCACGAGTGAGGGAAGGATGGAACGTGAGACTGACAGACGGATCGGTGCGGCAGCCACAGTAATGCGGTCGTATATATATATATGTATGTGTGTGTGTGTGTGTGTGTGTGTGTGTGTGTGTGTATTTACGGTCAGGGTGTTGGTATGGAAGCCAGTGATGTTTCATTCCTTCATGTTCCATAAATGGATTCCAGACTTTACACTGATCCTCTCTGAAAGAGAAACACAACAAATCAACCTGCTGAAATAAACACAGCAAGACAACACACAACAATACATGACAATACACAAGAGTGAACGGTAGATCTACTGACCTGAAGTCAGTCAGAGGTGGACATTCTTCTTGGCTGCACAGTTGGAACTCGTAACTGTTTCCGAAGCAGGTGCGCCCCCCGTTGGCTGGACTGAGAACAACAACAGGTTAGTCTCTCTGATTGATGCATTTGATCTGTGACTTCACAGATGATTGACAGCTCACTCACGCTGGGCTGTCGCAGCGCCTGGCTCGAAATCTGACTCCGCCCCCACATGTCCTGGAGCAGCTGCCATAGGGACTCCATGTTCCCCAGCCACCATCTTGTCTAAGCAGGTTAGGAGTCAACTTCATGCAGAAACCCTTAAAACAGTGCTGCAATGAGACAAGGTTAGCCTAGCTTAGCATAATGACAGGAGGTAGGGAGACACAGCTAGCCTTACTCTATTGAGTTGCTATCCAGTTGCTGGATCAGTAGATCACATGACACCTCTGTTCTGTTTTACCAAAGAGACCATTTTCTCTGTTGACTGCTCATATCAGAAGAAAACATCAAACTCTGTTGACAAGTTGGGACAGATGACCCCTAACCCTAAAACCCTGTCTCAGACAAAAGGGATGTCCTGTGTTCTACTGAGTGTCTGGCATGATTGTGTCCTCACCTTCCCCGGTCCACACTTTGTCCCGTCCAGTGGCGGACCTTTCTTGGGTTTACAGTAGAAAGGGTTGTTGGAGTCGCTGCACCAGAGCTTTTTACACGGGTCAACGTTTGCAAACTGGAGACATAAACAGAAAATCTAAACTTCCTTTAAACAGGAACAGAAAATGTAACCAAAACCAGTGAGAGGAAATATGTTTCAAATCCTCATAAAACTTCAAAGTCTTACTTCTTAAATATGAAGGAAAACAATCAGGATTAAACTGAAAATACCTGATAATCACTGTCCTGTGAGAGAAAATTCAAGCAAGCTTATCAATTAAAGCAAATATGATTTCATCATGATGTTAAAATGTTGGAAAGTCCCAGAACAGAGACGTCATCAGATTGAAGTCTGCAGTTTTCTGTGTGATTTCATCAAACGTCTCATGTGAACAGATGTGTCGTTGGCCTCGAAAACACATCAGCAGGTCACATCTGCACCACAGTCTCACTAAGAACATCACAAACTCATCATCAAGTTCTAGTATCCCAGACTGTTCACCCTAAAGCTGATGCTTATGTTGTTTCTTTTATTTATCTTTTCCCTTTTTGTCCTACATGAATAATTGGTATGTATTGGTGGTGGCTATTGAGTTTATTTCTATGTTTTGGAGTCATATCTCATACGTTTCCTTAAAGTCCCAGTCGGCAAGTGAGGCAGATCGAGGGCACTCAGATTTTGAATGTTTACAACTCTCACACTCCTCCCCCATGACCACCGAGCTCCTCCCCCTCGACTTCGTGCCCTTTGAAACACGGGTCCGATGTTGACTCTCGTTTTATCACAGGCACCGTCGCAATCTCTCTTTTTTTCCCTTGGTTGTTTTGGACCTCCTGTGATAGTGGATCGACCCGAGGGGGGAGGGGCTCTGTGTGTGCACGAACACAGCCCTGCTTGCTGATTGGACAGGATGAGCCAGGCTCTGTCAATTTTTGCAAAACAAACAACAAGCTCTACTTGCACGTAGAGGCACGCTTTTTTTCTAAAACTGGATGATTTTTGTTGTTCTATCGGAGCATGGTGTCGGCTTCAGTGAATATGATCAAAAAAATCTAATCTTTCAAACAGACGAGGACTTCAACATGGAGATCCAATCTCCAGCGTGTTTTGCTATCGAAACAATGCTGGCAGTATTTCTGAAAACTGTAATGGTCAAAGTGGAACAGGTCAAAGGTCACCTACGTTTACATTTAGGGCATTGAGCAGACACTTTTGTCCAAAGCGACTTACAATAAGTACATTTGTGGAAACAAAGAAACCACAACATATCATCGCCGATAATATAAGAATGAAAAAATAGAAACAAGTCTTAAAGTATTAACTGTTCAGCAAGGATACCTAAGTACAACATTGCTATGATCAAAGTGCTACAGGTAAGAACATAGAAGTGCATGGGGTGGGGGGGTGGAAGTGGGTCATGCTATGCAGAGTGGAGGTGAAGTCTGAACAGGTGAGTCTTGAGCCTTTTGCGGACGGACAGACAGACAGACAGACAGACAGACATACTGCAGTACAGAGGCTGTATCCTGGTCCAAAGTCGAAACGACACTGTTGTTCCATGGAGTACTGAAACCCTGGCAACTGAGGCTGAGCCGGCCAATCATGGTTGAATGGGTCGTCACGGAGACAGTCATAGGTACTAAAGAAACAGAAGACAGACAGAGTTGTTTAATTGACATACAGTGATCATTTCAGGTGATGCCTGATGTGGAATTAACCGTCCGTCCATTCTTCCGTCCGTCCGTCGTAGTTGTATTTGTAGTACTCACTGAAGGTACTTCTGCAGCTCCCTCCAGCTGCACCGGGACCAGTGGTACTGATGGAAGGTAGCCTGAACACGTGGGGACATGATGCTGCCCACCGGCACGTCATCAGCACAGTCATTCGCCTCGCCGTCATGCTCCATCCCTAACCTGAGACAGACAGATGCTCAGAAAAACAGAAAGCTAGCGATAAAGTTTAGCCTTTTACCATCTCTAAGTTGATACCTTGAAATCATTATCATCTCTACATGGAAAGCTGGAAGTCATCACTGTCTCACCCTGGACACCTGGAACTTGTATCATCTCACTATGAGCACCTGGAACTTGTATCATCTCACTATGAGCACCTGGAACTTGTATCATCTCACTACGAGCACCTGGAACTCGTTATCATCTCACTATAGACACCTGGAACTCCTAATCATCTCACTATGGTAACCTGGAACTCGTAATCATCTCACTATGGACACCTGGAACTCGTTATCATCTCACTATAGTCACCTGGAACTCCTTATCATCTCACTCTAGACACCTGGAACTCCTTATCATCTCACTATAGACACCTGGAACACGTAATTATCTCACTATAGACACATGGAACTCGTTATCGTCTCACTTTAGACACCTGGAACACATAATCATCTCACTATAGACACCTGGAACACGTAATTATCTCCCTATAGACACCTGGAACTCGTTATCATCTCACTTTAGACACCTGGAACACATAATCATCTCACTATAGACACCTGGAACACGTAATTATCTCACTATAGACACCTGGAACTCGTTATCATCTCACTTTAGACACCTGGAACACATAATCATCTCACTATAGACACCTGGAACACGTAATTATCTCACTATAGACACCTGGAACTCGTTATCATCTCACTTTAGACACCTGGAACTCGTTATCATCTCACTATAGACACCTGGAACACATAATCATCTCACTATAGACACCTGGAACTCGTTATCATCTCACTATAGACACCTGGAACACATAATCATCTCACTATAGACACCTGGAACTCGTTATCATCTCACTATAGATACCTGGAAATCGCATCACTATAGATACCTGGAAATCACATCACTGTATACTTGAGAGTCATTTTGATGCTGTAAATTTGCATGTAGGTGAAATGTGTGGGTTTTGTGCATCTCACACGTGTCCTGTTTCATGGGCAGCCACAAAGGCAGAGGAAAACCCGTCTTCAATGACGAGAACGCAACTCCGATGCAAGTGACACATTCCTGTTACTGGAGCATAACCTGCAGAGAGAGGTCAGGGGGCAGAGGTCAGTCAGGTGGTGTTAGTAGTAGTATTGTATTCAGTGGTACTATTAGGAGCATTGCCCTGCATGCCAAAGCAGCCAAACGTCTTCCTGGTTAGCTTGATGGTGTTAGTAGTATTTGTAGCAGACGTCGTAGTACCCTGCATTGTTAGGGAGATGAAATAATTGTTAATAGTATTTGTAATAAGTGTAGTTAGTAGTTGTACTATTAGCAATAGTATTCCTGCCTGGTCAGGTATATAGTGTTCGTAGTAGTACTTGTAGTATTCATGAAGGCATTAGCAGAAGTACCCTGCATGCCAGAGGGGCCAAACTCCTGCCTGGTCAGGTATATAGTGTGGTCATGCTGCTCAGCGTGGTTCTGCTCCCTGTGCTGGAGATACGACCATCCACAAACGTTCTCCAAACTCTTCTGGGGATTCCCCACAGAGATCAGCTCCTGGGACTGATGGAGGGGGCACCATTACTTGTTTTTACTATGCAGACATATATTGGAGAGCAAACATATAAAAATCAGAATTTGAATCTGAATATGTAGCTTCCCGAGGGCATAAATGCAGTTTGTAACTATACTCTGTTACAAATTAAAGCACTTAAAGTGATGGTTCGGAGTACCATCAATGGAAATTACCAATGCACCCGAGGTAATTTCCACCATGACATCCAACCAAATACCCCTTCGGAAGCATTTTTAGCGATGGTCAGCATTGCAGGTCAACACATTTTTATAAATACTTGTTTTATCAGATCAACAAGTGTTGACAAGTGTTGACCTGATAATACAAGCCTTTATAAACATTTAGCGAAACCTTTTCATACTCTCGCGTGAAACTCGCGTCACGGCATCGGCTGGGTAAACACGGAAGTGGCGTCTATGCTGCGGTAGTGTTCTTTTAAATAAACTCCTGGTGTACTTACAAACTTTCAAATGCCTCGTTTTGTGAGTACAGACCCTATGTGTACTACTGCAGAAGTTTGGTAACATTCCATGCATTATTAGTGGGGTAATTTACGAGATATACCCTCTGTACCGTAGCGCTAGTACTAAGCCATTCGGCTGATAGCGGCTATCTTGACCAATGCTGACCATCGCTAAAAATGCAACTCTGAAATAGGTTAAATACCTTTGCTGCAGACAACATGATGATTCTGACCAGAACAACGTTGATGTTGGCGCCCAGAGAATGATCCTGATAGATCTCATTAACCTGGAAAAGACGTAAATAAGTAAATCCATGCAAAAATATATAATACAATTCTAATAAAATACTAACTTTCATTTTAAATTAACTTCCTAGAACTTTGTAGACTAGTTGGAGTCACCAGCTTATTGTGGTGGAGGGGTTTCCTGTTGGGTTGAGTGAAGCACCAGATCATGGTAAGGTCTGGACCTTGTTGGGCTGCTCTACAGGCCTCTACAATGAGTAGTCGGGGGAAGTGCCCATAGTGGGTTGTTCCCGGAGGACACGTTCCAGTTAGTTTCACAATGTTTGGGCTGGGGTAAAACTGGACTAAATTATGTCAGGCTGGATTAGAGACCAGATAGAGGAGGGACCCACTCAGTATAAATGAACGTTGTAGATTTGGACATTAGTACGTCTTTCAATTCACCTTCCAGCAGCATTATACACAAAGGTAAAATAAGACTCAACATTATGTAAATGTACCACTGAAGCTAACATCGGTCTGCATGCTTTCACTTACTATGTTCATGAAAGTCAGAAGATATTTCTGAATGTGTTCTCGGCCGTGAAACAGTAGAACCGAATAATCCACAGCTAACAAAACCTGGAGGAGGAGAAGAAATTACAGAGTAAAGATTCATCAGATGTCAACAGTTCATTAACCTCTGTTATTAGTTTATTAACCTCTATGTTAACAGTTCATTAACCTCTATGTGAACAGTTCATTAACCTCTATGTTATTAGTTCATTAACCTCTATGTTATTAGTTCATTAACCTCTATGTTATTAGTTTATTAACCTCTATGTTAACAGTTCATTAACCTCTATGTGAACAGTTCATTAACCTCTATGTCATTAGTTCATTAACCTCAATGTTATTAGTTCATTAACCTCTATGTTAACAGTTCATTAACCTCTATGTTATTAATTTATAAACCTCTATGTTAACAGTTCATTAACCTCAATGTGAAAAGTTCATTAACCTCTATGTTATTACTTCATTAACCTCTATGTGAACAGTTCATTAACCTCTATGTTATTAGTTCATTAACCTCTATGTTATTAGTTCATTAACCTCTATGTTATTAGTTTATTAACCTCTATGTTAACAGTTCATTAACCTCTATGTTATTAGTTCATTAACCTCTATGTGAACAGTTCATTAACCTCTATGTTATTAGTTTATTAACCTCTATGTTAACAGTTCATTAACCTCTATGTGAACAGTTCATTAACCTCTATGTGAACAGTTCATTAACCTTTATGTTATTAGTTCATTAACCTCAATGTTATTAGTTTATTAACCTCTATATGAACAGTTCATTAACCTCAATGTTATTAATTCATTAACCTCTATGTTATTAGTTCATTAACCTCTATGTTATTAGTTCATTAACCTCTATGTTATTAGTTCATTAACCTCTATGTTATTAGATCATTAACCTCTATGTTATTAGTTTATTAACCTCTATGTTAACAGTTCATTAACCTCTATGTGAACAGTTCATTAACCTCTATGTCATTAGTTCATTAACCTCAATGTTATTAGTTCATTAACCTCTATGTTAACAGTTCATTAACCTCTATGTTATTAATTTATAAACCTCTATGTTAACAGTTCATTAACCTCAATGTGAAAAGTTCATTAACCTCTATGTTATTAGTTCATTAACCTCTATGTTATTACTTCATTAACCTCTATGTTATTAGTTCATTAACCTCTATGTTATTAGTTCATTAACCTCTATGTTATTAGTTCATTAACCTCTATGTTATTAGTTTATTAACCTCTATGTTAACAGTTCATTAACCTCTATGTGAACAGTTCATTAACCTCTATGTTATTAGTTCATTAACCTCTATGTTATTAGTTCATTAACCTCTATGTTATTAGTTTATTAACCTCTATGTTAACAGTTCATTAACCTCTATGTGAACAGTTCATTAACCTCTATGTCATTAGTTCATTAACCTCAATGTTATTAGTTCATTAACCTCTATGTTAACAGTTCATTAACCTCTATGTTATTAATTTATAAACCTCTATGTTAACAGTTCATTAACCTCAATGTGAAAAGTTCATTAACCTCTATGTTATTACTTCATTAACCTCTATGTGAACAGTTCATTAACCTCTATGTTATTAGTTCATTAACCTCTATGTTATTAGTTCATTAACCTCTATGTTATTAGTTTATTAACCTCTATGTTAACAGTTCATTAACCTCTATGTTATTAGTTCATTAACCTCTATGTGAACAGTTCATTAACCTCTATGTTATTAGTTTATTAACCTCTATGTTAACAGTTCATTAACCTCTATGTGAACAGTTCATTAACCTCTATGTGAACAGTTCATTAACCTTTATGTTATTAGTTCATTAACCTCAATGTTATTAGTTTATTAACCTCTATATGAACAGTTCATTAACCTCAATGTTATTAATTCATTAACCTCTATGTTATTAGTTCATTAACCTCTATGTTATTAGTTCATTAACCTCTATGTTATTAGATCATTAACCTCTATGTTATTAGATCATTAACCTCTATGTTATTAGTTTATTAACCTCTATGTTAACAGTTCATTAACCTCTATGTGAACAGTTCATTAACCTCTATGTCATTAGTTCATTAACCTCAATGTTATTAGTTCATTAACCTCTATGTTAACAGTTCATTAACCTCTATGTTATTAATTTATAAACCTCTATGTTAACAGTTCATTAACCTCAATGTGAAAAGTTCATTAACCTCTATGTTATTAGTTCATTAACCTCTATGTTATTACTTCATTAACCTCTATGTTATTAGTTCATTAACCTCTATGTTATTAGTTCATTAACCTCTATGTTATTAGTTCATTAACCTCTATGTTATTAGTTTATTAACCTCTATGTTAACAGTTCATTAACCTCTATGTTATTAGTTCATTAACCTCTATGTGAACAGTTCATTAACCTCTATGTTATTAGTTTATTAACCTCTATGTGAACAGTTCATTAACCTCTATGTTATTAGTTCATTAACCTCTATGTTATTAATTCATTAACCTCTATGTTATTAGTTCATTAACCTCTATGTTATTAATTCATTAACCTCTATGTTATTAGTTCATTAACCTCTATGTTATTAGATCATTAACCTCTATGTTATTAGTTCATTAACCTCTATGTTATTAGTTCATTAACCTCTGTCAATAGTTCATTAACCTCTATGTTATTAGTTCATTAACCTCTGTCATTAGTTCATTAACCTCTTTGTTATTAGTTCATTAACCTCTATGTGAACAGTTCATTAACCTCTATGTTATAAGTTCATTAACCTCTATGTTATTAGTTCATTAACCTCTATGTTATTAGTTTATTAACCTCTATGTTAACAGTTCATTAACCTCTATGTTATTAGTTCATTAACCTCTATGTGAACAGTTCATTAACCTCAATGTTATTAATTCATTAACCTCTATGTTATTAGTTCATTAACCTCTATGTGAACAGTTCATTAACCTCTATGTGAACAGTTCATTAACCTTTATGTTATTAGTTCATTAACCTCAATGTTATTAGTTTATTAACCTCTATATGAACAGTTCATTAACCTCAATGTTATTAATTCATTAACCTCTATGTTATTAGTTCATTAACCTCTATGTTATTAGTTCATTAACCTCTATGTTATTAGATCATTAACCTCTATGTTATTAGTTCATTAACCTCTATGTTATTAGTTTATTAACCTCTATGTGAACAGTTCATTAACCTTTATGTTATTAGTTCATTAACCTCAATGTTATTAGTTTATTAACCTCTATATGAACAGTTCATTAACCTCAATGTTATTAATTCATTAACCTCTATGTTATTAGTTCATTAACCTCTATGTTATTAGTTCATTAACCTCTATGTTATTAATTCATTAACCTCTATATTATTAGTTCATTAACCTCTATGTTATTAATTCATTAACCTCTATGTTATTAGTTCATTAACCTCTATGTTATTAGTTCATTAACCTCTATGTTATTAATTCATTAACCTCTATATTATTAGTTCATTAACCTCTATGTTATTAATTCATTAACCTCTATGTTATTAGTTCATTAACCTCTATGTTATTAGATCATTAACCTCTATGTCATTAGTTCATTAACCTCTATGTTATTAGTTCATTAACCTCTATGTGAACAGTTCATTAACCTCTATGTTATTAGTTCATTAACCTCTGTCATTAGTTCATTAACCTCTATGTTATTAGTTCATTAACCTCTATGTGAACAGTTCATTAACCTCTATGTTATTAGTTCATTAACCTCTGTCATTAGTTCATTAACCTCTATGTTATTAGTTCATTAACCTCTGTCATTAGTTCATTAACCTCTATGTTATTAGTTCATTAACCTCTATGTTATTAGTTCATTAACCTCTATGTGAACAGTTCATTAACCTCTATGTTATTAGTTCATTAACCTCTGTCATTAGTTCATTAACCTCTATGTTATTAGTTCATTAACCTCTATGTGAACAGTTCATTAACCGCTATGTTATTAGTTCATTAACCCCTATGTTATTAGTTAATTAACCTTGATGTGAACAGTTCATTAACCTTCATTAACCCCTATGTGAACAATTTATTAACCTCTATGTTATAAGTTCATTAACCTCTATGTTATTAGATCATTAACCGCTATGTTATCAGTTCATTAACCGCTATGTTATTAGTTCATTAACCTCTATGTTATTAGTTAATTAGCCTCTATGTTATTAGTTAATTAACCTCTATGTTAACGCTTCATTAACCTCTATGTTAACAGTTCATTAATCTCTATATTATTAGTTCATTAACCTCTATGTTAAATAGTTCAGCCTCTTCAATATAACGCCTCCGACGAGCTGGTCTGGATCCGGACCCCAACACTTTTTGGCTCAAGTTTGGAGAACCTAAAAGAGGACCTGGAGACACACATGAGAGCAACCTGAGTCTTTGGCATTTAGGTAGTCATGTCTTCATAGAAGAACCAGAGCAAACTGTATCTACAGAACCGACAACTGGATCACCATCAATGACAGTTACAAGAGGTTTTGTCAACACAATATCAATACAAAACAAAAATACATAAGTCAGACTTGACGGCTAGTCTCTAAATCCCTCAAATAATATGAACTCAAGTTAATAATGATAATAATGGCGTTCAGTATCTTACATTGTGAATATAAATGTTTTTACTGGATCAAGTCTCTTCTTCATATTTCTGTTCCGATAAAAAACAAATGATCATCATGTTATTAATATTTCTGTGGTTCCAACATAACAATGGAAACACGCTGTGAAGGACATCAGACACTATGAGGTCACAGTGAACCTCAAGACAAGTTGAGCTGAGGTGGAATCAAACTCCATCCTCATTAGACGAGGTGAAGACAAACAGAGACAGGAGCTGAACCATCCGTCAACTCTAAAACCTCTGAAGCCTCTGAAACCTGCAAAACCTCCAGAATCTCCAGATCCCTGAACTGCCGACTGCCACGTTGCTGTGTGTGTGCGTGTGTGTGTGTCTGCCAAGTTTCCTGGAACTGTTTCTCTGGTTTCAGTTTTTCCTCCTGCAGACATTCTGAAGCAGCTACTTGATTCTCCTCTTTGTTTTTACGTGAAGAAACTTCAAACGTTTTGCATTCATGGAACTCAAAATAAAATCAGAATTTAGATCACAACATGTAATCAGAGAAGCATTTCCTGCAGAATGTCATGGGATTGATTGTGACAGACAATTCACTAATCAAGTTGAGCTCCAACTTGAAAATCGTCACAATGTTTGTTTTCTCTACTTCTTCTACAGGTGGTTTCAGCCTCTTCAGCATCCACGTTTACCTGACTTCCTGTCCTCACTCCTGACACGTTTACCTGACTTCCTGTCCTTGCTCCTGACACGTTTACCTGACTTCCTGTCCTTGCTCCTGACACGTTTACCTGACTTCCTGTCCTTGCTCCTGACACGTTTACCTGACTTCCTGTCCTCACTAGTGACACGTTTACCTGACTTCCTGTCCTCAATGACACGTTTACCCTGACTTCCTGTCCTCACTCCTGACACGTTTACTCAGGTAAACCTCACTAGTGACACGTTTACCCTGACTTCCTGTCCTCACTCCTGACACGTTTACCTGACTTCCTGACCTCACTAGTGACACGTTTACCTGACTTCCTGTTCTCACTCCTGACACGTTTACCTGACTTCCTTTCCTCACTAGTGACACGTTTACCTGACTTCCTGTCCTCACTAGTGACACGTTTACCTGACTTCCTGTCCTCACTGACACGTTTACCTGACTTCCTGTTCTCACTAGTGACACGTTTACCTGACTTCCTGACCTCACTAGTGACATGTTTACCTGACTTCCTGTCCTCACTAGTGACACGTTTACCTGACTTCCTGTCCTCACTAGTGACACGTTTACCTGACTTCCTGTCCTCAATGACACGTTTACCTGACTTCCTGTCCTCACTCCTGACACGTTTACCTGACTTCCTGACCTCACTAGTGACACGTTTACCTGACTTCCTGTCCTCACTAGTGACACGTTTACCTGACTTCCTGTCCTCACTAGTGACACGTTTATCTGACTTCCTGTCCTCAATGACACATTTACCTGACTTCCTGTCCTCACTAGTGACACATTTACCTGACTTCCTGTCCTCACTCCTGACACGTTTACCTGACTTCCTGACCTCACTAGTGACACGTTTAACTGACTTCCTGTCCTCACTCCTGACACGTTTACCTGACTTCCTGACCTCACTAGTGACACGTTTACCTGACTTCCTGTCCTCACTAGTGACACGTTTACCTGACTTCCTGTCCTCAATGACAATTTTACCTGACTTCCTGTCCTCACTGACACATTTACCTGACTTCCTGTCCTCACTAGTGACACATTTACCTGACTTCCTGTCCTTACTAGTGACACACTTACCTGACTTCCTGTCCTCACTAGTGACACGTTTACCTGACTTCCTGTCCTCACTAGTGACACATTTACCTGACTTCCTGTCCTCACTGACACTTTTACCTGACTTCCTGTCCTCACTAGTGACACATTTACCTGACTTCCTGTCCTTACTAGTGACACACTTACCTGACTTCCTGTCCTCACTAGTGACACATTTACCTGACTTCCTGTCCTCACTGACACTTTTACCTGACTTCCTGTCCTCACTGACACATTTACCTGACTTCCTGTCCTCACTAGTGACACATTTACCTGACTTCCTGTCCTCACTGACACGTTTACCTGACTTCCTGTCCTCAATGACACGTTTACCTTACTTCCTGTCCTCACTAGTGACAACCAGAATTTGGACGTTGGACTAGAGATACAAAAATATTTAATATGGGTATAAATAATGAGCTCAAACAACAACTCCCCTCTCACCAACACCAACGTTTGGTCGGCGGCGTTCAAACTACGATACTCTACATTTCCTCTCCAGCCTGCTAGCTTCGAAACTACATTCCCAGACAACTAAACAACAATGTGAATTATGTTGGGAAATATCTCGTTGGTGGATTATGTGTGCTCTTGGAACTCCTAACTACGTTTTTTAGTGGTCTCAACCGAACTATGTAGTTTAGTGGTCTCAACCTAACTACGTAGTTTAGTGTTGGCAGTGAGAAGAACTACAGAAACACGGCACACATGTGGCTTTCCTATGCCGACTGGTCTGTTTGCTGCCAGATGTGGAACCAGATGTTTGACCCGGCTAGTCGGCTTGCTCTCACACAGCCAGAACTTACCTTTGCCGTAAACATCGAAATATACGTTTTTAAGGTGAAAATAAGAAATGAGAAGACAAAATTACGATAAATTCAACGCTGATGTTTGTTTACATCAGCAGGTCAATGAGGTCACATTCAAGTGACCTGGTTTGTTTTGGTTTGTATTGATCTGGTCTAACCAGGTTCAGGTCTGAACTCACCTCGGAGGACGTCATCAGACGATTCAGGTTGTTTCCTAATTATGTCTGAGGCTCGATAGACGATGTGTTGTCTTCCTCCTCCTTCTTCCTCATCTCTTCCTGTCCTCCGCCGGTCCAGCGGCTCGATGAAGATCTGGTCCTTACTGGTCCGGATCATCCCGGCCTGCAAACACAGGCAGCCGTCAACCCATTAAACTCTTGACTGACATCATGATTCGTTTGTCCATTTGGTGTTTCACCTCCACATATTCGCTTTTTGTTCACCATTTAGCAGCTTCCTGTTAGAGGCGTTCTACAATCTGAAGCTGGTTTTAATACACAAGGACAACGGCGACAACGAATGCAATTGCGACTGCAATGACGACGGCAATGACGACGGCAATGGCGACGACGACGACCAGAAACACAATGAAACCAGTCAGAAGGTCTGACTGGGATTCTTTTTTATTTCAAACACTGTCAGAAGATCAACTCCTTCAGTCTTCAGGTCAGTTGGAAGTATCTAAATATAAAAAAACATCTGCATTATTTAAACATTTCCTGAACACAAAAGGATCAAAGTGATATGTTGTTGCTGGACTGAGGTGTTCCTGGATCAGTCTAAAGGGTCGCTGTTGCTTTAAGTCACACCAGCAGCTGTAGCAGGAACGTTTTCCTCTTGTGTCTGTCGGCCTTTAAACGCCTCTCATCTTTCCTCCATCTGGCTTCAATCAGCCGACTCAGCTCCACTGTAAGAAGTGAAGGTGAACGAGGACACAATGACACTGAGCTCTCCTGGTTGAAGACTTGGAGATGGACTTGTTTTACAGTGTTTGGTTTGTGTCTCTGGAGGTCTCAAACTGGTCCTGGTCTCTCAGGACTTGTTTCTCTCTGGTTTCTCTTCTGCACTCTGAAAACTTTAACTCTTCACATTAAAATCTGGATTAATTTCTGCTGTTTTTAAAACAAGCTTTTGAAATTGAATTTAAATTAACATCTAACGATTCTTCTCATTCTTCATCTTTTTATGCATTAACGCTAGTTAATATTAAATATGAATGTGTTTGACTGTCTGGTTTATGCTGATCTCAGATCAGATCAGACGGAGGCTGAGAAGGGTCAAAAAACATACAAACATCTCACACCGGCAGCAGCTACAGAGGAGGATGAGGAGTGATGAAGAGGAGTGATGAGGAGTGATGATGATTGGTGATCTTTTGGGTCACCCCCAGGGATGCTTCCCAGGTGGACATGCCCAGAAAAACTCTAATGGTGGCATCCAGGAGGCATCCTGATCAGATACCTAAATACTACATAAACTAGACCCTACCAATGCAAAGGAACAGCAGATCTACTCTGAGTTCCTTTCAGATGTCTGATGTCCTCCCCCTTTCTCTAAGGTTGAGCCCTGCCACCCTACAGAGGAAGCTCATTTCAGCCTCTTGTATCTATGATCTCAGTCTTTGGTCCCTACGTTGTGACCATAGATCTGGTCCAGGAGCTGTTAACTATCCCAGTGCTACTAAATATCATGTTCTGAAGGAGCCACCAGAACCTCTTCATCTGCAAAAAGCAGAGACACAATTCCGAGGACTCCAAACCTGACAATTTCCCCTCCCCGGCTGCATCTTGAAATCCTGTCCATTCAAATCCAAAACAGAATTGGAATAGCCCTGGTGGAGGCGAACACCTACTTGGAACATGTTTTGACTTTGTGACAGGTATATGGACAGAACTCCCTCTGGTTATATAAGGACCGGATGGCTCATAGCAGCATCGATTGGAATATTGTGCTCGTAACCCATATTCCAGCAGTAACCCCCTCAATGCTCCCCAAGGGACCTGGTCATAATCCTTAATCCATAATCCATCCCAACAATGTCCAGAGACATCAGCATCTCAGGGTGGATCTTAGTGAAACAGAGAAAGAGGGACCCAGTGAATTTACCAGTCCATCACAGCTGCTGATGGCAATGGACGTGTCCTCCATGTTGGACACCTCTCCTGTGTAGAAGCAGTCGGCTTCTCCTACTGGCTCAGAGTGTTTGTATCCTGACTCCTCCCACCACTCCATGGTGGCAACCGGGGAGACGAGACGAGGGTTGGGACGTAGCCGCAGATGTAGCTCCAGACCAAACACCGTCACGTTGTAGAATAGCTCTGCCTCCTTAACCCTGTGGCCCCGCCCCCTCCAGCTGTGGCCTGTGTGATTGGACTTTGATGCCTCTATGAGCAGAGCCTGCTGTAACATGGCCTGTCTAGAATTTATTGTATCAATGGGCGTGTCCTTGGCTGTGGGGGCGTGTCTTTTGCTGCGAGGCAGGTGGTGGGTGGAGACTGAAGCTGACAGGAAACGGCCTTCTGAGTTGGTCCTGATTGGACGAACGACACTGAAATCTGACAGCACCTGAGAAAGAGAATCTGAGAGAGAGAGAGAGAGATAGATAGATAGATAGATAGATAGATAGATAGATAGATAGATAGAGAGAGAGAGAGAGAGAGAGAGAGAGAGAGAGATTAAGTCATCACCTGTAGTGATGTCAGTGTGATGTCATGGCATTCACAGACTACAGGATAACTGGGCAGATTTTGTGTCAACACACTTTCACCACAAGACCAGTGTTGCCTCAACCTAACACAGAGGTTTTGTTGCTTAAACCCAACTAAGAGGTTTTGTTGTCCATGCTCACATTTAATAACTTAATGGAACAAAACACAATTGTACTTCATGTATAAAATGTACTTTTGTCTAAACACAAACACTCACATCAACAAGTGGTCAAACCTGGTTCTAAATTTAACCTTAAACCAGGTCTGAACCCTCAAGCAGCCTTTGAAGAAATGTCTTGTTGATTTGGTCCTGACTCTCTGGCAAATACAAGATCAGACACACACACACGCACGCACACACACACACACACACACACACACACACACACACACACACACGCACGCACACACACACACACAGAGGATATGATGAAATATGATCCGAAGACTACACATTCCAAAAATGGCAGCGACGCATAAACACAAAGATTTATGGGAAAATGTGGAGAGGAGAGTTCACTGAGTCAGATACACAAGGGCTTCCATCTGCAACTGGGAACAGCAAAAACACTGGGAACCATGGAGACACAGGGAACACTGGGAACACCTGAAAGTGTTTCACCTTCACTGCAGAGATCAGCACCTGGTGTACTAATCAACAACCAGAGAAGAACGGTTACTTTTACTGGTGATAATATTAGAGGATGACAATATTAGAAGATGTCACAGATGACACAATCAGCTGGCGGCCCTCAAATTGTTCATAGTTGTTTTTCCTCCCTGATCACGAACATGACGACCGGCACCGGTTAAAACCCCGCTATGGTAGAAACCCTTATCTTTTTGAAAGCAAATGAAAAGGCATCAAGCAGGCAAGACAGATTGTTGGTATTTAATCTGCAGTCCCTGGGTCAGGTGAAAAAGAAGACCGGGTATCACAAATGGAAACCTTTGGGTATTACAACAGAAAACAGTTGGGTATCATAACAGAGAAAGACCAGGTATCACAACTGAAAACGGTTGGGTATCATGACTGAGACGCCCTTATCTTTGTGAAAGCAAATGACAGGCATCGAGCAGGCAAGACAGATTTTTTGTATTTAATCAGTAGTCCCTAGGCCAGATGCAAAAAAAGACCGGGTGTCACAAGAGAAAACGGTTGGGTATTACAACAGAAACCGACTGGGTATCACAACCGAAAACGACCAGGTATCCCAGCAGAAAATGGTTGGGTATCACAACAAAAAACAACCAGGTATCACAACAATAAACATTTGGGTATCACAACTGAAAACGACCGGGTATCACAACAGAAAACAACCGGGTATCAGAACTGAGGGGTATTCCATCAAACTCGCTAAGCGCAAAGCCGGGCTAATTTTGATAAGCCTCGCTACCTTTAGCGAGAGCTGCGTTCCATCAACGTGACTTGAGGCACTCTCCGCTAAGTAACCATGGAAATTTATCCGGCCAAACTAGCCTGCCCCGGGGCAGGCTAAACATCAGGCTTACTTTAGCGGGGGTTTCAGAGAAGTCCGTCTGTCGGAAACAACTGTACCAGCAGAAGGTTCCGCCAAGCCTAGTCCTCGTGATTTCGTCACGTGAAAGACCAAAATTTACCAGAATTACATATATGAAGTACAAACAGACTATATTTTCATCAAGCGTCTAAGAATACATGCTTGCAATTAAAAAAATATGAATAAATCGATTATTTTGTTTAACACCTACTGGCCATTTGATTATCCAAAGTCCCCAGTTGGGTGAGTGGTGACGTACCTGCCCTTAAATGTGGGCATCGTAGGTTCACATCCCAGCGAGGATATCTCATGTGTGTGTGTGTTTTTTTTTCCCTGTATAATTGTCTTTAGATCAGTGAATTAGACCAACATTTTACTTTAACTATGATAAATATGTCATACAGTTCCTCAGAACCCAAATATAACTTGCAAAAACACGATAGACATAAAGATGTTATTATTAATAGCATGTTTTAGATCCCAATGACAAAGGCATTGCTGCATGCAATTTTCAGGCACGTAAATTCCTTTCAGGTGAGTTCATTAATAGGTTCATTGAATGTATTCATTAAATTGTTGAGATAAATGAGTTGGTCAATGTATTGCATTTACTAGACCTATCTAAAAAAAAGAGAGAGAGAAAGAGAGACTTCCGGCCAAAGAAAGAAAAAGAAACATCTATCGTCAGGAATTGAACCATCGCCTGCCGCGTGTAAAGCCGACGCGTTACCTCTACACTATCCTCACGTTAGAGAAATTGTTGTCAGTGTTATATTAGAACATGTTACTCTTAACGGTACTTCCGTATTAAATCGCTCGGCAATTCTTGCCCAAGCAGCCTCGCGATTTTTATTTATCACTACAGTATTCCGTTTTTGGGTTATGATGGGTTTGTACTCCTCGTACAGTTCCATCAATTATTTTTGCTCTGGTCTTTTCTGCCATTTTCTCGATGATTCGACATTCACGGTTCTAGTCTGGCTTCATATCCCGTGAACGTGCGTAACACACGACAACGTTAGCCTCGCTTGAATAAGCCTCAACAAGGCGCGGCTGAAATGCGTTAATGGAATGGGTTTAGCCGCAAGTGGAAGTTGGCGCTAGTTCTAACCAGGCTTAACCAGGTAAGCGCCGCTTTAATTAGCGAGTTTGGTGGAATACCCCTCTGGAAAAGACTGGATATCACAACAGAAAATGCCCGGGTATCACAACAATAAACGGTTGCGTATCACAACAGAAAACGACCGGTTGTGGCAAAATAAAAAGGTTGGGTATCACAACAGAAAACTACTGGGTATCACAACAGAAAATATTTGGGTATCACAACAGAATATGTTTGGGTATCAACACAGAAAACGACCAAGTGTCACAACAAAAAAAGTTTTTGTATCACAAAAGAAAACAATTGGGTATCCCAACAGAAAACAGTTGGGTATCACAACAGAAAACTGTTGTATATTACTACAGAAAAAACATGAAAATGACCAGGTATCACAAGGGAAAATGGCCGGGTATCACAAGAGAAAACGGTTGGGTATCTCATTCTCAACAGAAAACAGTTGGGTATCATAACTGAAAACAACCGGGTATCACAACGGAAAACGACCAGTTATGTCAACAGAAAATGACCGGGTATGACAACAGAAAATGACCGGGTATGATAACAGAAAACGGTTTTGTATCACAACAGAAAACTACTGGGTATCACAACAGAAAATGGTAGGGTATCACAACAAAAAGCGACTGGGTATCACAACAGAAAAGGGTTTTGTATCACAACAGAAAACTACCGGGTAGCACAACTGAAAACGACCTGGTATCACAACTGAAAATTATTGGGTGTCACTAACAGAAAACAATGAAACACTTACAGTAGCAGTACCACTATTGTATCAGAATCACTTACAGTTTCTATTAGTGGGTAACTATTAACAAATTTATTAACAGTGGTAGTGGTAGAATTACTAGTAATTAGCAGCCACATTAGTGTTTCCATTCCCAACAGTAGTAGGCTATCAATAGTAATAATTGCAGTATTAAGTAGCAGTAACCATGGTATGGTAGTAGTACCAAAACAGTAAGTATTACTACTGCTGCTATCACTGGTAGTAATAATACTAATGCAATAACAGAAGTTACAGTATTGCTAACAGCAGTAGTAGCAGCAGCAATAGTAGTATCACTCATCATAGTAGTAGCGGTAGAATTACTGTAGTAGTATAAGCAGTAGTAGTAGTAATCTTATCAGTTGTCTCAACTCTGCTGAATACTTACAGTAACATGAGTCCTAACTGTTGTAGTAATAAAAACAGTACTACCCGTAATAATAGAAGTACTATAGTCGTACTACAGTACCAGCAGTAGTAGTACCAGTAGCAGTAGTGGTGGTAGTAGTAGTAGTAGTAGTAGTAGTAGTAGCAGCAGTAGTAGTAGTAGTCTCACCTGCGTTGTCAGTGATGTAAACTGAGTGGAAACAGTCGATCAGCAGCAGAAATACCATAATCAATAATCCACAGTGAAACTGGTCCATTCTGAGAGACAGCTGTGGACTGAGAGACAGACAGAGAGAAGGACAGAGTGAGACAGTAAGACAGAGAGATAATCAGAGAGACATTGAGACACTCAGAGGGAGAGACAGACTAACTGAGAGCTGCTGTGTGCACTGTAACACTCTAACAGACAGTCCTCCACCCTGTCTCACTATCTCCTCCCTCTGTCCCCCTCTCTCTGTGTCGCCGCCTCTCTCTGTCTCTGTCTCATAATCTCCTCCCTCTGCCCCTCCCTTTCTGTCTGTCTGTCTCACTATCTCCTCCCTCTGTCCCTCCCTTTCCGTCTGTCTGTCTCTCTCTGTCTGTCCCTCTTTCTGTCGCTCTCCATCTGTCTGTCCCCCCGCTCCCTGTCTGTCTGTTCCCCTGTCTCTCCATCTGTCTGTCTGTCTCTTTGTCCCACTCTCTGTCTCTCTCTCTCTCTGTCTGTCCCAATCTTTGTCTCTCTCTCTGTCTGTCCCTCCTTCTCTTTCCCTCCCTGTCTGTCTTTTCCTCTGTCCCTCCATCTGTCTGTCTATTTGTCTGTCTGTCCCTCTTTCTCTCTCTGCCTGTCTGCCTTACTATCTGTACTAACAGCAGTAGTACAGTAGATGTAGTCTGGGGGCCGACGACAAAGGTGGAACCCCTCGGGAGGCCGACAACAAAGGTGGAACCCCTCGGGAGGCCGACGACAAAGGTGGAACCCCTCAGGAGGCAGGTGACAAAGGTGGAACCCCTCGGGAGGCAGGTGACAAAGGTGGAACCCCTTCGGGAGGCAGGTGACAAAGGTGGAACCCCTCGGGAGGCAGGTGACGAAGGTGGAACCCCTCGGGAGGCAGGTGATGAAGGTGGAACCCCTCGGGAGGCCGACGACAAAGGTGGAACACCTCGGGAGGCTGGTGACAAAGGTGGAAGCAATCTAGAGGACAACAACAAAGACGGAACCCCTCGGGAGGCCAGTTTCAAAGGTGGAACCCCTCGGGAGGCTGGTGATAAAGGCGGAACCCCTCTTGAAGCAGACAACAAAGAAGGAACCCCTCTGGTTGCCGGTAAAGGACGTAGAACCTCTCTGTAGGATGACGACAAAGTTGGAGACCCTCTGTAACAAGGCCACAGAGACTTGGAACCAGGAAGGGCTACCAGCAACTACAAGGTTGGAGGCCAGAACAGTCATGTGCTACAACGGAACCTGCAGGAACCTGAGTGAGGTTTGGAAAGGTCCCAGAGAGGATCCTTTTCAGTTTTACCTTATTTTTTATTCTAAAAACCAGCTGGATGTCCGGTAACAAAGAATCGGCGGCTGAGCTTGTAAAAGTGTTTTGGAGATATTCTGCAGGAGATTAAAATAAAGATGCAAACACGTTTGTTTGATTAAGTCCCCAGCTTTTCCCTTGCAGACTCTGGAAAGTAGACTAACAGCTGGAAACATGAAACCATTCAAACATCTGCACCGTATTTCTGTTACAATAAACAAGAAGCACCATGAATCTCCTCTCTGGTACCCGGATGCTCTGGATGGAGATTATCCCAGCATGCACCAGCAACCCCCCCTGCTGGAGAAAAGACCGATGTTCAGTTAATGGCATCACACTATTAATTTCATTGAGTAAAGGTGAAAAAATATCAGCACAAACAGCAAAAGTGGAGATTCAAAACATTCATACACAAAACAGTAAATAATAGCAATGACACAAGATGGACAAATAACACATAAAAAAAATGAAATATTATACACACACACACACACACACACTTAAATGAACAGGAGGAGCACAAACGAGAAAAGACACACAAATCAAGGATTAACTGTTAACTTTTGATAAGAATTATAATTATAATATTATTATTAGAGATATTCATGAACCCAGTGAAGGAGGGAATCGTTCCATTATCATATTTATCTGAAATAATCAGAAAAAAAGATAGATCGATGGACAAAACATTTGTAATAATGATATTTCAATCGTTGACGTATCGCAGCAGGGAGTATGGTATCGTGATAAATCAGTATCTCGATATATTTTTTTAACGCTAACACGTTTCGGCTCCACATGAAGCGAACGTGTTGTGTTCAAGGCCTCACATCCCTGTGTGAAAATGAAAGTGTTTCCGGTCACATGTTGTGGTCTGAGGTCTTGCAGGTTTCTGGTCTTGTTTCCTTCTTCGTCCTCATTTAAAGTTTCTCTTATAATCTTGTGATGCCTTCGTTGTTCACTCAGAAAGGTAAGAGCTCAAATCTCTATGTTCACTCACACAAATTTACATATTTATATATTTGTAGAGATGTTTAGTACACAGAGAAAAGAACAACTGTGTTTCACAATAAAACAGCGGTTTCATATCCGCAGACTAATATGAGTAAATGTGTTTCGTGACCAAAATGTCAGCTTGATACCAAACGGATCAAGCTGAATCAAGCAGCAAGTGTGATAACTGTCCTGATGATCGACTTATCAATATTCAGGGGACTTTGACATCAAATCATAATGCAGATAAATGAAAGCTGGTCTCTGTATGAACACACTACAATACATTTTTCAAGTAAAATAACTTACCTGACTAACCTGACTAACAGTCATGTGACACTGAGGACCAAGTTTCACATGTAAATACACATTATACTGTCTGTATTGATTTAATGTGTTATTGTTGAAGGAGAGACGAAGAACTTGGATATAACTGAACTTTCCAGAGATAACCATTGCTATGCTATTATATTTCTGAATATATATAATTAATATTCAGGTTCTTTTTACTTCTTTTTAGTTAATTTTACTAATTTTAGAAATGTTCTGTTTTCGTACTTTAGTGTGAAGACAACACACACACAACACTGAAAGTACAGTGACCACAGGGAAGGGGGCGGAGCCAGAAGAGTCCCTCAGACAGCAGCCATGTTGGTTGTGGTCTGGTCATTCATACTGATGATGAAGATGATGATGATGATGATGAATGATGGTCAGTGGAATTGATCATTTATTTTGTCTTTTCCTGTCGTATAATGTATCCATGGTAACAGTAATAAGATGAGTGACCTCTGACCTTTGTCCTCAGCTGCCTCTGCAGAGACCATCACAGCAGACAGTGGGCAGGAAGTCCTGCTGACCTCAGGCCTGCAGGGGTATCGACGCGGACATGACATCAGGTGGACTCACCCCCACCTGGTGATGTCACTGAAGAAGAACGTGACGGGTCACAGCGGACGCTGCGAGCTGACGGACGACTACTCGTTGAAATTCATCCGCGTTCAGCCTGAAGACTCAGGAAACTACAGCCTGGAGGTGTTTGATGAAAACGGGAAACTACTAAGAAAGAGAGACTTCCTGCTCAGAGTGAAGGGTGAGTCCAGGACCGCTTTGAGGGAAGGAATCTGGAACATCAGAGGTCTGAGGAGTAGTTACAGGGATCTAGGCGGTCTAGGGGCTAGGCTCAGAGGTCTGGGGACTAGTCTCAGCTGTCTGGGGACTAGGCTCAGAGGTCTGGGGACTAGTCTCGGCGGTCTGGACACCAGGTTCAGCGATCTGGGGACTAGTCTCAGCGGTCTGGACACTAGACTCAGAGGTCTGGAGACTAGTTGCAGAGGGCGAGGGACTAGTTGCAAAGGTCTGGTAATTAGTTGCAGAGGTCTAGGGACTAGTTGCAGAGGTCTAGGGACTAGTTGCAGAGGGCAAGGGACTAGTTGCAGAGGTCTAGGGACTAGTTGCAGAGGTCTAGGGACTAGTTGCAGAGGGCGAGGGACTAGTTGAAGAGGTCTAGGGACTAGTTGCAGAGGGCGAGGGACTAGTTGCAGAGGGCGAGGGACTAGTTTCAGAGGTCTAGGGATTAGTTGCAGAGGTCTAGGGACTAGTTGCTGAGGTCTAGGGACTAGTAGCCTCAGTGGTGGAACAAACTCCTGACCAATGCCAGGACAGCAGAGTCATTTGCCATCTTCCGAAAAAGGCTCAAGACTCACCTGTTCAGACTTCACCTTGACTCTACATAGCATGACCCACTAACACCCCCCCCCCCCCCCCAAAAAAAAACCCCTTACCTATAGCATTCTGATGTTAGGACTGTTGCTCTTGAAGTACTACTTTACTCAGATGAGGACCTAACACTTGTTCTATTTTTAGCTCTTACTTTATCAGCAATGATACGTTGTGGTTTCTATCTTTCTTTTGACAAATGTACTTATTGTAAGTCGCTTCGGACAAAAGCGTCTGCTAAATGACCTAAATGTAAATGTAGTTGCAGAGATAACATTGACAGATAACATTGCCTTTTGGTGTACCAGCAGAGACCAGCAGCAGCCTGGTTGTACCTGTGTGGGTCTGCTGCTTCCTGCTCCTCCTCCTGCCCTTCATCATCGTCATCATCCTCAAGAGGAGGCGGAGCCAGAGGACCAGGACCGCAGGTAGTCCAGCAACCAGAGACATGCAGGTTAATAAGAAGTTTATACATGAAGCTCTGCTTTGCTCCTTCAGGTCCTTTGGAGGAAAATCTTTACATGCCGATGTACAGTTGCCATGACAACAAGAGGAAGGAGGAGGTGCAGGATTCTCACTATGGTAACACGCACACACACACCCAAACACACACACACAGATGCTAACAGCTGCTATCAGATGCTAACTTGTTCCACTCTCTACAGTACCCTGTCATCCTGTCGTTTCTACGGAAACACCAATCCCAGAGCAGATGTCTGTGGATGTAGAGAACATCTATGTGTGAAATGTTTCTTTTACTGTTATTCTTTAAAATAAAAAAAGTGATCCAAACATCTGAGAGGAATCTGGTCGTTTGTCCAACGAAACCAAAATCATATTTTCATTATCAACTTTACAGGTCTAGGGACTAGCTTCACAGGTCTGGGGACTAGGTTTACAGGTCTGAGGATGAGTTTTAAAGGTGTTATAGTGTTAAAGGTCTAGGGACTAGTTTCACAGGTCTGGGAACTAGGTTTACAGGCCTGAGGACTAGTTTCACAGGTCTGAGGACTAGTTTCACAGGTCTGGGGACTAGTGTTACAGCTTTTAGGACTAGTTTTAAAGGTCTGAGGACTAGTTTAACAGGTATGGGGACTAATGTTACAGGTCTGAGGACTAGTTGTACAGGTCTGGGGACTAGTTGTACAGGTCTGGGGACCCGCTTTACAGGTCTGGGGACTAGTTTTACAGGTCTGGGGAATAAGAGGACTAGTCGTACAGATCTAGGGACTAGTTGTACAGGTCTGGGGAATAAGAGGACTAGTCCTACAGGTCTAGGGACTAGTTGGACGGGTCTGGGGAATAAGGGGACGATGATACCTTATTGTGTTTTATAAGACGTTGTATAAGGTGAAATAAGAGTACTTCCATTGACCATGTATTGTTGTACTTGTACTTTAAATTTTTTATCGGGTAAAATATATCCGAAATCAGTGGTGTTACTAACTGTTACGTTGTGTTGTAGGGTTAATTACCATTATTGGTAGTAGTAATATTATTTGTAATGCTAGAAGTAGTATTTCTAATAACGTTTGTATTTGTACTACACAAATATCTGAATCATAACAGATTGAATTATATGTTTATTTTGAGATATTTTCATCATAAAAACAACATTGTTTTCATGTTTGTATGCTGATGCTGAAATACTGGATCAGATCTGATGTGTTACATATGTTATAATTCTATTTTGGGTTATAGAAACAAAGAGACAGACTTCTTGTTACAGATGTAGAAATCAACCGCAGCGCTCAGCTGTCCACAACCACTTCCTGTTTCCTGTTCACAGTAAAAAAAAATGTAAAAAGTAAAAGGTAATTTGATGTAAGATTATTAAATAATAACATATTACATAATAAAGTATTATATAAGAAAATAAAAGATAATAAGGTCACAAAATATGCGATAACGTATAATATAACAAAAGATAATAGGATATGAATTGATAAGATATAAGATAAAGTATAATTTAACAAAATGCAAGATGAGATAAATGAGGTCATCACAGTTTCTATGTGACGTAATGTGAAAAACATTTTCATGAAGATGATTCATTTGTGGATTTGTGTGAAAGAAAGAAATATGTTTTAAACACAAGTCTTTAAAACATATTTGTTCTTTGTGGGAAACAAACAGCAGGAAATATTCATCATGTTTCAAGTTCAAACAAAATTACTTTTTAAAAGAATTGATGAACATTAAAGTTGTTATTGTGAGACTTGATGAGGACACACAGACGTCTGTCTTGGTCTTTAGAAGACGTCTGTCTTGGTCTTTAGAAGACAGTGATCTGTTCCTCCTCGTAGTCTCTCTGAGGAGTCTGTGGAGAAACAACAAAACCAAAAACACATTTATAGAAGGTAAACCTGACTTAACATTCACATAACTTTATATAATGTTTATAACATGTATATAACAGTTATATAATAATAAGATATATTAATATATATAATATATTATTAATATTATATATTATATAATATGCATATAACATGTATAACCTATATATAACATCCACATAACCGGCATATAACATGTATACAACATGTGTATAACATGTATATAACGGTATATAACATGTATATAACATTCACATAACCTTAATATGTGTTTTTTAGCATGTATATAACCTTTATATAACATTAATATAACGTGTATAACATGTATTTACAACATACATATAACCTGCATATAACATTCCCATAGCCTTAATGTGTTTTATTACATGTATACAACATGTGTAGAACATGCACATAACACATGTATAACACATATATGTAACATGTGTATAACATGTGCATAACACATGTGTATAACATGTGTAGAATGAATATGAAACATGTATCTACCAGAAACAGCAGTGTGTGGTGGATGATGAACTCTCTGGTGAGTCTGAGTAGATCCTGGTTCAGGGCCTGAAACAAAGTCGGGATCAGAACCACAGCCAGGTTCTGAGCAGACATCTTGTTCACCTGAGAGAACACCTGGACCCTAAGGAGGAGAACCATATGAAGTGAACTCATGTGGATCCTGCTGAACTCAAGTCCTTTTATTGTCGCTTTATTATATATTCACATTTCACATTTTAATATTTCTGTCTAAACACTGAAGTTTAAACAAGTTTGTGTAATTTTGTCTAAACGTCACTTCACTTAATTTAATATCCATCTGTGTGTGTGTGTGTGTGTGTCTGTGTGTGTTACATGTAGAAGTGTCCAAACAGTGCGTTGAGTGTAGCCCTGTTGTCATCAGGAAGTTGCCGTAGCAACTGTCGGTAGGCTTTAAACCTGGAGCGTTCATCTGAAATCACTGAGAGAGAAAAGGAGTGAATGCTACTACTCTGTTATACTACTATCACAGATACTGCAGTGGTAGTACTCTGGTATACTACTATCACAGATACTGCAGTGGTAGTACTCTGGAGTTCGACTACCACAGATACTGCAGTAGAACTACTCTGGTGAACAGTTACTGTGCTTTAAGCAGCACAAGTACATGCAGTACTACCAGTGTACTAACGTGCAGCATGGATCCACTGCTGCCGGTCTCCGTCGGGGATCAGACTCCGCTGCTGTCGGACGTACTGTTTGAGGGCGGAACCAGCGTCCAGAATACCCTGCTCGTCACTCTCCAGAGGGGCGGAGTCAGGTGACGTCATCAGAGCCTCCACTAATCGGTTGACTTTGGAAGTGAGGCCACAGCGGCGGTACACACCTTCAACCTTCAGACCTGAGAGACAAACAGACAGGGACACTGACAGAAGGTCCCAGAATCCTCCCCGTGATTCTACATCAGGAACACAAACTGGTCTCACCGAAGGTTGTGATGTGGGAGATGCAGCGTTCGATGGCCGGTGGGACCGAACCTCTCGAGACCACATCCGGGTACAGAGATGGACGAGCAGAGCTCTGATTGGCTGCAGGAGGACGCTGTTGAGCTGCTTTGTGATTGGTGAGAGCTCTCTGCAAGTTGCTGAACCAGCACTGACAGCTGTGCAGCTCCTCGAACCGCAATGACACCGTCCTGATGAGAAGGACGACAAGACGTGATGTCACATATGCCTGTGGTGAGCTCAGCCAATCAGAAGTAAGGAAACCCAAACCCTTAAATTGTGCAAAATAAGAGAAAAATCTGTCAATCTGCCGTAAATTTGAGAAAAGTATCAGTGAGGGAGCACACCTGTCTTCTGTCACCATGGTGATGATGTTTTCAGATGGATCCATTTCTGAAAAAGGGTTGTGACATCACATTTAATGATGACAGGATACCAAGTATAAGTACTTACATTTGGGCACTTTCTGATACAGAGTACTTAATAATACCATTAAAGGTTTTCTTTTGATCAGACGTTCTTCACTTTTATAGCAGATATCTTAATAATCAACCATTTAAATATTTAAAATAAAAACATATACAATAAGAGCGCCCCGAACCACAGCACTATCTCGGAAGCACAGTTAGCTGCAATCCTCTGGCTCAACCCGGACCCTGACCAAAAGGCCCAGAATAGAGCCTTGTGGGACTCCATCTGACTCTTCATCCTGTCTGTTGATAACCATGTTTACATATTAAATTATACTAAAAATAAAGAAGACATCTTTGTTTTTCTGAGTCAATCAGTAGTTCCAACATGTTCCAACAGATGAAGCTAGAGGGGAACATAAAGAGCGTGTTACCATGGTGATTGAGCATGTCCAGATCCATCCTTAGAGTCTGCTGTTTGTGTCTGTGGACGGGATGAACGCTGATGCCATCCTCCCACAGCAGCAACCAAGCATCAGCGTGGCTTGTGGCTCCGCCCACTTCAACAACACGTACTTTACTGATTGCAGTAGCTCCGCCCACCTCCGCATATGACACTCCCCCGGGGAGAATTACCTGGAAACATGAACTCAGGTTACACTGATAACTTGATTTCAGAGAGGCGGGGCTTACCTCTACGTTTCATCATGACTGAAGGAACCACTATTGCTGCTTTGTACACAAGTGGAACCTCGTTTATTGAAACCACAGACCGTCTCTGGACTAATATGAGGTTCTATCGTAGAATTCTGGGAGACCACAGAACGCCGCAATATGTTTCCACTTCTAATTTAGTGAAACTAGACACTGATATCATGCTATCAACTGTTCAACTGTTCATAGTAAAAATGTCATATTGATGACTAGAACACAGGTTATATTGATAACTAGAACTCAGGTTATATTGATAACTAGAACTCAGGTTATATTTTGATAACTAGAACTCAGTTTATATTGATAACTAGAACTCAGGTTATATTGATAGCTAGAACTCAGGTTATATTGATAACTAGAACACAGGATATATTGATAGCTAGAACTCAGTTTATATTGATAACTAGACCTTAGGTTATATTGATAACTAGAACACAGGATATATTGATAGCTAGAACTCAGGTTATATTGATAACTAGAACTCAGGTAATATTGATAATTAAAATTCAGTTTACATTGATAACTAGAACACAGGTTATATTGATAACTAGACCTTGGGTTAAATTGATAACTACAACACAGGTTACATTGATAAGTAGAACACAGGTTATATTGATAACTAGAACACAGGTTATATTGATAACTAGACCTTGGGTTAAATTGATAACTAGAACACAGGTTAGATTGATAACTAGAACACAGGATATATTGATAACTAGAACTTGGGTTGTATTGATAACTAGAACACAGGTTATATTGATAACTACACATCAGGTTATATTGAAAACTAGACCTCGGGTTATATTGATAACTACAACACAGGTTACATTGATAAGTAGAACACAGGTTATATTGATAACTAGAACACAGGTTATATTGATAACTAGAACACAGGTTATATTGATAACTAGACCTTGGGTTAAATTGATAACGAGAACACAGGTTAGATTGATAACTAGAACACAGGATATATTGATAACTACACCTCAGGTTATATTGAAAACTAGACCTCGGGTTATATTGATAACTACAACACAGGTTACATTGATAAGTAGAACACAGGTTATATTGATAACTAGAACACAGGTTATATTGATAACTAGACCTTGGGTTAAATTGATAACTAGAACACAGGTTAGATTGATAACTAGAACACAGGATATATTGATAACTAGAACTTGGGTTGTATTGATAACTAGAACACAGGTTATATTGATAACTACACATCAGGTTATATTGAAAACTAGACCTCGGGTTATATTGATAACTACAACACAGGTTACATTGATAAGTAGAACACAGGTTATATTGATAACTAGAACACAGGTTATATTGATAACTAGAACACAGGTTATATTGATAACTAGACCTTGGGTTAAATTGATAACGAGAACACAGGTTAGATTGATAACTAGAACACAGGATATATTGATAACTAGAACTTGGGTTGTATTGATAACTAGAACACAGGTTATATTGATAACTAGAACACAGGATATATTGATAACTAGAACTTGGGTTGTATTGATAACTAGAACACAGGTTATATTGATAACTACACATCAGGTTATATTGAAAACTAGACCTCGGGTTATATTGATAACTACAACACAGGTTACATTGATAAGTAGAACACAGGTTATATTGATAACTAGAACACAGGTTATATTGATAACTAGACCTTGGGTTAAATTGATAACTAGAACACAGGTTAGATTGATAACTAGAACACAGGATATATTGATAACTAGAACTTGGGTTGTATTGATAACTAGAACACAGGTTATATTGATAACTACACATCAGGTTATATTGAAAACTAGACCTCGGGTTATATTGATAACTACAACACAGGTTACATTGATAAGTAGAACACAGGTTATATTGATAACTAGAACACAGGTTATATTGATAACTAGAACACAGGTTATATTGATAACTAGACCTTGGGTTAAATTGATAACTAGAACACAGGTTAGATTGATAACTAGAACACAGGATATATTGATAACTAGAACTTGGGTTGTATTGATAACTAGAACACAGGTTATATTGATAACTACACCTCAGGTTATATTGAAAACTAGACCTCGGGTTATATTGATAACTACAACACAGGTTACATTGATAAGTAGAACACAGGTTATATTGATAACTAGAACACAGGTTATATTGATAACTAGACCTTGGGTTAAATTGATAACTAGAACACAGGTTAGATTGATAACTAGAACACAGGATATATTGATAACTAGAACTTGGGTTGTATTGATAACTAGAACACAGGTTATATTGATAAGTAGTGATAGCTAGAACTCAGGTTATATTGCTAACTAGACCTCAGGTTAGATTGGTAGCTAAAATGCATGTTAGATTGATAACTAGAACTCAGAATATAAAAATTAAGTATAAGCATTATTTTTCTACGCGTTTACATTCATACCTTTAGTATGTGAACCAGGTGACTCAGCAATGCCTCTTTGTTGTCAGCAGCACAGATCAGCTGATCGCTTGGAGTCACCATCTCAAACTGATGAGCTGCTCTGTGGTACACGAGGTATACGAAGCAGTATTAGTAGTATTAGCAGTAGTGGTAGTAGTAGTTATAAGTAGTGGTGGTAACAGTACTAGCAGTAGAGGTAGTATTAGTATCAGCAGTATTTACCCGTCTTTGAGGAACACAGACAAAACTTCTCTGAGGTCAAGGACGTCACATGCTGCCGAGTCGTTCTCTAACGAGAACAGGAAGCGGTCTTCCTCCAATTTACCATGAAGTGTCTCTTCTTCCTCACCTACACACACACACACACACACACACACACACACACACACACAGTAAGCAGAGTATAGCAACATTGTTTTTCATCATTGTTTATTTTGATATTCCACCTGCTCATTCTAAATGTCTTACCTGAGGGGGCGGAGTCAGGTCTGCTATTGGCTGACTGTGGCAGGTGAGGTGGAACATCTGAATGAAAAAACATGTCAAGATGATGAAATACAAAGCTTTGTTTATATACCAAGAGACTATTAATATTAACACAAGTATATATAAAGTTGTGTGTGTGTGTGTGTGTGTTTATTTGTGTGTGTGTTACCTGTGTACTCATTGAGGCGGAGCAGCTCGGTCTGCAGAGCCTGACCAGCCCTCTCAGCCAGCAGGATGGGGGAGGGGCTCTGAGGATCTGACTGGCACACCTGCACACAGGTATGTGTATTTACATGTGTGGGTGTGTGTGTTATTTGAGTTATTGTGAGTCATAAAAAGTGTAAAACCATCAGACCTTCGCTCCTGAACAGATCAGAGACATCGTTTCTTCTACGTCGTCTCCACAAACCACCTGAAGAAACCTCTGTAACACACACACACACACACACACACACACACCAAATACACTTGTGTGAACAGGTGACGTTTGTAGTAACTTCATGCCCAGTTCCTGCTGTGTTATGACATTCTGATGGACTGGACTGAGTCAGACCTGATCCATCAGCGACGGTGAGGAGATCAAAGCGTGGACCCGTCTGTAGCGCCCCCTGCCGTATTTATCCTGTATGAACTTTGACCTCTTTTCATCAGAGGACCCTGGACACAGTTGCTCTGCCGCTGGCACAGCTGGAGCCCACACTTCATTGGCCAACCGGTTACCATAGGCAACAAAGAGCTGGGAGAGGGAAGGGTTAAAGGGTTCAGTCCTACCTCACCGATATGAGGGGTTCAGTCCTACCTCACCTGTATGAGGGGTTCAGTCCTACCTCACCTATATAAGGGGTTCAGTCCTACCTCACCTGTATGAGGGGTTCAGTCCTACCTCACCTGTATGAGGGGTTCAGTCCTACCTCACCTGTATGAGGATTCAGTCCTACATCACCTGTATAAGGATTCAGTCCTACCTCACCTGTATGAGGGGTTCTGTCCTACCTCACCTGTATGAGGATTCAGTCCTACCTCACCTGTATGAGGGGTTCAGTCCTACCTCACCTGTATAAGGGGTTCAGTCCTACCTCACCTGTATGAGGGTTCAGTCCTACCTCACCTGTATAAGGGGTTCAGTCCTACCTCACCTGTATGAGGGTTCAGTCCTACCTCACCTGTATAAGGATTCAGTCCTACCTCACCTGTATGAGGGGGTCAGTCCTACCTCACCTGTATGAGGGTTCAGTCCTACCTCACCTGTATAAGGATTCAGTCCTACCTCACCTGTATGAGGGGGTCAGTCCTACCTCACCTGTATGAGGGTTCAGTCCTACCTCACCTGTATGAGGATTCAGTCCTACCTCACCTGTATGAGGGTTCAGTCCTACCTCACCTGTATAAGGATTCAGTCCTACCTCACCTGTATGAGGGGTTCAGTCCTACCTCACCTGTATGAGGGGTTCAGTCCTACCTCACCTGTATAAGGATTCAGTCCTACCTCACCTGTATAAGGATTCAGTCCTACCTCACCTGTATAAGGATTCAGTCCTACCTCACCTGTATGAGGGGTTCAGTCCTACCTCACCTGTATGAGGGGTTCAGTCCTACCTCACCTGTATGAGGGGTTCAGTCCAGACCTTGTTGTCCATCTTCAGACTGCGCACTTTGGACAGGTTGCTGCCAAGAGCTCGATGCTGACCTAAGAACTGACACTGTTAGCATTTTGCCTTCAAACCAACAGATCTGCTAGCAGCATTAGCATTCCACATTGTGTCCGCAGGTGAGGTCATTTAAACAATTCTAATTAAATTCCGTCAGCCGCCTGCTACTCAACTTTTAAGCCAATGATTTTTAGTTAATTAGCAGGTTTGTTTCCAAAACTACAAAGGGATTATTCACGGTCCTGAATTTGGACAAACACAGTAAATACACCAGAATGTAATAAGGCAGCAGAAACAGGTGGGTAGACATGTGACCACCTCCGATCTGTGCCCTCTGACCATCTATCTGTGACCTATGACCTCCAGCTGCTGTTTTGTAAATGTAATGTTTGTGAAGTAATCTCTGAGCCTCCCATTACCTGCACATGTGTGACAGATGACCAGCAGTAGGTTGACCGACGCCCACTCAGGATTGGCAGCGCCACAATCGGCACACACTTTGTTGTCGGGGTTTTCCCAGAGTCGCATTGCCAGATGATTGCTACACAGAGCACTGTGAATGAATGATGACAGACTGTCCAACCAGATGGCCAGATCCTTTGATGAATCAAGAGACAGGCTACAGGCAGGGGCGGGGCCACAAAGAGACAGGGGCGGGGCCACAAAGAGACAGGGGTGGGGACAAAGAGGGAGACATAAGGTTAGGACCTGATATCACTTTAGACAAACAGACAGACACATAGACAGACATGTAGACAGAGACCCAGGTAGTCAGTGAGACAGACAGATGGGTAGTCAGTCAGACAGGTGCGCACTTGAAGCTCTTGTATGGAGTGATGAGGGTAAATGAGTGTTTCCCCGTAGACTTCACCGAGGCCACATTCAGGGGAATGGAGAAGGAGGCGATGCCCAGTTGGAAGCCCTCCTTGTTGGGATAAATCCAGAGGTCATGACCCCAAACAGCGGCGTAGGCACGGCTCCGTGTGTCCTTCATGGTGAGTGGTCCATGGAGTTCTGGGGGGGTGGGGCTTGGCTGGCCTCGAGATGCTAGCAGAGATGCGACCCAGCCTTCATGAACCTCTGAGAGACAGAATCAGATGTTTCAAACCTGTGTTGTGGAAAAATGAATCTGCCCAATAAAGATCAACAACCAGGATCAGCTTTTTCTCCGAGGTTTATTCCACTAAGTATTCTCATCTGCAGAAGAAAGTACTGTTCACCCCTGCCTTCTGATGCAAAGGTTCAGAATCAGCAGGAACGACCCTGAGTCCAACAGCAATCTCCCTTTTAAGGAGGAGGAACCAAAGGACGGATCATGTCCTATCTTACAAAGACAAGATGTACAGGCAAGGTCAAGATTTACAGAACACAGGCGTCATAGTCCTGAAATTATCTTATGTCAATGTGGCATTCATGTTCATATCATAGACAAACAGGCATTAATTTTCGTCATAGCATAACAGTCAGAAAGGAGATGCGGATCGACGTCTGACCTGACAAATATTCTGATAATAAATTACAGACATCCAAAATTCCCATTACACCTGGAAACTCAAAAGTCAGCTATCATCTGAGACACCAGACCAACAGCCTCACCTCACATCTGGTACTTACCACAGGACACATTCACTTCAATTTGGGTGTCCAGTAGGGACCAGTACAAAACAAGAGGGACCCGTTGAGTCATTTACCATCATTATGAGCCATGAAGTCGTAATGTTTCTTCCTGAAGTAAACAGAGAATCTGCGTTTGTCCTGTTTCTTCACGTTGGTGATGCTGGAGACATGAAAGAGGACCTCACTGAACCGGTCCTGTTCAAGAGGACAAACACACCATAACTGTACAGACAGACAGACAGACAGGTATAGGTATATACATAGACAGGTGGAGACAGTGACTTACAGTGCGTTTTTTCCACAGAGACATCAGCTGTCCATCCAACGTCGCCCATAAGACATTGTGTCTGAGAGAGACAGGGAACAAGTCCTCAGTCCGTTTGTCCATCAGCCTACCTGTCTCCCATCGACCCAGCTGTCTGTCCATCTAATTGTCCACCCATCCATCATCCATAAATCTGCCTTCTTAACACATCTACACTGATTAACAGGTGAGCCTGATCCGGTGTTCCCCAGGTATCAATAATAGGGCTCCAGTTGTTTTACATTACATTACATGTTAAACTCCCTCGATCCATTTGCTTCATCACACACGAGGAGCTGAATTCATTTTATGATTGATAACGATAATGACGATGATGATGACGATGATTATGATGATGGTGTTACCTGAAGCCCTTCCAGACATCCAGCCAGCTTGCTCGGACCACGGTGTTCAGTTGAGTTGACCTCCCCCCGCCTCCCTTCTTCCTGGACACCCGGATAGTTGCCGTTCTGCAGGACAAACATCCCAAACTCACATTTACATTCTGGGGACATTAAAGCTGTGTAGTTCGGATCTGGAGTCAAACATGCTGAAAACCAAATGAGACCTGAACAACTTCACTGGAACATGCATATAAAGCACGTCTACTAGCACCAATTTGCCTCGCTTCCTTTATTTTTTCATATATGTATTGATAACTCTTCACACCTTATTTCAATACATCTTCAACGTATTCAAAATCTGATAACTTCCTGTCTGACATTCATAAAATCTAGACTGAACAGCTGTGGGTTTGGTTCAAAGCTTCTCCATCCTGCTGCACCTAGTTGATGGTGAAATGGATTCTGGGATAATTGTTAACAAGGCGGACATTATTATTATTTGTGTACCTCGGGATCTTCTGCTTCATGGGCTTGCCTGATTGGCCAGGAGGATGAGGAGGGGGCGGGGCCGGCCTCGTGGGGATCAGACGACCTGCAGGACTGGACGGGAGGCTGCAGAACAAAAACATGAAAGATGTGTTAGCAAAAAAGAATGCAGCAGCAGTAGTGCTTGTAGTAATGTGTACATACTCGTAACCGCTATTTGAATATGGGTTAGAAACAGGAACTTCTTCCATTGGTCCACTGGCACCAGAGGGGGCAGGGCTAGCTCCGATATCTTCCTCCTCATTGGATGAGTCAGTGTCACCATCCTCTTGGCTCGCCCAACAAGCCAAAACGGTTGTGTAAGGGCTTTCTTCTTTGACGATGTAAGGAGACCGCTTAACAACTGGAACCACAACAAATGAAAAGGGAATGAGTATGGCAGGAGGGTGAAGACCAGGGGGACTCACTGAAGTCCCTCCAGGTAGGAGGACTCACTTGGTCCAGTCCATTCAACCGTTGAACATCAGGGATATATATATATATATATATTCGAAATAAAGTAATTTGTTCTGTCCACTTTTATTCACTAGACCGTCCCATGTGTCTCTGGTCTCTGCAGCACCAGAACTGGAGAGGTGTGAAAGGACAAGGAAACCAAAGACGGAACTGAAAGTTGCCAATGGGGGATTGTTACGTTCAAAGGCTGATTTATTTTTTGTCCGACCAGTATTTTGTTGGGTTCACTTCCCACCTAATGAAGTAAATCCAAGTTCCACTTAGTGAGTCTTTTTCTCTCACTTCTCCTGCTATAAGTGTTTTAATGTGGCTCACACTTGTTGAGTCTATTCAATTTGACATGTATTTTGTCAGTGTAGCTTTTGCCTTTTGGACATTAGCAGTGTGTACTTTATCCTGTTTGAGGAATTTAATCCTATTTCATAGTGCGTTTTGAAAAATGTCCTTGTGAACCACACCTGTTCTCTGCACTTACTGTATATAATTTTATAATAATTATAATAATGAAGAAAGAATCCGGTTTAACACCTCCAGTACCTTCCTCTGGTGGCCCAGCAGCTTTCTCTAGTGGACCCAAGGTAACTCCTGCGTTCTGGTCTAAAGTTGACATCACCAGCTGTGACAAGGCTCCAACATCTGGACACAAACACAGACAACAGGTTGCTTAGCCAATCAAGAGGGAGCATCTGTTAGTTTAGACCTGTTGGACCAATGAGAGAGCAGCAATGTCTCCGTTTGATTGGTCGATTGACGTACCTGTGTGAGTGGCTCCGACCCTTGGCACTGAGGGGAGGTGGAGTTCAACAGCTGACTGGGTGGCTGGGGTCGTCATGGAGCCAACAGCAGGATTAACCACGCTGCTAACAATCCCAGCTAAACTAGGTATGTTAACTAATGAGCTAGCGATGCTGTCTATGCTAACAGCGTTAGCAAAAGTTACAGGTGCAGCGGTGGAGGAGGAGCTAGCAGCAGTTTGGTTAGCCATGGGGCTAGCAGTTCCTGCTAAGCTAGGTATGTGGGTGGCAATGCTGTTAGCAATGCTGTCTATGGAGGGGGGGGCTGAGGGGACACGTGGGGTGGGGGCGGAGCCTCCGATGATAGCAGTGATTCCAGCCAATGAGGGGATACTGGTGGCGATGATGTCAGTGACCCCAGCCAGAGTCGGGTAGACAGGTCTACGGTCTGACCCGCCAATAGGAGGAAGAGGAGGAGCATCTTCACCTGAGGAGAGGACACAGTGACATCATCCTGATACCTCAGTTGCAGTTCAGCTGACCTCCACTAGATGCTGCTCAAACTCTGGAAACTACAAATACAGGCAATATGTCTATCTAATAAAGGTACTATTTGATCAAACTTTCACAATAAAATGTGTATTATGATTAGTGAACTGTCAGTGTGTGGGGAGACTTTCACAATAAAAGTTGAATTGAGGTGATATTAAAGTTTAAGTCAGATGTTTGTTCATGTTTTCTTTTAATAATCATGAAAATCATGTTAAGACTCCAACCAACAACATGTTAGTCCGTCTGTCAATACTTCCTGTCTGTGGTTCATTGTTTCTTACTGTCAATGTAAATATTTAAAAACATCAATATATGCAGTTTCTTAAGGAGGAAATGGTGACTTTGTTGGGACTATTTCCAGCGGCAGATGAATCCACATTTAAAGTCCCAGTCGGCAACATTTTTTTGATCATATTCACCGAAGCCGACACTATGCTTCAATAAAGCAACATAAATAATCAGGTTTTAGAAAAAAAAGCTTGCCTCTACATGCACCAGCCTGTTTGTTTTGCAAAAAATCAACACGGCCTTGCTCATCCTGTCCAATCAGCACGCAGGGCTGTGTTCGTGCACACAGAGCCCCATCTTCCCTCGGGTCGTACCACTATCACAGGAGGAGGGGAGGCGGAGGGAAGTAGCAACAAGCTTCCAATTCCTCGGTTAAAAACCGAAACGAGGAGGTCCAAAACAACCAAGAAAAAGAAAACACCAGAGTGCCCTCGATCCGCCAGACTTGCCGACTGGGACTTTAAGTCACAGTGAAGTGTGTGTTGATGGTGATGATCACACATTTACTGCTGTTTGTAATTGGATGATGGGAGTATTAGTAGTGAACCAGTAAAGGAATCAAGAGAACCTGAACCAGTTCATGTGATCTTCCCATTCAGCTGAGATTCCTTCATCAGCAGACAGAAGATAAACTGGTTTGAGATAATCACCAGTTAAACGGAACAAACCAGTTGGACTGTTCACGCTGAAACACGCCGAAAGACGTCAGCAGTTTAAAAATAAACTGATGCTGGAATCATGTGATGCAAACGGAGACAATAGCAGAAGTTCCTTATTTACACAGAAGATCTATGAGCTGCCAACGTTTCCCTCCATCAACAGTTTACACACACTTCTGCCCAGTGTGTGAGTGTGTACGTGTGTGTGTACCTCTGCTCAGGTGAACTCCATTAGAGAAAACTGGTTGTAGATTTTCACCGATCACATTTCTGAAACCAAAAACTTTGTGTTTGAATCCAATAATTATCTTGTACTGTGTGTGCAGGTGTGTGTGTGTGTAGGTGTGTGAACTCACCCTTCCAATGAGGAGCCCAGACTGTCCCTGGTGTAACGAGCTCGAGGTTTGGGGACAGGAGGTGGAGGAAGAGGATCCATCTGGAGAAGAAGAGCAATCAGGAAACATCATCGTCTCCAAGCAACAAACATCGTAAACACACCTCAGGGTTGAATCCAGATGTGAGAAGAGATCGTCACCATGGTAACCTGGTCCAGGTTTCATTCAGAGAGTTCAGAGACAGGACTTTCTCTCTGAGTTTAGCCGATGGCTCTAAACGATGGAACCTTCTAGCGTTGTTCAGGAACTGTAGAGCTTCTTTTCAAAATAAACTTTTGTCTTCACATCACAGACGATTAGAATTGGACAAAGCTGTATCCATTTGAAAGCCTTGGGTTATAAACGTCAGGTTTCTGGCTTCTCCCAGACCAGCTGTTTGAGGATTGAACCCTGACCCTGTCGGAGGATTGGACCCTGGCCCTGTCGGAGGATTGGACCCTGATCCTGTCGGAGGATTGGACCCTGACCCTGTCCGAGGAATGAACCCTGACCCTATCGGAGGATTTAACCCTGACCCTGTCGGAGGATTGAACCCTGGCCCCGTTGGAGGATTGAACCCTGACCCTGTTGTAGGCTTGAACCCTGACCCTTTAGAGGATTGAACCCTTACCCTGTGAGAGGATTGAACCCTGACCCTATCGGAGGATTGAACCCTGACCCTATCGGAGGATTTAACCCTGACCCTGTCGGAGGATTGAACCCTGGCCCTGTCGGAGGATTGAACCCTGACCCTATCGGAGGATTTAACCCTGACCCTGTCGGAGGATTGAACCCTGGCCCTGTCGGAGGATTGAACCCTGACCCTGTCGGAGGATTGGACCCTGACCCTGTTGTAGGATTGAACCCTGACCCTGCTGTAATAACTCTCTGGATGGTTGCAGTTGTTGAGACTCCGCCAGCATCTCTGCTCTCAAAAACCTTTTTCCCAATTAGGTGTTCTTCTTTCAGAAAAGTACAGGTCCTCACATGCGTTTGGAATTTCGCTGGACTCACTTTTAAACACTGTGGTCCTAGATGAAGGATGTCTCTCTCAGATCCGTGCTTCTGGTCCTTCACTTTTAAAAGGACTTGGAGTCCGCTGATTCCCTCCAGTTGACTAATGCTGCAGTGATAGATAGTTTTCAGATGTCAGGTCAGTTGACCAATCCAACGCTATCGAAGCCATACTAGCAGGAATTCAGTTCCACATGAGCTGTCAACAGCCAGCATCCCAGAGCCTTCTGGGTAATCCTCCATTCAGTGGTCTTAAAAGGTCTGCCAGGAAACGATGACAGTCTACTTCTCTCAGATCCATGAATACACAACCAGATCCGTGAATACACCACCAGATCACTTTCATTAAGTGCATGAGCTCACCTTCTTTACTTCTTTCCTGACAGATCATTCATGGCACTCAAATGATCATAAGAATACTGCTCTCTGTCCCTTTCCTTCCAAGATCAAATTCCTGAATCATTGCTCTTCAACCTCGACTATAGTATTAAAAAGAGATACTCAAGTGCAAGTACTTCAAAATCATCAACACAAACATCTGAAGAACTCTGATGCAACTCCATTAAAAAGAAGAGAAGAAGAAAAAATTCAGTTCAAAGTTCTTACTTTGTTGTGAACTCCTCGGGCCGGCCAACAGGTAAGACCTGCTGTTCACCTGTCGTCCTGTGTACCTGTCGTCCTGTTCAACTGTGTACCTGTCGTCCTAATCACCTGTTGTGTGTACCTGTCGACCTGTGTACCTGGCGTCCTGTCACCTGTCTGTCTGTGTCAGTAAATGTTTTCCGTCCTCTCTGCACCAAAGGTTATGTATTTAGATCACATGCAAACTGAGCTGTGATTGGTCAGCAGGTACACACCTGTACACCTGAACCAATCAGCTGTCAGAGCAGGTTTCTCCACTAAACTCAGTGGAGTGTTCAACAGGTTCAACCTGCTGCAGGAATTTAGTTGTGTGTGTATGTGAGTGTGTATATCTGATATGTGGGGACCTTGCTTGGGGGGGCAGAGGTCCCCTCAAGGTAGAAGGACATGATACATAAGGGTTAGGTTAGACTTAGTTAGGTTTAAGATTAGACAATATTGTGTGCATGCATATTAATAAGATGTAAACAAAAAGGAGCAGGAGAAGAAGGAGCTTTTATTTTGTAGTTTCTGTCTGTAGTGTCCTGTGTTGTTGACTTCCTCTTTTATTTTGTAGTTTCTGTCTCTAGTGTCCTGTGTTGTTGACATCCTCTTTTATTTTGTAGTTTCTGTCTCTAGTGTCCTGTGTTGTTGACTTCCTCTTTTATTTTGTAGTTTCTGTTTCTAGTGTCCTGTGTTGTTGACTTCTTCTTTTATTTTGAAGTTTCTGTTTCTAGTGTCCTGTGTTGTTGACTTCCTCTTTTATTTTGTAGTTTCTATCTCTCGCGTCCTGTCTGACATGCTTAATATTTGGACCGCACATGCATGCACACGCACACACAGACACACACACGCGCACACACACACGCGTGCACACACACACACACCACTTTCTTTAATCAGCTATAATACAAAACACAGTAACGGCAGTAAAAACGAGTGGAAAACTCACAAAATACTTTTCAGTGTGTGTGTCTGTGTGTGTGTGTGTGTGTGAGAGAGAGTGTGTTGGACTGGGTTCACTTCCTGTCAGAGAGGGGGGCAGAGACAGATTGAAAACAGACTCTGTCTCTCTCTCTCTCTCTGAGTCAGACGGTTGGTTTCCATTCGTCGTTAGTCTGGAATGGACTGAAGGAGAAGAAGAAGGAAAAGGAAAAGGAGAAGAAGGAGAAGGAAAAGGAGAAGAAGGAGAAGGAAAAGGAGAAGAAGGAAAAGGAGAAGTAGAAGAAGTAGAAGAAGAAGAAGAAGAAGAAGAAGAAGAAGAAGAAGAAAGAAGAAAAAGAAGAAGAAGAAGGTTTGAACAAACATCTTGTTTTTTTTGTGACAACCGTTTGTTTCAGCATTAACTTGGTCTCCGTGGCGACCAGCGTCCTCATTCTGCTGTCAACTTGTTCTGGAGACAAATACTGCAGTAAAAGTATCAGTACGATGGTGTATCACTACGATGGTGTACTAATACTGCAGTAAAAGTATCAGTATAATGGTGCACTAATACTGTAGTAAAATTATAAGTACGACGGTGTACTAATACTGAGTACGAATACTGAGTACTATGGATATATGAGTCCAAGGTTGAAATGTTTGTGAAGTAATAGAAGATATTATTGATAACGATCAAGCTTTATTGTTGATTATTATAATCACATTGTTTCTTATTTGTATTATCATTATTTTTATTATTTATTATCTGTATTATTACTATAATTATCACCATTCATTTTGTTACTATTGTGATTATTTAATTAATCTTTTTAAATTATTATTATTATTAAGATGCAGGGATTATATCCTGTTGCTTGAAAGCTTTTATTGTGAAAAGCCTACAGGAAGTGTCATGACTTTAGCTGAGCGATTGAACATGACTGAAGAAAAAAACATTGATAGCTGATGGAGATCAATAATCAATAAAAACTCAGTTGTTTGTGTCTCTAAAGGTCAGAGGTCAGTGATAAGACTGACAGCTGTCAATCATCAGATCTGAACCAACCAGGAGACGTGACCTTCAACATGGAGGCGTGACGACTAGATGAGGCGCCAGAGTCCTGGACCAGGACCAGGACCTGAGCTCAGGTAACTTTAGGTTGAACTCTGTTTTTAGTTCACTAACCAGGTAGATCACCATGGTAACAGATGCTGCACACCTGAGCTTTTCAAAATAAATCACCTCACCAAAATAATCTTCATTCGTCTGCTTGGGAGTCCAGTCTGATTGTGATGCCAAGCAATGTAAGTGACATTATCGATCTTCATGACTGCTGTCCGGTCCATCATGTTTGAGATGGATCTATTTCAGGGTGATGTTGGTACTCTGAAAATCCTGCTCCTACTTTAGTCCTGATCCTGTTCTAGTCCTGATCCTGTTCTAGTCCTGATCCTGTTCTGGTCCTGATCCTGTAGTCTTCCTCTATTTGTAAAGTGTCCTGAGGTAACTTTTGTTGTGATATGACACTATAAATAACACTGAATTGAGTCATCACTGACATCACTGTTAGTAACATCAGACTGCTGGGCTGTGATTGGCTGAAAGCTGCTGGGCTGCGATTGGCTGAAAGCTGCTGGAACGTCTCTCCCCTCTGCTGCCCACAGGAAATACTTCACTGTTTATTTTCTTCTTCGGTGGTCAACTCACATTACACACACACACACACACACACACACACACACAAGGACACACAGAGAGAGAGAGAGAGAGAGAGAGAGAGAGAGAGAGAGAGAGAGAGAGAGAGAGAGAGAGAGAGAGAGAGATTTAAAAACAGTGCGGTCACAGATATCCTGATTTTTATTTCAAACATTTCCCATAATTCCTGCCTGGAGTGTAGGCTAGAATAACTGGAGAACTGTGCTGTAGATCCTCATCAGAAATATAGGCCTTTAATTTGAAATCTCCCCTGACTGTTTAGACATCATTACAGTTAGATTTTTAAATTTAAATGTCCCCCGGGTTAGACAACATTACAGTTAGACCTTTAATTTGAAATCACCCCTAACTGGTTAGACAACATAACAGTTAGACTTTTAATTTGAAATCTCCCCTGGCTGGTTACACAACATTAGATTTAGACTTTACATTTGAAATCTCCCCTGACTGGTTAGACAACATTACAGTTAGACTTTTAATTTGAAATCACCCCTAACTGGTTAGACAACATAACAGTTAGACTTTTAATTTGAAATTTCCCCTAACTGGTTAGACAACATAACAGTTAGACTTTTAATTTGAAATCTCCCCTAACTGGTTAGACAACACAACAGTTAGACTTTTAATTTGAAATCTCCCCTGATTGGTTAGACACTATTACAGTTAGACTTTTAATTTGAAATTTCCCCTGATTGGTTAGACAATATTACAGTTAGACTTTTAATTTGAAATCTCCCCTGTCTGGTTAGACAACATTACAGTTAGACTTTTAGTGGAGACATAAGGGCAGGCAGAGAGACAGATTTGCATTAATTTATATTCAGACTTTTAATTGAAATCTCCCGTGTTGTTGTTGTTCAGCATCGGCAGCCATGATGGCTTCCTCCAGAGGACTAACAGGAAGTCTGAACGTGTTGCACTTCCTGTTGGGTAGGTACCACGTTAAGACTCTACAGGTGGACTGATGTGGCTGTCTTACTGTCTATCAGTCTCCCTGTCTGTCTAACTATCTGCCTGTCTGTCTGCCTGCAGGTGTGATCCTGGTTCATCATGAGGGGATAGTCTGTCTGGAGCTGCTTCCTTCGACTTCTGAAGTCCTGCTCAACTCAAGATCCAATTTCACTGTGGTCAGTAGACACCTGTCTGTCTGTTCAGGAACCTGTCTGTCTCAGTAGGTGTGTTCGAGGGAGAATTAGGTACCTATCTCCCTCTCTCTGCAGGTGTCTTCGGGGTAGAAATAGGTGCCTGTCTCTCTCTCTCTGCATGTGTGTTCGGGGTAAAATTAGGTACCTGTCTCTCTCTCCCCGCAGGTGTGTTCGGGGTGGAGTCAGGTGACGTGGCGGCTCCCTCAGGATTCTCAGGTTGAAGAGGTTGTCATGGAAAACCAGGGGTCCAGCAGTGTCCTGCAGCTCTTTAACGCCACCTGGAGGAATTCCGGGAGATACACCTGTGAGGAGGCCTCGTCTCATCAGAGCAGACACATCGACATCTTTATACCTGGTCAAGGTGACGATGATATTGCTCACATGATGTGATCATATCCATCCTCCCTGTGATCTCCTGATCTCACCTGTCCCCCCACAGGTCCAGAAGAATGGTTTGTTCCGTCCGGTCCAGGTGTGGTCATGAAGGAGGCGGAGGAAGATACTATCCCCTGCGTGGTGTCTGATCCGCGGCTCAACGTCTCTCTGTTGGAACGCCCTGGCAGGACGCCAGTTACCGGGCTGATGTATGAGCCGGGCCGCGGCTTCACGGGTCGCCTGAACGACTCGTCGTATGTGTGCTTGGCGGCCGGCGGGGGCCAGGAGAGCCGGTCTCAGGTGTTCTACGTCTTCAGCCTCGTCGGTGAGTTTGTCAGATCACATGAGATCCGATCATGTACATGAGACCCGATCACATTCATGAGATCCGGTCACACAAGATCCGATCACGTACAGGAGATCCGATCATGTACATGAGATCCGATCACATACATGGGATGCGATCAAATGAGATTACTATAGACCGCATTTTCCTGTTGCTCTATTCCTCAATCACCACCTGTCTGTCTGTCCACTTGTCTGTCTCCACCTATCCCTCTCTCTCTCTCTCTCCACCTGTCCGTCCCCCTCTCTGTCCACCTGTCTGTCTGTCTGTCTCACAGTCCCTAAGGTGATGGAGGTGGACCTGACGGTGTCCAGCAGTGTGTTAAAGCAGGGGGAGAGCCTCACGGTCAACTGCACTGTCAAAGACACTAAGATGGTCTTCTTCTCTTGGGATTTCCCCCGCAGACAGGTACATGTCTCTCTCAACCTGCCTGTCTCATCCATGTTGCTCTCAGCTTAAACTTTTTCTCCCGTGTTGGTTCAGGAAATTGAACCTTTGACGGACTTTCTGCCCAATCGAATCCGCTCCTTCATCAATATCTCCACGGCAACAGTGGCAGATTCTGGTAAGTAACTCGCCTGGCACATGGCAAGCGGAAGCTGAATCCTAATTATCAGTTGCTATGGTAACTTGGTTGTGTGGTGTGGAAGAAAATGTGTTATCTTACAGTTCTTAATTGCATCTCATCCTAATATTCCTTTCCCTTGTACCCATCATCCTGATGCTCCTACTTGATTGTGGTTAACTTTTACTATCCTGATAATTTGGTCTTTCCCCCTTCCTGGACCAACTCCGGAACATCCTTATCTCACATTGATTGATCAGGGCCCGATGAATGGCCCCTGCTGTGACATTGCATAGAGTTACCAGGCTGCCCCAAGTCAAGCCACACCTTCGACTTCTCAGGAAGTCTCTTCTTCTAGGAAGCAGACGTGTATCGAGTCAATGCAAATCCACTCATCACACCTTCCTCCTTGTTCTCTGTAAACGCTGTATAAAACTCTGACTAGCCCCACACTCGTCAGAAAGGATTTTATGGCAACGCTGTGACTTCCTTTTTCCACTGTCGGTGATTAAACCTCACCTGAACCAGCCACAGAATTGCACCTGAAGAGGTTTCTTCCATGGTGGTAACCATAGCAACGTGTGTTTCCCCTAGGTGTGTATGTCTGTGTGGTGCAGGAGACAACGCAGGATCAAACTGTGAGGAAGAACGTCACAGTAACAGTACTGGGTGAGCGAGAGACAGGTCAACACGCAGACAGACAGACTTGTAAACACACAGACAGACAGACGAGCCCTCTCTCCCTCTGCAGATCGAGGTTACGTCTACCTGTGGCCTTCAGGTGAGACCAACGTGTCGTCTCTACTCCACCACACAGCGGAGTTCAGGGTGGAGGTCGACGCCCACCCCGCCCCCACCATCCTCTGGACCAAAGACGACCACACCGTCACCACGGAAACCACCGCCGCGAACACCTCTCACTTGATGGGAAGCAGGTAGATCAATGACGATGAGCAATCAGCCTGATTGATTGATTGGTTGATTGATTGGCTGACTGACTGATTGATTATGTGCAGGTATGTAAGCACACTGACGCTGGTTCGAGTCCAGATGGATCATACAGGAAGTTACACAGCAACCGTTTCCAACGACGACGACGTTGAGGAGGTCGTCTTCACCTTGGAGGTTAAAGGTCAGACAGAGTAATGTGTGTGTGTTTTAACGCATATGTGTGTTAGCGTGTCTGTGTGTAAACGTGTGAGTTTTAACGTGCGTATGTGTGTGATAACGTGTGTGTTAACGTGTGTCATGTGTGGGTGTTAAAGTGTGTGTATGTGTGTTAAAGTGCGTGTGCGTTAACGTGTGTGTGAACATGTTTGTTAATGTGTGTGAACTTGTGTGTTAATGCATGTTTTAACGTGTGTGTGTGTGTGTGAACATGTGTGTGAACGTGTGTGTTAATGCATGTTTTAACGCGTGTGTGTGTGTGTGTGAACATGTGTGTGTGTTAACCTATGTGTGTGTGTGTGTGTTAACGCGTGTGTGTGTGTACAGCTCCTCCAAGGATAACGTCTTTGTTGGAGGTCAGCAGTAAGTCGATGCTGTGCATCAGTGAGGGAGCTCCGCCCCCAGCAATCAACTGGTACACCTGTCACAGCTCACACAGGTAAACACAGTTTGTATTAATTGGTTCAAGTCCAAGATGGAGCCCAGAGGAACCCCACAATTAATTATCCTAGGTGAACAGATAAACTCCTATCAACACAACACTGAAGGGTGATGATAACAGGGTCCTCTGATCCACAGTGTTCCCTGATAACAGGGTCCTCTGATCCACAGGGTCTTCTGATCCACAGGGTCTTCTGATCCACAGAGTTCCCTGATAACAGGGTCCTCTGATCCTGAGAAGAGGTGGAGTATAGGAGTCGGAGTAGAGGAGGCGGAGAAGTGTAGTCGGTGTACAGGGGTCGGTGCATAGGAGGCAGAGTACAGGAGTTGGAGCACAGGAGGTGGGGAAGAGGAGGCGGCGTACAGGAGGCGGAGTACAGGAGGCGGAGTACAGGAGGTGGAGTACACTAGGCGGAGTACAGGAGGCGGAGTACTGCCTTGAAAGCATAGAGGTTGACATTGTGGATGATTCATGGATCTGGGCGTCCACAAGTTGGATTAGACTAAAACCACAGATAACCAGTATAAGAAGGCTTATTTCCTGGATTTTCTCAAGAGTCTCAGATCTTTCAATGTTTGCAGAACCATTCTACAGTTGGTGTATCACTCGGTGGCGGCCAGTGGCATCTTCTACGCTTCCCTTCTAATCTGATTGTGGTTGGTTAATGGGAAGATGTCATTGGAAGATGTCAATACAACAGTTAGGGTGTCTCCCATGCCTTTGTCTTTAGATTTACCCAAAAAGCAGCATGACATGTGTTGCCATAGTAACCATGTTTGTCTCCAACAGGTGCAACAATGTAACCAATGGGTGGAGGAGCCTATCGGCAGCCTCGGAGGGTGTAGCTCTGCAGGAAAACATCACCAAGGAGGAGAAGAGAGGCGTCGCCCAGGTAACCAACACTGTGATGTCATCAGAACAAAGGGCGTTATGAAATGAAGATGATACATAACTGTGTGTGTGTGTCTCACCTGTGCAGGTACGCAGTTTGTTGACTCTCCAGAGTCTCACCTCTGTGTCGGCGGTTCGCTGTGAAGCCAGAAACTCTGCAGGACGACGAGCCAGAGACCTGAGAGTTCTGTCCACTGGTACGTAGTACTACTGTAATACTCCACTCTAATACCGACCTGAGAGTACTGCCCACCTGTACGTAGTAATACTGTAGTATGACCAGTCTCCCTGTTTCTCTCTCTACCTGTCTGCAGCTCTCCTGTCTCAGGTTGCAGTCTTGGCAGCAGTTCTGGTTCTGGTTGCGATTGCCGTCGTCTTCCTCGTCATCCTCATCGTCCTCTGGAGAAAAGTCAGTACTATTGCTACAAAGTATTCTACCTATGTTAGGATTATTATTTTACTGGTACAGTAGTTAGTACTACTGTTGTTCTACTTACTTATTGTAAGTTGCTTTGGACAAAAGCATCTGCTAAATGCCCTTAATGTCAATTTGAAATTTTCTAGTGGTACAGTTCCTAGTACTTTGTATTTGTGTAGTTCCTCACCTCTACTTCCTGTCTGGCAGAAACCTCGGTACGAGGTCCAGTGGAAACTGATTGAGTCAGTGAGTCCGGACGGACAGCAGTACACCTACCTGGATCCAGCCCACCTGCCTTACAGCTCCACCTGGGAAGTACCACGAGACAATGTAGTACTTGGTAGGACTTTTCTTTGTATAATCTTTTAATATCAGATTTTCAGCATGATCGTAGTCAGAGAGTCTGGAACACAAATATATCGTATATATCGTCAATTATTGATTCTGTTATCTCTTAAGGATCACGTAATTCGAAATTCCTCACAATTTACTTTTCATTTATAAGACACACAGATGTTGTATACTTGTTGTAAATAAAATCCAATTTATCTTACATCCATATATTTATACTACATACTTTTTTATAACCACTTTGCTTAGTCTTCACACTTGGATCCTTAAAGGCGCTATATGTAAGAATGTGGCCAAAAACGGTACTACACTCAAATTCAAAACACTGCGGCGAGTCGTATCCGCCTCCCCCTCCGCCCCCTTCCCTCCAGTCTCGAGGTGGCCAGAGCTGTTGGCGTATCCAAACGCGCCGAATAAGTAACAACGTTACTCTCAGGAAAGAACGTTAGCAGCACAGCTCACAGGGTTGCCAACTCTCGCACTCCTGGCGTGACACTCACGCTTGCCGTGACAGCGTGAGATTGATAGTGGAAGCGTGAGTGTCATGCCAGGAGCGTGAGAGTTGGCAACCCTGCAGCTCGTAACAGGACATTGCTAATGCTGCTAGTGTTAGCTGTGCTGCTAACGTTTGTTTCTATGATCGAAATGAATAATGTTGTTACTCTAGAGTTCAAAGTATTCAAAATGTCCATCCCCGTCAAGCTATGATGCTAACTTAGTTAGCCAAGCTCAACTTACCTGTCTTTGAGAAGAGTAGCCAATTCTGCATCCGATTTCAAATTCCTCTCAGCTTTCAACTGTCTCCACCGTTCAAATGCACCCCTATATAGACCCTCGCTTTGCCTTGGTTTTTATCTTGGCGTTTTTGTGAATCATAACAAGCTCTTTTGGGTTTCGCTGCCTCCGCCATTGTAGCTCAGTCGAAACTGGCAACCCGTGGTTGTTCGGCAGCTGAGACTCTACTGACTGCAATGATTTGTAGACGCCAGTGGGTGGCGCCACGTGCCAAAACATGTTTTCAAAACATAAACATGATTTGCGGTCCGCAAAAGATTTCTTTAAATGTGAATATTTTGGCTGTACTGTTGTTGTTGGTGAGTTCAGTATGTTATCTGATCATTATTCCTGAGTCTCTATGACATATTAGGATGATTTAGGATGCTTTAGATTTCTTACATATTGTACCTTAAGCTAACTTTGTCCTGATCCTGGTGATTCAGAAAAAAGAGCTGACTGACTCCCTGTCTCTCTGACTCCCTGTCTGTCTGCAGGGCCGGTGTTGGGTTCCGGTGCGTTTGGTCGTGTTGTTGAGGCAACCGTCTCTGGTCTGCTTCACTCTCATCCTACAACTAAAGTGGCCGTCAAGATGGTAAAACGTACGTGTCTGTCTGCCTGCCTGAGCCACGACATCAATATTAGCATATTGCTTAAAGTGAACCAATGTGAAGATCTGGAGATCAATAACCAGACATCTTGTGTTTCTGTTTGTTCAGCTGGCGGAGTGGTTCAGCCTCTGATGTCAGAACTGAAGGTCTTAATTCATCTCGGCCGTCACCTGAACATTGTCAACCTGCTGGGAGCGTGCACGAGAGGAGGTGTGCACGTAAATCCTGACCCTAAACCAATCCATTCTGATTTAATCATGTTAATTATTGATTGATCCTGATTTAATCTTAATATAATCCTAGTCTAATCCTAAAGTTATTTTAACTCATAATAAAGCAATCCGACTTGATCATAATTGAATCCAAATATAATTTTAAACCAATCCTGACTTTATCCTCAAATTAATCCAAACTCATCTCGATTTAATCCTAACCATTTAATCAAATCCTACACTAATCCTGCTTTAATTGTAAATCTTCTGTTTGTTCCAAGGGACTTACTAGTCTGTCTATCTTACTGTCAAGGTCCTGTCTATCTGATCACTGAGTTCTGTCACCATGGAGACCTGGTCAACTACCTGCAGAGGAACAAACATACCTTCCTACAGAGTGACACACACACCAAGAGGTCAACACACAATTGGCTGGTCTCTCTCTCTCTCTCTCTCTCTCTAGCTGTCTGTCTTAAAGTTCTAAATGCATGGGAAACAAAAGTTTACAGCTTAGGGACCTGACTAACTTGTCTACTAAGGGGATGCTGGGGACTACGGACTGTTCTAGAGACCTGATTTCAGTCTCTACTAGGGGAATGCTGGAGAATACAGACTGTTCTAGAGTCCTGACTTCAGTCTCTACTAAGGGGATGCTGGGGACTACGGACTGTTCTAGAGACCTGATTTCAGTCTCTACTAGGGGAATGCTGGGGACTATAGACCATTCTAGAGTCCTGATTTCAGTCTCTACTAGGGGAATGCTGGGGACTATAGACCATTCTAGAGTCCTGACTTCAGTCTCTACTAGGGGGATGCTGGATAATACAGACTGTTCAAGAGTCCTGACTTCAGTCTCTACTAGGGGAATGCTGGAGAATACAGACTGTTCTAGAGTCCTGATTCAGTCTCTACTAGGGGGATGCTGGGGACTACAGACCATTCTAGAGTCCTGATTTCAGTCTCTACTAGGGGGATGCTGGATAATACAGACTGTTCTAGAGTCCTGACTTCAGTCTCTACTAGGGGGATGCTGGATAATACAGACTGTTCTAGAGTCCTGACTTCAGTCTCTACTAGGGGGATGCTGGATAATACAGACTGTTCTAGAGTCCTGACTTCAGTCTCTACTAGGGGGATGCTGGATAATACAGACCATTCTAGAGTCCTGATTTCAATCTCTACTAGGGGGATGCTGGGGACTACAGACAATTCTAGAGTCCTGATTTCAGTCTCTACTAGGGGAAGGCTGGAGAATACAGACTGTTCTAGAGTCCTAACTTCAGTCTCTACTAGGGGAATGCTGGAGAATACAGACTGTTCTAGATTCTTGACTTTAGTCTCTACTAGGGGGATGCTGGGGACTACAGACCATTCTAGAGACCTGATTTCAGTCTCTACTAGGGGAATGCTGGGGACTACACACTAGAGTCCTACAGTCCTGACTCGCTCTCTTCTCTCTCTCTCGCCATGACAGTGATGGTGGTTACATGGACATGAATAAAGAGGAGAGCATTCAGTACGTTGCTATGAAGGAGCTTAGCTACGTGGACATCGAACCTGCGCCGTACGAGACGCTCTCCACACAGTCAGGTGATGCAGGAAGTACATTGTATATTGGAATCAGAATCAAAAAGGGTTCATTGGTGATAACCATTGTACAATATGACTTTATACTTAAACATATTAACAATAAACAAACTTACCAGATAAACGTTATATGTAAGTTAACAATGTGTACTGTTGCGCAGTTGTGTGTAAGTGGTTGTACTGGTTACCTTTGTTAAAAGACGGTCTGAGTATAATGTATAACTTGTCATGTCATCCTCTTTCAGACCAGCAGGAGGCATCATCTCTCCTACTCAGTGACTCTCCTCTCCTCAGTCTCAACGACCTCCTCAGTTTCTCTCACCAGGTCTCCCAGGCCATGGACTTCCTCTCCTCCAGAAAGGTACTGTCACCATAAGACGCTGCACCATTGTCATATGAATGTGTATGAATGTTAAATCTGATGTGCAGGCGGCTCCTCTGACATCAGTGTATGAATGTGTGTGAAGCGCCTTGAGTAGCTATTAAGCTAGAAAAGCACTAAATGCAGGTCCAATTACCCTTTAGGTGTTCAGGTCTGTGTTCATGCGTTCAGGTGTTAAGGTGTTCAGGTGCCCATGTGTTCATGCATTCAGGTGTTCAGGTGTTCAGCTGTCCATGTTTCCATGTGTTCAGGTGTTCATGTGTTGTGCCACTTGTCCAACAGTGTGTCAATAGAGACTTGGCAGCAAAGAATGTCCTGGTCTGTGAGGGGAAGCTGGTAAAGATCTGTGATTTTGGTTTGGCCAGAGACCTGAAGGAGGACCAGGACTACATCGCCAGAGGAAATGTCAGTTGACCAGATCAACTAACTTCCACTCAATTCTAAATCCAGTTTTCATTTCTAGTTGAAATTGTTTTCAAACAGAGCTGAAAAACCTGAACCTTGACTTTGTGGTACCTTCCAGAGCTTCCTGCCGGTGAAGTGGATGTCTCCGGAGAGCATCTTCCAGAACATTTACAGCTCTCAGAGTGATGTCTGGTCCTACGGAGTCTTACTGTGGGAGATCTTCTCCCTGGGTAGACCAGTACACACCAGTCTAAACCAGTATACACCAGCCTAAACCATTATATACCAGTCTAAAAAACGTTTTCTGCATCACTTTGTCATAGGTGGGACCCCGTACCCGGACCTTCCCTTGACGCAGGAGTTCTACTCTTCTCTGAAGAGAGGATACAGGATGAGTCGACCTGATCACGCTCCTCTCAACATGTATGATCCTAAACTCTACAATCACTTCCTGTTTCTGTTGACATGTGTTTCCTGTTATTCCTTTGTGGTACTGAGAAGCCTCTTGGATGAGAGACGACGCGTCTTAAAACCTAAAGTCTGCATGGCTGCGATAAAACTTTCAAAGATGTAACGTGATGAGTCGGCGTATAAAAACGTTTTATATGTCTGGACGTCCTGCTGACATCTGACACTTCTTCTGTCTTCAGGTTTGATCTGATGAAACATTGTTGGGAGGAGAAACCTCAGTCCAGACCTTCTTTCTCCTCATTGGTCGTCTCCGTGGGCAACATGTTGACTGACAACTACAAAAAGGTTCCTAAGTACTTTATTGTCTTTTATAATATTGTTTCTGTGAAATAACATGTCAGCTCTGAGCAGTGGGATCATGTGATCATGACTGTCGGTTTGACTGAAGGACTCTGATGGACTCTGATGGAGTCTGATGTTCTATGTTTGATTCCTGAGGTTCTCTTGAGTTGCTCCATCTGTAAATGTTGTTGTTGTGCGTCAGCGTTACCTCCAGCTGACGGAGGACTTCCTGAGAGGTTCAGGTCCAGCTGGTACTGGATCCAGACTGAGTCCATCTGAAGCAGCTGGAGGGACTACTGGAGGGCATCAGATAGACAGACAGAGGGACACAGACGGTCAGAGACATGATACACATCACGTTATTCATCAGTTAATCAATCTAGGAAGCCATACTCACCAGATCACCCCTCCCTTTACAGGAAGCCCCGCCCCTCAGGTGAATGTTCTCCTGTTGGACGTGGAGCCAGAGGAGGCAGGCTCCTCCCATGGTACTTTCATCATTCCCGTCTCTGACATCACCATAGGATCCAGTGCTGCGCTGGACGCCCTTGGGTATGAACATTGCATTGATGTGTCTGTAACGCAGAGTACAATGATAAATATCTGATTCGTAATCAATAATAATTGTGTTGAATTTTGGTATTGTTTTTGCTTATTGACAGCTTTTCAGTTTAGTTTTTGTTGTTCAATTATTGATTGATTTTGCGTTCCATGTTGAAAGCCCTCAGGACACATCAGGAGCACAGGAAGTGACATCATCAGAAGAAACTCCTGGTCCATCATGTCTGTGTGAGGAAGAGAGCTGCCTGTGAAGGTTCAATGAACCCAGCATGGTTCTCCCGACAGGCAGAGCCCAGGGCTGCAAACCCTCTTCCATTGCATCAACGGGGCGCTGAGGTTCTGCTGACCAGGCAACTTGTGTGGGTTATTTTACCCACAGTGATGACTGTCAGGCAGCTGGATGAAAAGTGCAGGACAGGATTGTTTTATATATTTTTTATCATTTTTATATTGTTTCCACAAACAAAAAACATAAAAAAATATATTTTTTGAAGTAAAATAAACTTCTGCAGGTCACAATTTAGATTTGAAACTTAATCAGCTGCATTGTTTTATTTTTTTGTATTCTGTGTGTGTGTATATAAATATATATATACACACATGCACACACGCATATAAATATATACACATATATACATACATATATATACATATACACATATATAAATACATATACACACACACACACACGCACACCTGTCTGTCTGTCTATATATGTCTGTGTATATCTGTTATAATCGGATTTGTTTATTCAAATTGCTTCTAGACAAACTGATGTGATTCATGTTGAAACTAAAATAAACATCAGAATAAAATCTGACATCATCACTTTGTTTAAAACATAAATTAAACTCAGTTTTATAATAACATGCTTTAAATAATAATATAATTTATGACCTCAATCCCAAGTAAGCAGTTCAGCTGAATGTATAAATATTACAATTTTACTGAATCAAACAAATATGCTCCCATAATTATTCATATATTTATGTATGTATGTATGTATGTATATATATACATATATATATATATACATATATATACATATATACATATATACACATATATACACACACACACACACACACACACACACACATACACACAGAGGGGGGTCAATCACTACAGACCTCTAAACTTCATGTGGCCTTCAGATTAGCTCAAGATCAGTGTAGAGAGCTTCATGGAATGGGTTTCCATGGCGATCAGCTGCATCCAAGCTATACATCAGCAAGTGCAATGCAAACCGTCGGATGCAATGGTGTAAAGCAGGTGTCTCAAACTGATCCAGTAAAGGGCCGCTGTGGCTGCAGGTTTTCATTCCAACCAAGCAAGACACACCTGATCCAACCAATCAAGGTGTGAAGGTAAATCAGGTAGGTGAATAAGTCGAGTCAGGTGTGTTCTTGCTTGGTTGGAATGAAAACCTGCAGCCACAGCGCCCTTTACTGGATCAGTTTGAGACACCTGGTGTAAAGCACGCCACTACTGGACTCTAGAGCAGTGGAGACGCTTACTCTGGACGGGACGAATCACGGTTCTCCATCTGGCAATCTGATGGACGAGTCTGGGTTTGGCGGTTGCCAGGACAACGGTACTTGTCTGACTGCATTATGCCACGTGTAAAGTTTGGTGGAGGGGGATTATGGTGTGGGGGTGTTTTTCAGGACCTGGGCTTGGCCCCTTAGTTCCAGTGAAAGGAACTCCGAATGCTTCAGCATACCAAGTGATGTTGGACAATTTCATGCTCCCAACTTTGTGGGACAGTTTGGGGACGGCCCCTTCCTGTTCCAACATGACTGTGCACCAGTGCACAAAGCAAGGTCCATAAAGACATGGATGAACTTGACCAGCCTGCACAGAGTCCTGACCTCAACCAGATGAACACGGGATGAATTAGAGCGGAGACTGAGAGCCAGGCCTTCCCGTCAACATCAGTGTGTGACCTCACAAATACGCTTCTGGAAGAACGTTCAAAAAGTCCCATAAACATACTCCTAAACCTTGTGGAAAGGCTTCCCAGAAGAGTTGAAGCTGTTACAACTACAAAGGGTGGACCGACGTCATATTAAACCCTACGGATTAAGGATGGGATGTCACTTAAATTCATATGCGAGTCAAGGCAGGTGAGCCAATACTTTTCGCAATATAGTGTGCACATATAGTACAATATATTTATATATCGTATTATGTTATGTTATATTATATTCATATTGAAGTATATGAAGAAAGAAATGCCCCCACCAAGTTTTTGTCTACTTCCTGTTGAAATCTAGAGAGAAGTTCAGAAAAGTGCTGAATGTTAAAAAACGTTTCCTCAAACAAAAAGTTCTTCCTCTTTTTCTCTGAAAAACTGAAGGATGATGTTTTCCTTTACGTGTTCAGAAAATTCACTTAATTCTTCAGATCAATAAACTCTTTAAAAAGATGAAAACAGGAGATACGAGGTTCTCATGGGACAGATGGTGATCTCACAGAATATTTAAAACATGTAATGTACACATTCATGGAGCAAAAACATCACATATAATAGTACAATAGTATATTAGTACAAGATTAAACCGCTCAAGCACTACTTTTACCTCAAATACTACATTAAGATACTTTTACTTCAACTACTTTAACTATGTTTAGATACTTTTACTACAATTACTTTAACTATGTTTAGATACTTCTACTACAACTACTACATTAAGGTACTTTCACTGCAACCTCTACATTAAGCTACTTTTACTCGTAATTTTACTACGACTTCTAAATTAAGATACTTTTACGATAACTACTTTTACTATTGTAATGGGAATTTTGGATGTTTGTAATTTATAATCAGAATATTTGTCAGGCCAGACGTCGATCCGCATCTCCTCTTCTGACTGTTATGCTATGACGAAAATGAATGCCTGTTTGTAGATGATATGAACATGAATGCCACATTGACATAAGATAATTTCAGGCCTATGACGCCTGTGTTCTGTAAATCTTGACCTTGCCTGTACATCTTGTCTTTGTAAGATAGGACATGATCCGTCCTTTGTCCGTGGTTCCTCCTCCTTAAAAGGGAGATTGTTGTTAGACTCAGGGTTGTTCCTGCTGATTCTGAACCTTTGCATCAGAAGGCAGGGGTGAACAGTACTTTTTTCTGCAGATGAGAATACTTAGTGGAATAAACCTCGGACAAAAAAAAGCTGATCCTGGTTGTTGAACTTTATTGGGCAGATTCATTTTTCCACAACACTATGTTTAGATACTTTTAATGCAACAACTTTAACTACCTTTAGACAGTTTTACTACAACTACTACATAAAGATACTTTTACTTCAACTACTTTTACTATGTTTAGATACTTTTACTATAACTACGGTAACTATGCTTAGATACTTTTACTACAACTACTTTAACTATGTTTAGATACTTTTACTATGACTACTACATTAAGATACTTTAACTACAACAACTTTACTATGTTTAGATGCTTATACAACAACTCCTTAAACTATGTTAAGATCATTTTTTCTATATTCTACTATTGCATTAATATACTTTTACTACAACCACTTTGACTGCGTTTAGATAGTTGTATCCCTGTGTTCTTGCAGGCCTGTATCCTTGTACCCCTAAGTTCCTGCATCCTTGTTCCACGTGTCCTTGGTCCCATGAATCCTTCTACCCCTGAGTTCCCATGTTCTTGTATCCCTGTGTCTTTGGACCTGTGAATCCTTGGACCCCTAAGTTCTTGTGTCCCTGTATCCCTGTGTCCTTGGACCCATGAATCCTTGTACCCTTAAGTTCCTGTGTCCTTGTATCCCTGTGTCCTTGGACCCGTGAATCCTTGTACCCCTAAGTTCCTGTGTCCTTGTATTCTCGTGTCCTTGTATCCTTGTGAAGATAATGTATAATTTCATCCACTATGAATCAGAATGTACAAATGACAAGTTGCGAACACAGAAGAACAGTTACATCCTTTGTGTCCTGGTCATGTGGTCTTGATTACAGCTGTGGATCATGACTCTTTGATATCACCTGTGAAGAAAAACCCTTCCAATAAGGGGATCTGGTCTGTCCTCGCCCTGAGCTCCTACAGAAGACTCCTTGGGTCCTTGAGGAGGAGGAGGGAGGAGGAAGAAGGGAGGAGGTCTCTGTGGGTGGCGTCGGGTTGGTGAGAGGAAGTCAGTCTTGTTCAGTTTGACTTCAACAGTCTGAAGAACAACAGAGAGAGAGAGAGTGAGAGAGAGACAGAGAGAGAGATGAAGGTCCATTCTCTGCTGATGTCGATCGCCCTCAGCTGCTGCTGCTCTGCTGAAGGTAAAAAAAACCTAGTACAACACTTTGGATTCACATAGATGATTCATGGAGTGGTTCAATGTTTGAATATGAATGTATCTTAATCGTCCATTAATTATAATTAAACAGTAATCAACTGTCAGGTTGTACGTCTCAGATGTTTAGAAAATGGCATTTAAAAATACTATTAACATAATGGTTTATTTAAATCTATAACATTAATGAACAACTTGAATTCTAAACACCTAATTGCAGTTCATTTACACGTATTTTGTGTTTATATGCTGAAGATAACAATCATAAACTTCGACTACGACAAATCTACTTCGACTACTACTACAACTAGGCAAACAGGTACTACTACCACTACTACTACCTCTACTACTACCTTTACTACTACTTCTACTACTTCTACTCCTTCAAATACTACTACAACTAGGCCAACAAGTACTACTCCTACCACTACTACTACTTCTAGGCCCAAAACTACTTCTACAACTAAGCTATCTTCTACTGTTGCTTCTATCACTACTTCCACTACTGCAAAGCAATGGTATTGGATTGAAACCTGTTGTCGTGGTAACTGGTTTCTTCACCACTCCTACATCTTCGTCACCAAAGAAGAAGTGAGACAAGGAAGTGGGACAACTGGACCCTCCAACACACACTCATGATCCCTTGTGTGCGTGTGTGTGTGTGTGTGTGTGTGTGTGTGTGGTCTCTAGTAGAACATGTGTTTCCTTTCCTTATAAAAATTCTGCAGTCAGCAGAATGGTTCTTGGAGATACGAGGTTGATACAAACAGAAGACATTACAACACATCAGACAGACGGCGTTGATGTGAAAATATTCTGTTATTGATCAATATATTTATACTTTGCTCTTACCCTAACTACAAATTCTTACCATTTAGTCTTTAATTTTAATGTGAAACTCTATTAATCGTAAATAATCATTCAAACAAATATTAGTTTACTAAATAAACCATTCATAAACATGAGAACATATATCTTTCTAACATTACGTAACATTCATCATTCTTTCACCTTAAATCAATACATTTTATTTAATTGGTCAGACAGAAGTGCAATGTGGGCTGATATATAGTTTTGGATTATTTCTACCATTACTTATAATGACTATTATTATTATTATTATTATTATCATCATCATCAATATTGTTAATTAGCAGTAGTAGCAGTTGTGATCCTGGATTATTTTCACTTATGTTGTTTTACTTTGCTATTTTTTTATATAGCTCTCAGAGGTCACATGACGCTGGTTATCAACTCTACAGTCAACCAGGGTTTCCCTTCCGTGCTATGAGCGGGTACACATAAAAAAGGCGGGGTTTTCAGCATTTGACCAATTGCAAACATCAGTCTACGGGAAGCAGAGTGGCATATTTCACGTAAGAGGAGCAAACCATAATCTTATAAATTAAACATATAATACAGGCAGAAAGCAACAGTTTCATCTGCCAAATGCAGGATGGAGAGCTGGCAAAAACCCACCGACTGTGTGAATGTGCAAGTTAATAGTTGTATAATATAAAGATAATAATATCATATGGGTACTAGTATATCTGCGCTAGCACTAGCGGACCAATCACAGCCAATGCCGCTGCGTTGGTGTTGCGTCGCCTCAACGCGCGTCTAGGATTTTTGGGAGGTGCACGTCAGGCCCTTGTGGTGGACGTAAGGGGGGTCCGCAAGCCGGAAGGTAAACAAATAGGCTATAACGAGGCTAACGACGATATACGTCAACCGCTATCCGGTTTCCACTCATAAACACCATTTACGCCATTTAAACTTTTAAAAGGCTACTTTTATTGTTTTCACCTCGTTTTATTGTTTGTACCTTGTTTTATTGTTTGTACCTTGTTGCTTTTGCACAAAGAAATAAAACACCAAGTTCTGCAAAATAGTGGATGTTTAAAGCCGGAAAGTAAACAAATAGGCTATAACGAGGCTAACGACAATATACGTCAAGAGTCTCACGGTCTCCAGGCAACTGCACGCCACGGCCACGCAGTTGCTTGGAGACCGTGATGGTTCTGCGTTGGGTTTACGTGTCGAAATGCAATTCAACGCCACACCGGTAAAGGGCGCTATGTTTTTTGTAAAGACTGACCGACCGACCGAGACTCTTGACGTATATCGTCGTTAGCCTCGTTATAGCGTATTTGTTTACTTTCCGGCTTTAAACATCCACAATTTTTCAGAACTTGGTGTTTTATTTCTTTGTGCAAAAGCGACAAGGTGCAAACAATAAAACGAGGTGAAAACAATAAAAGTAGCCTATTAAAAGTTTAAATGGCGGTGTTTATGAATGGAAACCGGATAGCGGTCTCCAGCGGATGTAGTTAGCGGACCAATCACAGCCAATGCCGCTGCGTTGGTGTTGCGTCGCCTCGACGCGCGTCGAGGATTTTTGGGAGGCACACGTCAGGCCCTTGCGTTGACGCAAGGGGGGTCCGCAAGGACGTAAGGGGTCCGCAAGCTCCCTTGCGTTGTGTCGACGCGGAAGCATAATCCAGCCTTTAGGTTTGCTGCCAGTCAATTAGCCGCACCACCGGGATTAGCCACGAACTAAAGGCCTGATTATGCTTCCGCGTAGTGATCACGCAACGGCAACGCAACGGCAACGCAACGGCAACGCAACGGCAACGCAGTTGCTTGGAGACCGTGATGGTTCTGCGTTGGGTTTACGCATCGAAATGCAATTCAATGCCACACCGGTAAAGGGCGCTATGTTTTTTGTAAAGACTGACCGACCGACCGAGACTCTTGACGTATATCGTCGTTAGCCTCGTTATAGCGTATTTGTTTACTTTCCGGCTTTAAACATCCACAATTTTTCAGAACTTGGAGTTTTATTTCTTTGTGCAAAAGCGACAAGGTGCAAACAATAAAACGAGGTGAAAACAATAAAAGTAGCCTATTAAAAGTTTAAATGGCGGTGTTTATGAATGGAAACCGGATAGCAGTCTCCAGCGGATGTAGTTAGCGGACCAATCACAGCCGATGCCGCTGCGTTGGTGTTGCGTTGGCGTTGCGTCGCCTCGACGCGCGTCGAGGATTTTTGGGAGGCACACGTCAGGCCCTTGCGTTGACGCAAGGGGGGTCCGCAAGGACGTAAGGGGTCCGCAAGCCCCCTTGCGTTGTGTCGACGCGGAAGCATAATCCAGCCTTAAGGCCTGATTATGCTTCCGCGTAGTGATCACGCAACGGCAACGCAACGGCGACGCAGTTGCTTGGAGACCGTGATGGTTCTGCGTTGGGTTTACGTGTCGAAATGCAATTCAATTCCACACCGGTAAAGGGCGCTATGTTTTTTGTAAAGACTGACCGACCGACCGAGACTCTTGACGTATATCGTCGTAGCCTCGTTATAGCGTATTTGTTTACTTTCCGGCTTTAAACGTCCACAATTTTTCCGAACTTGGTGTTTTATTTCTTTGTGCAAAAGCGACAAGGTGCAAACAATAAAACGAGGTGAAAACAATAAAAGTAGCCTTTTAAAAGTTTAAATGGCGGTGTTTATGAATGGAAACCGGATAGCAGTCTCCAGCGGATGTAGTTAGCGGACCAATCACAGCCAATGCCGCTGCGTTGGTGTTGCGTCGCCTCGACGCGCGTCGAGGATTTTTGGGAGGCACACGTCAGGCCCTTGCGTTGACGCAAGGGGGGTCCGCAAGGACGTAAGGGGTCCGCAAGCTCCCTTGCGTTGTGTCGACGCGGAAGCATAATCCAGCCTTTAGGTTTGCTGCCAGTCAATTAGCCGCACCACCGGGACACAGTACACAGTAACTTGCTACACATATCTTCACCCAACATCATCACAGAACATTAGTTAGTGTTATCAGGGGGTTATCTCCACATGTATGGCAAAATAAAACACACTTTTACCCATTAGGAAAGTATTTTTGGCGGAGCTTAGCCCAACTCAACCTACCACTAGCCCAGAGACAGCAGACTGTGACGGACACGGGCTCGTATGCGAGGCATTCAAGTACACAAAAGAAAATAAGAAATCTCCGCGGTAACTAATACATCACAGTTAAACAATAAATAAGACAATACATAATTTAATTAGAAACAGGTAAGTTTGAAACAATAAATTATATTCAGTGCACCTTCAATAATGACAGCAAGACAGCTTGTAATGGTAAGTGGGATCACGAACCTATTAACTCCGTTACACCTGCAGCGGTCCACGGTTTGAATCCGCTCTGCTGCCCTCTTTTAAAGCAAGTCCTCCCCCTCTCTCGACCCTTTCACTCTCACGCTGTCCTCCCGCAATAAAAGGCCAAAAAGTAAAAAAATAAATAAATAATGTGATGCTTAGTTGTATTCTTATGGCATGGTGTTTGACAATATCACCCTCATTGGATCTCTCATATAAAACATCTCTAGTTCTCCTAAGAGACCCGATCCACAGAGCTCCACGGGATCTTTTACAAATGCTGATGCCATCTTCAAGAGAGCCGATTGGTCAGTAGGTGGTGCTTTTCTCCACGTTGATCTCTTATGAGGAACATAACCTGCTCCGGAACAGATTAGCTCTGCTGTGTAAGTTACCATGGCGATGTACCCTGGTAAGAAGTGAACCAGCGTCATAGGACGGAAAACCCAGAGTTGAACCTGAAGTCACCTCGCTAAGCCCAAATCCTGCTTAGTAGGTCCAATCATAACGTTAATTAATGACACAAACAAGGAAAACATGTTTCTACAAACAGCTGCTTCATGTCACCCGGACCTCCTTCATGTCACCCAGACCTCTTTAGTGTCACCCAAATCTCTTTCGTGTCACCCAAATCTCTTTCGTGTCACCCGGACCTCCTTCATGTCACCCAGACCTCTTTAGTGTCACCCAAATCTCTTTCGTGTCACCCAAATCTCTTTCGTGTCACCCGGACCTCCTTCATGTCACCCAGACCTCTTTAGTGTCACCCAAATCTCTTTCGTGTCACCCGGACCTCCTTCATGTCAACTGGACTTCAGATGACGTTAGGGTAATGTTCGGCTGACGTTCGGTTAATGTTCGGGTGACGTTTGGGTGACATTCGGGTGACATCCGGGTGATGTTCGGGTGGCATTCGGGTGACGTTCGGGTAACGTTCGGCTGACGTTCGAGTGACGTTTGGGTGATGTTCGGGTGACGTTTGGGTGATGTTCGGCTAAAGTTCGGGTGACGTTCGGGTAACCTTCGGCTGACGTTTGGCTGACGTTCAGGTGACGTTTGGGTGATGTTTGAGTGATGTTCTACTAAAGTTCGGCTAAAGTTCGGCTGATGTTCGGGTGACGTTCGGGTAACCTTCGGCTGACGTTTGGCTGACGTTCAGGTGACGTTTGGGTGATGTTCGGGTGACGTTTGGGTGATGTTCAGCTAAAGTTCGGCTGATGTTTGGGTGAAGTTCGGGTAACCTTCGGCTGACGTTTGGCTGACGTTCAGGTGACGTTTGGGTGATGTTTGAGTGATGTTCTACTAAAGTTCGGCTAAAGTTCGGCTGACAATCAGGTAACAGTCCGCTGATGTTCGGGTGACGTTCGGGTGATATCTCTTCATCTTGGTTTTCTCAGTTCGGACAAACATTCAAAAGCTTAATTTTAGTGGCATTATCATGATAAGCAACTCATGTGTAGCACCGTCTGAGCCTGTGAGCCTGACCTCATATAATAAAACCAAGGCTGAAGTGTAGGTCCATGTTTGGCTGAGATGTCTGTCAATCAAAGCAACAGAGTTTTTTTCAGAGGGAAGTTTTGACTTCAGTCGTCTTCACTGCAGGTGATTACCATGACAACCCACCTGCTGCCATGACGATAGGCATCACCAAGTCACCCACCCAATCAGAAGTGATCTCTGCCCCCAGGCTGGATCTGGACCAGGGTCAGCAGCTGGAGGCACAGTGGAGGAAGGAGGTCCTGGATCTGCTGACACAACTGCTCCTGGTACAGAAGCAGGTCGCCAGAGGTCAGGATCATGTGGTCCAACTGCTCGGCACACTAGGAACTCAGGTGGGTTTATTTTCGTTTAACCCTATGTAGTGTAGTTTGATTTAAATTTAGTTTGGATTGAATTTAGTTTTATCTTAAGTTTAGTTTAATTTAGTCAAGGTTTAGTTTAGATAAAAACATGAGGAAAACGATGACATTTTTAATATGTTTATGTTATATGTATGGTTGATTCATGTGAGATAACTTTGTTAATCTCAGGTTGAGATCGAATTTTGGTTAACCTCAGGTTTAGTGATAAGATTAAAATGATCTCAGGATTAAATCTTGTTCAGATAAGGTTTAGTTTATCTCTGGTTTAATTTAATTTATCTCAGGTTTACTTTAGATTGGGTCTAAATGATTTCAGGTTTACTTCAGATTGGGTCTAAGTCATCTCAGGTTTACTTTAGAAAAGGCTTAGTTTAGTTTATCTCCATTTTAGATGCGTTTACTTTTGCCTCACTTCCAGTCTCCCTAACCGGTCTTCCAAAACCTGATCTAAAACAATATCATAGAATCCTAATCTTGTCATCAGATTACTATTCTGATCAGGTTTAACTAATCTAACCACTATGTTTACATTGTGTCCTCAGGGTTCCCAGCAGATCCAGGATCTGCAGAACTTGGCTCGACAACAGAGTCTACTGGTTGAAAACCACCAGGCTTTACTGCTGCAGACGTCCCGCATCGCCACCCAGTTGCAGGAAGTCATCAAGCAACCTGCTCCCAGCCAATGAGAGTGTGGTTCTTTACATGCAGCTAATGAGACAAGAGGAATCTGTAGCGACAGTGAAACATGTTGTTTTGTTCTTATTAAGCTGATGATTTATGGTGGGATAGGTTCAGTTCACCACTGAAATGATTTCCAGTATGATGATGAATTCAAAAACACTGGTCAAACTAATTCATGTTGATTTTAATTAGATTAAGAATTGATTAAATAAAATCAACAGTAGAAATGATCTGGTACAATGCTGACATCACAGCGTCTCATTGGCCATGCAGCTCGGTTGGATCTTCTCTTGTGATTCCAGATTTTATGTCATTTTAAATAAAGTTGTGTTGACTCATCCATCCAGTTGTCGTGATTCTGTGTGTTTGTTTTACTGGGAACTGTGGTGCCACTGCTGGTATTTGAATGTTGGTGTTGGTCTCTTAAGCCTCGGTGGATCCTTAGATCCTGTGAACCACATCTTGGTTGGGAGGGGGTGCAACGGGGACCATCTCTGGGCCTTGTAGAGGTTTTGGTTTACATTTTTTTGTGTCTGTTTCTGTGTTTGTTTGTTTGTTTGTTTCAGGTTCTCTTGATCCTCCGTCGATCCGTCTGAACTCGGACCTCCTGCCAAACCAGACGGAGGTGGTTCTGACAGCTGGCTCCGCCTTCAACCTCAGCTGCCATGGCAACCTTTCGGCCCATTTGACCACCACTGCGTTCCGTCTGTTGTACCGGGACAGACGGCTGGACCTGGTGGATGTAAAGAAGTCAGACCCCCGGCACACCGGGACTTACCGCTGCGGGTTCGTCAACCGCAGCCTGGACTACCTAGACACCTGGTTACACCTGTATGTCAAAGGTAAAGTTAGCTGAGGACCTAGATCCAAACATGTTCCCTCTGAAGAAAATAACGCCTAGGTACAAGAAAATAACGACTAGGTACAAGAAAATAACGATAAGAAACAAAAGAATAATGACTAGAAACAAGAAAACAATGACTGGGGGGCTGGTGGCGCAATGGTTAGGGCAGCTGTCCCATGTACAGAGGCTTAACGTCCTCGAAGCGGTGAACCCAGGATCGACTCCCGGCCCGGCGATCAGCTTCCCACTGTCTCTATAAAATAATAAAAGGCTTGAATGGCGCTCTAGCCTAAAAAATAATCTTTAGAAAAAGATAACAATGACTAGGAACAAGAAAATAATGACTAGGAATAAGAAAACAATGACAAGGAACAAGAAAACAATGAAGGAATAAGAAAACAATGACAAGGAATCAAAAAATAATGACTAGGAACAAGAAATAAGTTTGATGTATGAAGTTTTGTAGCTTTCACCATCTGTTGATATTGACCTTGATTTCCCATAATGCATCACCCACAGACCCAGCTGATCCCACCAGCGTGTTTGTCACACCTCGCAGAGTCCCTGTTGTCAAGGAGGGCCAGGATTTCCTGTTCAGGTGTCTGCTTACCGACCCATCCGTCACTAACCTCACCCTTCAATCAGAGGACAGTACCAGGGGCAAGGGGTGGGGCCTGCCCCAGGGCATGAATGTGACCTTTGACCCCCGGAGAGGAGCCCTGATCCAAGACCTGCAGAGGTCGTTCAAAGGACGCTACGTTTGTTCAGGCTGGAAGGACAGGAGACAGTTCAGATCCAGACCTGTTGATCTTATCGTGGTCCCCAGTAAGTCTGTCTTGGGTTCAATTCTACCCGTGTCCCAGTAAGACCTGTCTGGGTTCATTTCTACCTGTGTCCCAGTAAGACCTGTCAGTCTTGGGTTCATTTCTACCCGTGTCACCAGTAAGACCTGCCTGTCTTGGGTCCATTTCTACCTGTGTCCCTAGTAAGACTTGTCTGTCATGTCTTTCTGCAGAACTCCGTGATCCTCCTTCCCTGTCTGTCAGTCAGGATGAGCTGGTCCGCCTCATAGGGGAGACCTTTGAGGTCACCTGTCTGACCAGTAACCCGTCTCATTTTTATAACCTCACCTGGACTCACCCAAATACAAAGGTCAGAGGTCACCTTTTGGTCTTTACTCTCGACACACTTTCTGTTTTGATATTCACTGGTAGTTTGGTTTGTTCCAGAACCTGAACGTCACTGTCAGCCGTCACTATAGAAACCGCCTGTACATCAACAGCACCCTGACAGTCTCTGCTGTCAGTCTGATACACGGAGGAACCTACACGTGTACTGCCGTCAATGAAGCTGGAGTTGCCACGGCAACCACACAGCTCAGAGTTCTGGGTAAGACACTAAAACAAAAGGAAACAAGATAGGATATTTTGAAATTTTAAAATATGTTTGGGGAAAAAGATATACTGATGGCATAAGAAAAAACATTTATGAGGAAACAATGTGTTGGAATAAGAATCAGCTTTGGGAGCAAGATAAGTGATATGAACTAGATAAAAAAACACGTGAGAATAAGAAGAAACTGTGGAAACAAGATAACAAATGTGTAGAAACAAGATTTAAAAAAATGTGGAAATGATAAAAACATGTGAATAAGAAGAAAATGTGGAAACAAGATAAAAACATGTGGAAACAAAATAAAAACAAGAGAATAAAAAGAAAATGTGAAAACAAGATAAAATAATAAGATAAAACATGTGGAAACAAGAAAAACTAATAAGATAAATACGTGGAAACAAGATAAACAAAAGAATAAGATAAAAAAATAATTAGATAAAACACATGGAAACAAGATAAAAACATGGAAACGAGATCAAAACATGTGGAAACAAAATAAAAACATGTGGAAACAAGATAAAAACAGAATAAGATGTAAACTTGATTAAGAAGCCATGATAAATTAAGTTTTGTCTAAAGATGGACAGATTGAATGTACATCCATATTCTTTCCTCTTCATCTTCTTCCTCACCAGAGTCTCCCTACTTGAGGATATACCTGCGGCCAGTGCAGGCTAATGCTAACACCAAGACAATGGAGGTCAATGAGGACCTGGTTGCTAATGTTAGCAGCTTGCTGATGGAAGTGCAAGGAGAGCAAGAATCTAACTTAAGCAACATTTTCCTTGAAGTGAAGGGGAAACTAGTTTCTAACGTCAGCACCAATAGAATATTTGTGGATGGGGATAGTAGTGCTAACATCAGCGGCAGAAGCACAGTGGAGGTGTCTGAAGGTGGAGATTTGATGCTGACCTTTGTGATGGAGGCGTATCCTCCAATCAGAAAACAGTATTGGACGACAACACAAGTCAACAACAACGTGCTGTACCATCAGAGCTACACAGCAAATGGCTACAGGTTAGCATGCTAACAACTACAGGCTAGCATTATCAGATTTCTGCAGGTATACCAACAATACCACTATAAGGTTTGTTACGGTGGTATTGTTTGCTGTTTTTCATGCTGCAGTTCGGAGGCGAGCTTGCTTCTGCGGCAGGTTCGTCAGGAGGATCGAGGTCGTTACTCATTCCACTTTCTGAACTCGTTCTTCAACGGCGTGCAGAACGTCGACCTACGAATTTACCGTAAGAAACATTTCCTCCTCATTATCCTCTTCATTTTATTGTGTTGTCTAATGATCTATACACCTCAACAGCCTGCAAATCTTTAAATCTGACGTTAATTCCACGTTGTTCGGGAGGTCCAATTTTACTTCTTTATCATATTTTATTCATTTTAGCTGCTGTTTCAGTTCAAATGCATTTTTTCAGATTCTCCAAGTGTTGTCGTCAGTCTAGAGAATGACAGTCTAACCTGCAGCAGCTCTGGATATCCACTACCCACAATGCTCTGGTCCATCTGCCCAGGGGTCCAGGACACGTACGTACCGACTGACGCTACGTTTCGTTGCCCTGTACATTTCGTTGCCCTGTACATTTCGTTGCTCTGTAGCTTTTGTTGCCCTGCAGGTTGCTTGCCTGGGGATTGCCCATTAACTTAGTTACTTTACATGGAGAGGTCAAGATCAAATATTAAAGCCATTGAAATTAAGAGAATAACTGAAAAGAAAACAAGAATAAATGAAGATTCGATCGGAGTAACAAACATTCACCTGGTCTGCAGGTGTGGCGACGTTGCCATCTTTCAGGTTCCTGCAGCTAATGTGACCTCACAGGAAGAGAGGGTGAGGTCATACCTGCCCCTTCCACTGCCAGCTGGTGATGATGTCACCGTGGAGTGCATGGCCTACAACCAGATGGGCGTGTCTCGGGACGTCTTTAACCTTCGTAGGTATCGCAGAGGTCAAAGTTCATATGTGCCTGAAGGCGACGTCATCTTGTTGATAAAATGTGTAATGCTGCGTTTGGGTTCTGCAGGAAAAACTCCAACTTTCTTCACTCCGGCTCTGATTGGAGCGCTTGGTGCTGCTGCCCTCCTGCTCCTCCTCTTATTGGTCGTCTTCTACAAGTGGATGCAGGTGTGTTTCTTTAACAGGATAATGATCATTACAAAGTGAGCTAGCAAAACAATCACTGTTGGGAATAAAATATTAACTGACTAACTAAAGATTATTTTATTTCATCTCATAACGAGCCGATTGATTGATTGATTTGAGTGAGTGAATGATCCACTTAAGAACGCAGAACTCGGTGGATTAAAGCTGCATTCCTCATCATTCAACCTTTGATTTATATATTAACACAAAAATTGTCGATGTCATCACTTCATTGACACGCTGCAAACATTTCGTCTCTACTTCTCTCAGAAACCCAAATACGAGATACGCTGGAAGATCATCGAGAGCAGCAATGGAAACAGCTACACCTTCGTTGACCCCACCCAGCTGCCGTACGACCAGGAGTGGGAGTTTCCTCGAGACAAACTCCGCCTTGGTAGAGAGACGACGTGTTTCAGGGAACTAAATCTTTCTTATTTCCTCTCTGTGTGTAACTTTCCCCTCCTCTCTATCTCCCAGGTGCTGTTGTGGGATCGGGGGCATTTGGGAAGGTTGTCGAGGCAACGGCCTACGGTCTGGGAGCCGGTGAAGTGACCCGGGTCGCCGTCAAGATGCTTAAATGTGAGTCATCAAACTTCATCAGCATCATTATATGTTATTATATGATATTATATGTTATTATATGTCATTATGTCATTATATGATATGTTATTATATTATATGTTATTATGTTTCTATGTCATTATGTTATTATATGTGTTAAGTTATTATGTTATTATATATCATTATATTATATGTCACTTTGTTATTATATGATAGTGTTATTATATGATATTGTATGTTATTGTATGTCATTATATGATAGTATATGTTAATACATGAATGTATGTTATTATATGTTATTAAATGATATTACATGTTAAATATTATATGATGTTATAATATGTTTATATATTATGTTATTATATGTTTTAATATATATTTATTCTATGTTATTATATGTCATGGTATGTGATTATATGATAACAGATGATCGTTGTGGTTTCATGATCATTCATGTGCTCATCAACAGCGAGTGCTCACTGGGAGGAACGCGAAGCTCTGATGTCAGAGCTGAAGATCCTCGGCCATCTTGGTTACCATGACAACATCGTCAATCTGCTGGGAGCCTGCACTCGAGGAGGTGAATAGATAATTAAACACAAATAAAAAAGTAAATTAAATACTGAAAAGTCACATTGTTAGAGCCATTTTTTGGTTTGATATTATTTTTGATTTATCGCTTACATAGCGTGTCCGAAAGCCATTTTCTATATAAAATTATCAACTCGTTATAATAATCATATAAATGTCGAAGAGAGAAAAGAAAGCGGTGTCTTCCTACCTACTGAACCATGGTCTCTCTGGTCTTTGACCTCTATGTCCCTCCCTTCAGGTCCCATGTTGATGATCACAGAGTACTGTAGCCATGGCGACCTGCTCAACTTCCTGCGAGCTCACGCTCAAGACTTCATGGCCTCAGTGATGAGTCTGGATGACGTGGAGGGCGATGGCGTCTATAAGAACATGGCGGCCCAGCAGACCCGGATACGGAGGTCAGACCTTCTCCAATGATCATATATATATACAGTATATATATATATATATATATATATATATATATATATATATATATATATATATATATATATGTATATATATTACTTCTCCTCCCTACATTTGAAACAAGTATCTTTCTCCTCTTCACATTTGAAAACTTGTTACTTTAGTTAAAATGCATTTGAATGGAGAAAAACCTACGGTACATTTCAAAGTTTGTACATTTACTTGTGTAAAGAAGTTGAATCATCACTTCTTCTTTTACTACAGTCTTGTTGAACACAAGTTTCTATACTTCTACTTTACCAGAAATTCGGTAAAAACGGAAAATCGATTGGAAACGTGAACACGTAACCACGGTTAACCGTGGCCTTCAGTTTATTACTATGCCTCCTTCGGACATTCATCCAGCCTCCCGGCTGAGAGAAGCCATCGTAGCTGCTAGGCTAGCTGTTGCGCTAAAGTAGCTAACAGAGATAGTGTGTAAACAACTGCAAATTTAGCAAGAAGGCAACTTAAAAAATGAGCGATGTGTCTGATGTAGCAGGGACTTTCTGTGTTTAAGCTTAAACTTAGTGGCAGTTAGCCACTGAACAGGGAAACTACGTTAAATTAACATAGTTAGGCTAGAGAGAAAAACACAGCCTGCAGTGAGTATGACAGAGAAACAGGAAATGACACAAGGCGCTTACCGTCAGAGAAGTCTTACCAGAGTATTGTTGAACACAAGTATCTGTATTCTACTTTTACCAGAGTATTGTTGAACACAAGTATATGTACTTCTACTTTTACCAGAGTATTGTTGAACACAAGTATCTGTATTCTACTTTTACCAGAGTATTGTTGAACACAAGTATCTGTATTCTACTTTTACCAGAGTATTGTTGAACACAAGTATATGTTCTTCTACTTTTACCAGAGTATTGTTGAACACAAGTATATGTACATCAACTTTTACCAGTCTTGTTGAACACAAGTATCTGTACTTCTACTTTTACCAGAGTATTGTTGAACACAAGTATCTGTATTCTACTTTTACCAGAGTATTGTTGAACACAAGTATATGTACTTCTACTTTTACCAGAGTATTGTTGAACACAAGTATATGTACATCAACTTTTACCAGTCTTGTTGAACACAAGTATATGTACTTCTACTTTTACCAGTCTTGTTGAACACAAGTATCTGTAATTCTACTTTTACCAGAGTATTGTTGAACACAAGTATATGTACTTCTACTTTTACCAGTCTTGTTGAACACAAGTGTCTGTACTTCTGCTTTGAGCCCGTCTGGACTTCTGACTCATCTGAGAAAGTCCAGACACTGTGACGTAAGATGAGCGGTGAATGAGACCCAGTGTACTTTAGTTTAATGTTAAAGAAACACACCGGTATTGTCAGCAAAGGAGGTGAGCAACAAAAGAGGTCCAACAATGGATCCCTGAGGTACATCAGATAGATCAGACCCCGCAAACTGTTTCTGATCAGTAATATCTTCATAAATTATTATCAATATAACTGTAGATGTTGTCTTGGGCTTTAGGTCATTTTGATTGATATGATTTCTGATACCTTAACATTTGACACACTGTATTTTCATTACTCATCACCTGTGATGATGTCACTATGTCATTATGATGTCACTATGTGTGTGTTTTGCAGTGACAGTGGGATATCATGCTGTTCACAGTATCAGGAGATGCAGCCATTTCTGAATCCAGGACAAAGACATCTGGGTAACAGATTCCACACACCTGCACTCACTTGAACACAAGTGGACACACGTGGACACACCTGCCCTCAACTGGACACACCTGAACACACCTGAACACCCTTGGACACACCTGAACACACCTGGACACACCTGAACACCTTTGGACACACCTGAACACACCTGTAGTTTTATTTATGAGGTTAAACCTGTCTTCCTTCCTGTCTCTCAGGTGTGCAGACAAACAATGTCTCTGTGGGGGGCCTCATGAGGTTTTCCTACCAGGTGGCTCAGGGTCTGGAGTTCCTGTCCTCCAGGAATGTAAGAGTCCACCTACGTTTGTCTGTCTCGACTTTCTCACTGTGGTCATCATCAGTATCACCACAACCAGCAGTAACACCTGTCTGTCCACCTGTCTGTCCACCCGTCTGCCCACCTCTCTGCACACCTGTCTTCCCATCTGTCATCCCACCTGTCTGCTCGCCTGTCTATCAGTGTATCCACAGAGACGTAGCAGCCAGAAATGTCCTCCTGACGGAACGCTGCGTTGCAAAGATCTGTGACTTCGGGTTGGCCCGAGACATCCGCAACGACGACAGCTACATCGTCCAGGGAAATGTCCGTGTTATGCACTTCTGCTGTTCACGTAATATTCACCGTGGTTTTGATGTTTGATTGTCCAACAGAAGAAGAACGTTGTGCTTTGTGCCGACAGGCCCGTCTGCCAGTGAAGTGGATGTCTCCAGAGAGCATCTTCCAGTGTGTCTACACGGTCCAGAGCGACGTCTGGTCCTATGGAGTCCTGCTGTGGGAGACCTTCTCGCTGGGTAACCCCCGCAGACATGTTGCTATGGAGATGCCTCCATCCACTCAAAGTCTGATTCTTATCCTAACCATGAAGTACACACAAAGAATGTACTCTGTAAAATTCACTATGCACAGTGTAAAGTACACATTAAGTATAGACACTATATGTGTGTACTCCAGTGTGTACTTGTAGTATTTATACTTGAAGTATCAATTCTATAAAGTACACACTAAAGAAAAAAGTAAGATTAAAATGTCTGTTATTTTCCTGGTAACACCTTGTGGACCTCTCTGATTGGATGACTGCGTTCACCTGTTCAGGTAGGAGTCCGTACCCAAATGTTGCCGTGGATTCAAACTTCTACAAGATGATCCAAGATGGCCGCCACATGGAAAAGCCAGACTTCGCTCCAGTGGAGATGTGAGGAGGCTCATTTATCTGAACAAAGAACCTTGGTGTGACTCTGGATGGAGACCTCAACGGGTCCATGGTGACCTCAAGGGGTTGATGGTTCTGGTTTCCGTTGTGAAATGTTAAATGTAGATTTTTCCCTCAGGTATCAGCTGATGACGCTGTGCTGGAGTTTAGAGCCCACAGACAGACCCACCTTTAAAACAATTGGTCAGCTCATCAAAAGGCTCCTCCCCTCCACCAATGACACATCACCACATCACAGTGACCAGGTGAGACACTTGTCCTTGTGTGTTGTGAGTTCCAGAGGTGCCTGAACACATCATCACTCTTGTTCTCTCCACAGTCGACATACAAGAACATCAGTGAGTGCAGAGAGGAAGAGGAGGAGTTCAGGGATGCACCAAAGAGGGAGGAAGAGGAAGAGTTCAGGGACGCACCAAAGAGGGAGGGAGAGGAGACGGGTCATATCTCCACCTCGTTCTGATCCATCAGAACATCATGATGACAACGAGGACGATGATGAGGAGGAGACCATGATGAAGAACGTCTCTCAATGTCATGATAGTGAATCAAAAAGACAAGGCCGTCGCTTTAAATGTTTCAGGACCCGAAAGAGACAAATCCTCCAACAGTCGGAATCAGTTCATTATTATTTTATATAACATTTAACCGATGTTTCTTTTTGTTTTTCTCTGTAACCTTTTATCAATATGAACTTTTTCACTTTTATACTTTTATATAATAATGTTGGCTGCTGTGTAAACATAATAAATGTTAAAAAGTATTCAATTTGTCTTCATAATGTCCAGTAATAAACATATTATTACACCTTTATTTACTGATCAATATTGAATAAATTCATTATTCCAGCAGAATATATGAACATGTTTTAAAGTTTTTGTAGTGTCATTATTAAACTGTATGCTAAAGGCAAAGGGCACCTGTCAGGTGTGTTGAGGGGGCGGAGCCACACAAAGGCTTTACTGCTACTGGACTTGAGACTCTGAAACACGAAACCAGCAGTTCTGAGATTATTAAAATGATTGTTTGACTTTTCAGATTCATGAACATGAAGTTTAAATTCTGTTCTTCGTATATATATACATTTAAATAAAGAAGTTATCATTATGTTGTAATCAATACACTATTAAATATCAATACTGTTATAATTTTAATATATTTAACATGTTTTATTATATTAATAATGTTCATCGATTCTGTTGTTACAGTGTTTTAATAGTTTATATTTTCCAATATTAATAGTGAAAATGTTCTCCTCTAAAAATATTAATTATTAATTATCAGCTGCTGTATTGATTATCAGCTGCTTATTGATAAGGAGTCCTGACTCTGAGGACTCGTCAGTTAGCAGGCGACAAGCCGACGGAACAGGTGAGTGTTTCTTTATGTTCAGTTTAACTGTCTTTGCATGTATTTAAATGTAAATATGTATTATATATAATTAAGTGTCTTATTGTCTAATCATTTTGATTATTGATTTTCATCATGTAGTCTGATCAATCGTTCACATCAAGAACCAAAAGCAAAAATAAGACTGTTGCAGAAAATTGAAACACATAGAATCACACCATCTTTGGAACATGTTATAGATCTATAAATGTTATTATATATTATATTAAAGGGATTGGTTGGTTGATTGATTGATTGATTGATTGATTGGTTGGTTTCAGGCATCACCATGGAGCGCCGTCTGTCGTCTCTGGAGTTTCTCCTCTCAGTCGTGACTTCACTTCTTCTCACCTGTTGCGTGGCTCTGATTGTAGTTTCATGGATCCACCTGAAGCCTGGAGGTAAATCCAGAGTCTGCCTTTGATAAAGTGACCAGCTTTTATATATATATATATATATATATATATATATATATATATATATATATATATATTAAACTGTTCATATATATATATATGGATATTATTGATGAGGAGGTTGTTGGTGTTTATGTGTCGAGGTGCCATCGAGCCGACGGTGCTGAGCGCTCGCATGGCGATCACCGACGGAGCCGTTTTCTCTGCAGAGCTGCAGAACGCCAGCAGTCTGCACTTCAAAGCGCTGGCCTTCGACATCCAACAGCTGGTGAGATCATCAGCTTTTATTGTGAAAATCCATGAGGGAAGAGATCCGTGGATGTATGTGTAAAGTACACACTATATACTAATATATAGTACAAGTGCACTCTGTATACAGTATAGACACTGCATTGTACAACGTCTGGTGTTAATGATGTCACAGGGTCTGCCTTCTGATTGGTTGTCAGGTGTCGGAGGCGTTTCACCGCAGTGAGCTCAGACTGGACTTCAAGTCCTGTCAGGTTTTAAACTTCAGGTCAGATATCTGATTAATCCCATCATCACTGATCAACGATCACTGGCTGTCCGCTTTATCCTGACCATTGCCATGGCAACACGTTTTAAAGTGGGGGGGGGGGTCCTGTGGGGATGATGCGTGGGCATAACAGCCATTTAAAATAACTCAATAAATCTTTTAACAAAATATATATAATTATTACTATTACTTTATTAATTATTAATATCAACCAACATTTAATCTATAGTTATAGAATACGAAGGTGATGACCCTCCAACGGCCCACAGCCATGTAACTGACTGACTGATTGACTGATTGATTGATTGATTGACTAATTGACTGATTCATTGATGAATGTATTGATTAGCTGATTATTGAACCTTTGAAACTATTTCCTTAGTCAAGGTAGTGTGGTGGTGACCTTTGACCTCTGGTTCAGTCACCTCATCAATGTGAAGGAGGCTGAGCAGCAGCTGGGGGCGGGGCTTCAGGAGGTCGGGGCCACAGGATTGGTGATCGACAGAAACAGCATCCAGATCACAGGTTACTCTAAGCACATGTTATTTATATATATATATATATATATATATATATATATATATATATATATATATATATATATATATGTTTTTATATGTTATAGATTATAAGTATTTGTGTGTTGACTTAATGTTTATGCAGAGAAACCAGATGAGACAACAGTTGCTCCGACAAGCGCCAAACCTACAACAGGTGAGAGAACTCTCATTAAACATTCTTTAAACTTTCCTCAAACTCGTTTTAAACATCCTTCAAACATTTTAAACTCTTCCCAAAGGATCAGACATCAGATTAAACTGGATTTGTCGTTTAAAAGTCTGTTTCCTCCTGAGCCCTTTGATCTGACCTCTTTGTTCTGATCTATTTGATCTGTGATCTGATCTATTTGATCTGGTTATATTGATCTGATTTCTTTGATCTGATCTCTTTGAGCTGATTACTTTGATCGGATCTCTTTGATCTGATCTCTTAGATCTGATCTATTTGTTCTGATATCCTCTCAGCAGCGTGTCCCCCTCACCAGATATCCTGTGCTGATCGATCGACGTGCATTCCGATCAATCAGCTGTGTGACGGACTTGATGATTGTCCCGACGCCTCTGATGAAGACGCAGCTCGCTGTGGTCAGTGATGATGTCACCACACCTCATTTATGTTAAAGGTCACATGACAAACATTCGATCATAGAAATGACATGGGTCTGTCTGTCTGTCTGTCTGGATGTATCTTTTCATTATATATCTATTGATCATTGCTCTATTGATCATGTATCTTTTGATCATGTGTCTATTGATAATGGGTCTATCGATCCATGTATCTATTGATCATGTGTCTATTGATCATGTATCTATCGATCCATGTATCTATTGATCATGTTTCTATCAATCCATGGATCTATTGATCATGGATCTACTGATCATGTCTCCAGTGACGCTGTGTGATGGACAGTTCTTGCTGAGCGATCTGAGTGGATCGTTTGGTTCTTCAGACGCCTCTGAGACATACGCCAGCAGCAGCTTTTGTCGCTGGATCATCAGGTATGACATCATCAGTGTACGCGCTCTACACACACAGACACACATGCACACCGCACAACAACCCCCTGCCGCCACACACACACACACACACACGCACACACACCATGACTTTCATAATAAAAGCTTCATGTTAAGGCGAACTCAAAGACAGAAGGTCGGTTCTCTGTGACAGTGAGGTGTGTTTTCAGAGTCGGCAGAGGACTTTCTGTCCAGATCGACTTCCAGCAGTTTGAAACAGAAGAAAACATCGACACTCTGCAACTTTACGAAGGTGTCGGAGCAGATAAACACCTGATAGGTAAAACACACACACAGTGGACGTTTTCCTCATTCACACACATTAACTCTCATCTTTCATATGATTGGCAGCTGAGCTCTCAGGCTCCACCCCTCCTGGAACCATGTGGCTGCTGACTGACCAATCAACTGTGGAGTTCATCTCCGACGCTGTAAACAATCTGTCAGGGTTCAAAGCCGTCTACAGCGTCGCCAACCTGTCTCACCTCTCAGGTAATACTGCCCTCTGAGATGTAGACTGTAGCTGTGAGTGTTACTGGACCCAACCTGAATGTGTGTGTGTGTGTGTGTGTGTGTCCAGATGAGGAGAAGTTGTCATGTACCTTTGAGCAGGGCATGTGTTTCTGGAGGCAGCAGGATGACGATGATGGTGACTGGATTCGAACCAGCGGCTCCACGTTTCCGCCGCTGAGTGGCCCGAGTTTCGACCACACGCTGAGAAACAGCTCCGGTGAGATGATACAACCAGTCTGGAGATCAGTCAGGTCGACTGGATGTTGTTCTTATTGATCCGGACTGTGTGACTCTGTCAGGTTTCTACATCGTCACTCCTCTGAGTCCCGGCCAATGGCTGAAGAGCTACAGGATCCACAGCCTCCCCCTGTTGCCAAGCAACCGGTCCATGTGTCTGGGCTTCTGGTAAACAACAGTAAAACAAAGATGTCAGCATGTCAACAACAGTAAACAAACATGCAAACAACAGGAAACAAACATGTCAACATATCAACAACAACAATGGACATGGACTGTAAACATGGACTATATACGTGGACTATAATGTAGACTATGAACATGGACTATAAATATGGACTATGAACATGGACGTAAACGTGGACTAGAAACATGGACTAGAAACTTGGACTATAAACATGGACAATGAACAGGAATTATAAACATGGACATAAACGTGGACTATAAACATGGACTAGAAACTTGGACTATAAACATGGACAATGAACAGGAATTATAAACATGGACATAAACATGAACTATAAATGTGGACTATGAACATGGATTGTAAACGTGGACTATAAACGTGGACTGTAAACATGGACTATGAACATGGACTATAAACGTGGACTATAAACATGGACTATATACGTGGACTATAATGTAGACTATGAACATGGACTATAAATATGGACTATGAACATGGACATAAACGTGGACTGTAAACATGGACTATAAACGTGGACTATAAACATGGACTATGAACATGGACTATAAACCTGGACAATAACATGGACTAGAAACGTGGACTATAAACATGGCCTATAAATGTGGTCTATAAACATGGACTGTATCATGAACTATAAACGTGGACTATAAACATGGACTATGAACATGGACTGTAAACGTGGACTATAAACGTGGACTGTAAACGTGGACTATAAACGTGGACTGTAAACATGGACTATGAACATGGACTATAAACCTGGACTATGAACATGGACTATATACATGGTCTATGGTTTGCAGGTTCCACATGTTTGGAGACGACGTCCACCGTCTCAGAGTCCTGCTGTCTCAACCTGCCACTACCACGGTGTTCCAAAGAGACGGTAACTATGGCGACAACTGGAACTATGGCCAGGTGACCATCAACCTGACATCAGAGACCACGGTCAGTGACATCATACAGGAGGTCCACAGACTGATTAGTTCATTGCTGTGTCCAGCTGACCAATAGCCAATCAATCATTGAGCTCTGCAGGTGGTGTTTGAAGCGTTGAAGAAGAGAGGGATTAACAATGACATCGCTCTGGATGACATCACACTGACCTCTGACCCCTGTGGCCCCGCACCCCCAGAACCAACCAATGTACCTGCTGCAACAACCCCGCCCCCCTTACCAGGTAGTTCACAGACCACACCCCTATGCTGATGGGCCTGACCCCACCCTCACTCCCTCTCTGCTCTGATTGGTCCAGCTAACTGTGGAGGACCTTTTGACCTTTGGGAGCCAAACTCCACTTTCAGCTCACCAAATTACCCACAATCCTACGGGAACAAGGCTGAGTGTGAGTACAAATCTGTACTACTTGTACTAATTACTTGTACTTATACCTGTACTTGCACTAATTATTTCTTCGTATACCTGTACTTGTACTAATTTCCGTTACTTCTCTATATATATCTCTGTTTATCTCTGTACTGATCTTCACTAAGAAATTCAACATTTTAACATTGAAAACAAACAAAATCATGTAAACAAATCAATAGAAAATGAAACCTAATTGACCCATGATCTTCTGCTGCAGGTCTGTGGACTCTGCATGCCGCCGATGGTCAGAACATCCAGCTCCACTTCCTGGACTTTGACGTTGAAGCAACATATGATGTCGTAGAGGTGCGAGATGGGGCAGGGCCAAACTCCACCTTGCTGGGTGAGAACATGCGTTACCCATAATCCCAGCTTCATCAGCTGGTGTGTGTGTGCAGGTCCCTGTTCTTCAGGTAATAACTTGTTTTATTGTCCAGCTGTCCTCACTGGCAGGGATGGCCCCGCCCACGAGTTGTTCTCCACAACCAATCAGATGACAGTCTGGTTCTTTACAGACATCTCAGGTCATGGCCGAGGATTCAGAGCCCACTTCACCTCTGGGTTCCACCTAGGTGCACCAGGTGAGCTGGGCTCAGCAAGCATAGGGTCGAATCTCTAAATGCCAGGATGAATGTGTGACATTGTTTTTTTTTTAAGGTGGAAAGACGTGTTTTCTATGTGACGTCTGGTTCATGCATTCATGATGTTTTTAAGGTGGACTGAAGTGTTTTCTATGCTCTAGTGGTTCATCCGTTCATGTCATTTTTAAGGTGGAATGAAGCGTTTTTTTTATACGATGACTGGTTCATGTGTTCATATCATTTTTAAGGTGGAATGAAGTGTTTTCTATGTGACATCTGGTGCATGCGTTCAAGTCTTTTTAAGGTGGAATGATATGAGGACTCTGTGTGTTTCAGCATGTGGTGTTCGACAGGTCACTAATGACACCATGCAGACGGACCAATCAGCAGACAGGAAACGTGGTGAAGGTAAACACTTCATTCTGCTTTCGGTTTGTTGGGGGTATCCTGGTTATTGAGTGTTTTTTTATTCTGCCAGGTGAGGCGAGGGTGGTGGGCGGTTCTGTTGCTGTGAAGGGGGCGTGGCCATGGATGGTGTCCCTGAACTGGAGGGGGCGTCATGTGTGTGGAGCCTCACTGATTGGCCGAGAGTGGCTGCTGACCGCTGCACATTGTGTCTACGGGTGAGACATAACAATATAACGATATAATGATATGACGTTATATTTTTATGTCGTTGATAACGACATATCACCATAACGATTTAACGACATAACGACGTAACGATATAACCACATAACGCCATAAGGACATAACGCCATAATGCTTTAACACCATAACGCCTTAACGATATTACAATATAACAATATAACGACATCACTTCTGTATTAAACTCATCAAAAAAAGACTTTAAAATAGTAACATCATATACATGTACATATATGATGATGTTAGGTTACATACATGTTTTTATATATAAACATATATGTACATTATAGATAGATAGATAGATAGATAGATAGATAGATAGATAGATAGATAGATAGATAGATAGATAGATAGATAGATAGATAGATAGATAGATAGATAGATAGATAGATGTAAATGTATATTCATGTTTACCACAGAAAGAACGTCCACCTCCAGTGGTGGTCGGTCGTCCTCGGTCTTCACTCTCAGAGTGACAGTAACTCTGTGGACGTTGAGAGCCGACAAGTCGATGACATCATCATCAACAGACGGTACAACAGACGAAGCAAACAGGCGGACATCGCCATGATGCACCTGCAGACGCCTGTCAACTTCACACGTCAGTAACATGTGACCTGCAGCCGCTTTCAAATCATCCAGTCATCATCAAGTGTCATTGTGCTGATAATGATTATTATAACAGTAATAATAATAACAACAGCAATACTACTGCTAACAATAATAATAACAATGAAGAGGGTCAGTTCATATCATATATGTTTTCCAGAGTTCATCCAGCCGCTGTGTTTACCTGCTGAAGGTCATGAGGTCACGGCAGGAAGCACCTGTTGGATCGCCGGATGGGGACGAAGCGCTGAGCAGGGTGACGAGCGTCCACCTCATACACACACACACACACACACACACACATGGTGTATATATACACCTCTCCTCCTGTCCAACTCTCCTCCTCTCCTCCTCCTGTCTCTCCTCATCTCCACCTATCTGTCTCTCCTCCTGTCTCAGGTCCTCTCCCTGATGTCCTCCAGGAGGCCCAGGTCCCTGTGGTGGATCAGGATCAGTGCCAGATCCGGTTACCTGAGTACACTATCACATCTGAGATGCTGTGTGCTGGATACCTGGAGGGAGGGGTGGACTCCTGTCAGGTAGGTCCAGACCTGGACTTACCTTCAACATCAGGGGTATATTCCAGAAATCAGGCTTAACCAACAGCTGTTCTGAATTAGTTCAATCAACTCTGAGTATGTAAACTCTGAGTAACACCTGCAGCTGAAAATTAAGCATAACAATATTGACCAAATACATAGACTAAGACATATGAATTTAATCATATTTCACATATTAAACAAAGTAGATATAAGCAGCTATTTCAACACAGAAATATCCTTAAACATTTCAGAAAACTTCTGTTCGCGAAAAATCTAAAGAGCTCTGCAAAGAATGTGGTCGCGGATTATGTCCGCTATATGAAATGTTGAAAATGTCTGAGAATATTGTTTAGATATGTGATCAGTAGAAAACCGGTAATTTTCTACTAAGTAATCAAAATCCTCTTCCGACGTAAAGCTTCTCAAATCACTTTTAATATATCGATGGTTGACAAGGAAAGGACGGCACATTTCTCCAGAGTTGGTTCGGAGAAAAGGCAGGACAGACAGACAGACAGACAGACAGACAGACAGACAGACAGACAGACAGACAGGCAGACAGACATGTAGGGAGAAACTCAGGGTTTGTTGAAGAAAACCTGCCAGCGAGCAGGTAAGATTCACAGAGTCAGTTACCATGGTAACTGACATAAAGTTTGATTTCACTCTCTTTCTGGAATGGAAAACTTCCCACTTCCTTCAGGAAAACCTGCTTTCTGGAACACACCCCTGAACACACACCTGAACACACCCCTGAACACACCCCTGAACACACCCCTGAACACACACCTGAACACACCCCAGCTCCTGTTGACCCCGTTGTCTTTCCCAGGGCGACTCTGGGGGTCCGCTTGTGAGTTTGGACAGAGGACGCTGGACTCTGATTGGTCCGTATCTCTCACACGCACACACACACGCATAGACACACATACACACACACACACACACACGCACACACACACACACACACACACACACACACACGTGGTATAATACAGTTTTTTCCAATTGATCAAACACACTTTGGGAAACTCAAAATACTTACCACAATTCACAAACCACCCAAACTGCTAAATTCCTCATATCTCCTGCAAAATGAAACGCTGCAACCAAAACTACATACAGCATTATCACAATCAAACGTTGTGTAACAGTAATGGAACACACACTTCATTCATATAGCAGTTGTGTGTCTGACCAACTACACACATAATGACAACACTCATTTTCAGGATGCATCACCATAATACTAAAATAGTTCACATTTAGAGAATTCTTCAGAGTGCTCACATGCACATATTTGCAGATACAAGTCAGTGCAACATAATACACAGCAGATACATTTACATTGGAGTGGACATGAATATGCTCACAAAACAGTAACCTGAAAAAGAAAAAACGAGGGAGGTTTGAATGTTGTTGTGTTCTTGGCCATGACCTCCTCTAGCATCCCCACCCTCCCTCTTCCTCCCCCTCTCATCCCCACCCTCCCTCTTCCCCCCCTCTTTTAGTGCTTCCTTCCTGATTGAAGGGGTAACAATAACAATTGTTTGGCCAGGTGGCACATAGTGCTCTGTGTGTCAGTTCATATCTGTGCTATGCAGGTCATTTTAGTGCGTTAGCAAAAAAAAAAAAAATGTAAACAAGCACTAATGCAAATGAGGACTGTGTTCTGATTGGTCCCTGATAGGTGTGACATCATTTGGGGTCGGCTGTGGTCGTCCTCAGAGACCGGGAGTCTATGCCAGAGTCTCTGCCTTCAGCTCCTGGATCACCCAGACCAGATCCTCTTCCCCCAACTCCTGCTGCTAATCCTCCTCATCGTCATATCCCTCATCTTCATCCTCATCCTCCTGATCTTCACCCTCATCCTCAATTTCATCCTCCTCTCCTCAGATCTAATAGTTTAAATCTCCAACTCAAAAAATCAAAACCTTTGATCATAGTGATTGTGTGATTGGAAGCCCAGATTCGTTTGACAGTGAAATATTATAAGATCCATCCATTATCAGATATAAAATAATAATATATAAGATCAGATCATCTGTTGTTTGACATCTGCAGTGTTCCAGTTAGTTCAATAACAATTATAGGCCTATATGAGAACATCAACAGGTAACCATAGCAACATAGAACTGAATGGTAACATTATTACACATAGAGGATATTGATATTAAACAGTGGAACTGATCATCCATGTTGGTCTGTTGGTTTACTGCTGAACCATGGCTGCTGGACTTGAACCAGCTGCTGGACCTGAACCAGCTGCTGGACTTGAACCATGGCTGCTGGACCTGAACCAGCTGCTGAGACCTGAACCAGCTGCTGGACCTGAACCAGCTGCTGGACTTGAACCATGGCTGCTGGACCTGAACCAGCAGCTGAGACCTGAGTTTCTAACCAACAATGGGGACAAGAGGAACATGTGGTTTTTGGAATCCGTCATTGTAATTTCGCCATTGCAGACCCACGTCAGTCATCAGCTGTCACATAAAAAGGACGTGGCTTAGTGAAGTACTGATCCTCTGAGTCCGGGGCGGAAGTGGAAAAGGCTAGTCTTTTTCTCTAAGGAAGGTTCCTAACTGAAGATGTGACCCAGAAGTAAACAAGTAGCAGCCATGATAAGAGCAATTAGAATCCTCTAAATGTGAAGGAAAGGATGTCCAATGATCCTTTCAGATCTCCTTTAGGATACAACTGATCTTCCTTTACCAAAGGAAAGGAGATCACACCAACCCACTATTCCTTGTGAGAGCAACATTTAAAGTGCCACACCTCTGCGGTACATGAAAACAAATGATACGCTATTTAGATATTTAACAATTACTTTCTGTCCACATTAAAGATGAACGGTTAAATTCACATTATTACAGGGTCAGTCTGTTGGATTACAGAGTTTAACAGCAGCAGGAAGGAGGAGCAGCTAGAGGCGTCTTTATAGAACCAACAACATGGGGAGAAGTGGATGAAGCGCTTTTTGTAGTCCATTATTTTAGTTTCTCCACGTTATTATAATGACGTAACCCGGTGAACGTCCGTCGGATTCTCGCACCTTTCCGTCACCTCGTGACGTTTCCATCCAGCTGGAGGAAAATACGTGAGGACGGTACTGTTTGACGTGCTCAACGTGGTTTTAACGAGCAGTGAACCATCTCGCTTCGTTCTCGTCTCTGTTATGAGTTGCACATGCGCAGTTACGATTGGGCAGGATGTATGGGTCGTGTAGCGACAGACAGGCTAACCGGTGTTAGCAGGTCCGGGAGCAGGTAAAGTCATATTATTTCAAACATCTGTAAACCCTAAAACTGACAACATCACACTCATCTGTGACGTGGCAAACGGTTGACAACATGACTGCAGTCGGCTGTGTGTTAGCAGTAAGCTGTGTGTTAGCAGTTAGCTGTGTGTTAGCAGTTAGCGGTTTATTCGCTTCGTCACAGAGGTGTTTATGATTCTTTTTGTTGATTTCTGACGGCTTCGTATCAAACTGTCCGTTCAGAAATGTGTTGATTTAAACACGCAACACACACGTACAAGTACTGCGATTCATAACACGGACACGTAGAGTAGAAGTATATTCTATATCAGTACTGTGTCTGTGTGATATCTCAAAGTACAACAACGCAATAAGTAATATCCTCCAAGCTCGGGTCCTCTACCAGAGACCTGGACCCTAAGGGTCCTTCAGGATCTTAGCTGTTCTTAGGACTGCGCTCTTCTGGACAGAGATCTGGATCTGTTGACCCTGGACTCTGCTGGACTCGCTGGCTGCGAATAGTCTATTTTGCTTAGGAGGTTCCTAACTGAAGAAGTGACCCGGAAGTAAATAACTGGCCGCCATAAGAGCCGTTCGAATTCTCTAAATGCAAAGGAAAGGAGCTCCAATGCTTCCTTTCAATTGTGTTGATAAATGTGTGGACAGTGATCATAATTGAATGGTATTTTTTATTTATTTCAATCATCTTACAAATCTGACAAAAACGAAACTAAAACCACAAATGAAATGTAAATACAGCAAACGGTCAAACAGGAAGGAGGAGCTGCTGGACTGAAGCTGGACAGTGAACAAGCTGTTTATAAAACCAACAACATGGGGAGAAGTGGACCACACGGTTTTTGTAGTCCATTATTGTAGTTTCTGCAGCGGAGACGCACATCAATTGCTGGTGCCAATCATCAGTTGTCAATCATCAGCAGGCGCATTGTAATTACGTAGCTTAGTGAATGTCCGGTCTGCTGGTGTTGGTCGTCCACCACCATGTCTGCTTGGTCCTCTACCACCATGTCTGCTTGGTCCTCTACCACCATGTCTGCTTGGTCCTCCACCACCATGTCTGCTTGGTCCTCCACCACCATGTCTGCTTGGCCCTCTAGTGTTGGCCCACCACCACCACCACCATGTCTGCTTGGTCCTCTAGTGTTGGCCCACCACCACCACCATGTCTGCTTGGTCCTCTAGTGTTGGCCCACCACCACCACCATGTCTGCTTCGTCCTCTAGTGTTGGCCCACCACCACCACCATGTCTGCTTGGTCCTCCACCACCATTTAAGCTTGATCCTCTACCACCATGTCTGCTTGGTCCTCCACCACCATGTCTGCTTGTTCCTCCACCACCATGTCTGCTTGTTCCTCCACCACCATTTAAGCTTGATCCTCTACCACCATGTCTGCTTGGTCCTCCACCACCATGTCTGCTTGGTCCTCTGGTGTTGGTCGACCACTAGGTCTGGTTGGTTATCCATCACCAGTTTCTCGGTCTGGATCTGGAAGTCCCACAGAATCTTAGCTTGTTCATTCTCAAGCACCTTTGGAGGTGTCTTCCATTTAGACCTCAGGACTTCCAGCCCATAATACTCAGCACAGATGGTCCTGTTCACTAAGCAGCCATTTGGTTATTTAACACTGTACTGTTTACTACAATAATTCCATGTGTTCCTTCATAGTGTTTAAATCTTTTTTTATGTAGAAAATAAAGAGAACCCTTTGAATGAGAAGGTGTGTCCAAACCTTTGACTGGTACTGTGCGTGTAGCTCTCCTGGACATCTGCTATGCTGTCTTCTGTTAATTCAACCCCTTCAATTATTCTTGCCTCTCTTGGATACCATCCGGGATGGATGGATGGATCGATAGATGATGTATGGATGGATGATCCCTCCAATATCAATGATTTTATATTGTGTTGCAGAGCTTCAACATGAGCAGTCGAGTAGCTGCAGAACCCAGAGAGGAGAAGGAGGAGGACTTCTACGACTGCCAGGAGACCCTGGAGCCTCAGGAGCGAGGACTCAGGGAGGAGGAAAAGACCCTGGAGAAGATGGAGGAGCAGACCCAACAGGAAGCTGGAGGGTCAGAGGACCTTCACATTATAACTGACAGAAGAGATGTCACAGAGAAAGAGGAGGAGGGAGGAGGAGGAACGGAGGGAGAAGGAGAAGGAGGAGGAGAGGAGGAGGAGGAGGGAGGAGGAGGAACGGAGGGAGAAGGAGGAACGGAGGGAGAAGGAGGAGGAGGAGGAGGAGGAACGGAGGGAGAAGGAGGAGGAGAGGAGGAGGAGGGAGATGGGCTGCAGGAGGATTTAGATCCAGAAATGAAGGAGGAGAGCCAGGAGGTGGAGTTCGATGACGACTACCTGAGGGAGGCGGAAAAGGAGCTGTCGGAGGAGGAGAAAGAGGTGACACACTGATCCTCAAAACCAGAACCACATCCTCATAAAGCAGAACCACATTCTCATCATCACATCATGCTCCTGTGATGCTATAAATATTATTTCAATCTTCTGTTCTGTTTCAGAGTCGACGGCAGCAAAGTTTAACTCTGAAGGAAAAAGGCAACAGCCAGTTTAAAGCTGGAGGTGAGTGAAGTCATCATATAACCTGTACAACCAGTATATAACCAGTATATAACCAGTATATAACCAGAATATAACCCATATCCCTGCAGACTGGGTGGAGGCGGAGCGGAGTTACACGGAGGCGTTGCTTTTGTGTCCGGTGTGTTTCAGCCGAGAGAGAGCCGTGCTGTTCTCCAACCGAGCTGCAGCAAGACTGCACCTGGTAACAACCACAACACTGTGCTAACACAGAGCTAACACCAAGCTTACACCAGCTAACACCACACTTACACCAGCTAACACCACACTTACACCAGGCTAACACCACACTTACACCAGGCTAACACCACACTTACACCAGCTAACACCACACTTACACCAGCTAACACCACACTTACACCAGGCTAACACCACACTTACACCAGCTAACACCACACTTACACCAGGCTAAAACCACGCTTACACCATGCTAACACCACGCTTACACCAGGCTAACACCACGCTTACACCACGCTTACACCAGGCTAACACCACGCTTACACCAGGCTAACACCACGCTTACACCACGCTTACACCAGGCTAACACCACACTTACACCAGGCTAACACCACACTTACACCAGGCTAACACCACACTTACACCAGGCTAACACCACACTTACACCAGCTAACACCACACTTACACCAGCTAACACCACACTTACACCAGGCTAAAACCACGCTTACACCATGCTAACACCACACTTACACCAGCTAACACCACACTTACACCAGCTAACACCACACTTACACCAGGCTAACACCACACTTACACCAGCTAACACCACACTTACACCAGCTAACACCACACTTACACCAGGCTAAAACCACGCTTACACCATGCTAACACCACGCTTACACCAGGCTAACACCACGCTTACACCACGCTTACACCAGGCTAACACCACGCTTACACCAGGCTAACACCACGCTTACACCACGCTTACACCAGGCTAACACCACACTTACACCAGGCTAACATCACACTTACACCAGGCTAAAACCATGCCTACACCAGGCTAACACCACGCTTACACCAGGCTAACACCACGCTTACACCACACTTACACCACGCTTACACCAGGCTAACACCACGCTTACACCACGCTTACACCACGCTGACACCAGGCTAACACCACGCTTACACCACGCTTACACCACGCTTACACCAGGCTAACACCACGCTTACACCAGGCTAACACCACACTTACACCACGCTTACACCAGGCTAACACCAGACTTACACCACGCTTACACCAGGCTAACACCACACTTACACCATGCTTACACCAGGCTAACACCACACTTACACCAGGCTAACACCACACTTACACCAGGCTAAAACCACACTTACACCATGCTAACACCACGCTTACACCACGCTTACACCGGCTAACACCACGCTTACACCACATAGTCTGGTCTGGTCTCTGGACTAATGTGAGCTACTATGGTAGACCTGTGGGGGACCACAGACAGTCTCTGGTTTCTCCACATAGTCTGGTCTGGTCTCTGGACTAATGTGAGCTACTACGCGCTGCAACATGCTAACTGTTAGGCCATCAACACTGTGGATAACACAGAGGCTAACAACATGCTAACAGGGTATGTGTCTCCCTGTCAGGACCAGAAGGAGAAGGCGGTCTCAGACTGCTCCAGGGGTGAGTGATGACATCATTCTTACCTGTAGCAGGTCACTGTTTGATCTGTGTGTTGAATGGTTGTCTGTGGTCGCTGTAGCGATAGATCTGAATCCAGACTACGTGCGGGCGTTGCTGAGGAGGGCGGAGCTTTACGAGCAGACAGACAAGCTGGACGAGGCTCTGGAGGACTACAAGAAGGTTCTGGACCTGGACCCGACACAGCTCTGTGCTAGAAATGCATGCATGGTGAGTTCCCTGACCTGAGCCAGAGCAGGACTAGACAGACCTTCATGATGAGTTCCCTGCTCCCGGCCCCCCATTCTTATAGTTTCTCTCCCTGTCTGTCTCTCAGAGGTTGCCTCAGCAGATTCAGGAGAGAAATGAGAAGTTGAAGGAGGAGATGATGAGTACGTACTGCACCTGAACGCCACATTAAAGGAACAGTACACTGTATTAATGTTTATTTTTGATCATGAACTAATTAACCATTAATCAGTGTATGTTTAGAGGGCTACAGATGTTCTTGGGACATTTATCTGATGACGTATCTTTGACCTCTGACCCTGCTGCAGGTAAATTGAAGGATCTGGGGAACCTGGTCCTGAGACCGTTTGGACTCTCCACCAACAACTTCCAGGTGAACCAGGACAGCGACACGGGCTCGTACTCCATTAACTTCATCCAGAACGCAAACAACAACAGGTGACATCACGCAGGCAAGCGTGGTGACGTCATGCAAGCAAGCGCGGTGACATCACAGACTCTGTGTGTGTTCAGAGGAAACTAAAGGCTAATTGATTTGCTTCCGTTTTGTGATGCTATCAGTGGTTATCCTCTGGTGTCCATGGTAACCAAACTGCAGGATGAATCAGATCACTGGAAACATTGTGACATCATTCTTACACAAAAATGTTTTTAAGCTGTATAATAAAGTTTGACTGACTAAATACACATGACATCTGCAGTCATCGACTTGGTCGTCATGGTGACATACAGTACAAGATGCAGTTAAATACAATAAATGAAATGATTTATTTTGTTAAACGGTGAAAGTCTTTTATGCTACTTTTGGGAACCGCTGAAAGACACGAGGAAGACGAGACGGTGCATCTGATCTACACAACAGCAATGTTGCCATGGTGACAGCACGATTACAGGGTCACTGGTCAGGATGTTGTGGTGGTGCTGGTGTGACCTGATACAAACTGGTTTTATTAGAGGTGGAAAGATGACATTCAGCTGTCATGAAATTAAATAAAGTGACTGAATTCAGTCAGAAAAATCACATTTCATATTAGTACAAAAAATGATTCATCTGTTATTTTTACTACATAAAGTGTTATTTTGTGTACAGTTTGCTATATTTCCAGTCACATTTTGGACATTTAACTCTTAACAACATTAATCTAATATTAAGTACATACTGACACAGAATGCAACTTTATTTGTACAACCCCTTCACACACAAACATACAAGATGAGGTAAAGTGAAACAATCTACAATTAAAGTTAAGAGTTAAATTAATGTAAAATTAAGAAAAGACATCAAACTGGTGAGGAAATATGAAGAGATGATGAACCCCGTAATAATTGCTTGGTTTATTATATTATTAATGACTAAAAGCCACCTCCGTGCTTCTGAACAGGAAGCAGACCGGCACCTGGAGATCTGAGGGATCACTGAAGGAGATCCCAAATAAATTCTGGTCTGAACCCATTAAATGCTTTATAAACATGCAACAGGATTTTGAACTGAGGAAGCTGGTGTAGTGATTTCAGTCCTGGTGATCTGGGTTTAGGGTTCTAATAATCACTCAACAGGGGGCGCTAATGGCTAATCAACTGGAAGAAACCTTCGAAGAAGAACGGCCGCGCACATGCGCAGTGTGTGTGTTTGGTGTGTGCGTGAAGCTGGCCGGTTGTTGAAGATGGCTACGCCGATAGACTTGGAGCTGAAGAAGGTAATTTTGATTTAGTAACAGCATGTTACCTGTCTAACTGTCACCTGTCTAACTGTCACCTGAGCTCAGCTGGCTGCTGTCACCTGTGTCTGTGTTTACCGACGCGCCATCGTCATCTTACAGCCGTTAGCAGCGCTGCAGCTAAAACTATTAGCATAGCCACGCTACACAGCAGGGAGAGCAGAAGATCAATATGTCTTCAGGAGAATCGATATGCTTTTGTTTAACACGTTTATGTGTTTTTGAACGTTCTTCACATGAAACACCTTCTTGTAAAATTAGATAAAGAATGAATGATTAGTAACTTAAATGGGGTTGTTTTTCATTCGGAATTAAATATTCGTAAGGCCAGCTTTACACAAGTGACGTCATCTGATTGGCTGATGTCAGTCATCAAGACCATGTGGAACCTGTATCGGATCTAGATTCCATAAGATAAACCTCCCAACCTGTGCGATTATATAGATAAACCACCCCACTTCCTTCCTGTCTTTGTTATTGTGGCATTAGCGCCACTGATCTGTGGTTCGAGTTCTGGCTCCTCCATCTGTGTGCCGAAGTGACAAGATACTGAACCCCAAATTACCCCCGAAGGCTGTGCCATCAGTGGGAGCTGCAGGTGAAGCTGTTGAGGTGTTTTTGATCAGAGTGATACCTCCCTCTTGTAGGCGTTCACAGAGCTGCAGGTGAAGCTGTTCAGATGTTTGTGATCAGAGTGATACCTCTCTTTTGTAGGCGTTCACAGAGCTGCAGGTGAAGATGTTGATGTGTTTGTGATCAGAGTGATACCTCTCTCTTGTAGGCGTTCACAGAGCTGCAGGTGAAGATGTTGAGGTGTTTTTCATCAGAGTGATACCTCTCTTTTGTAGGCGTTCTCGGAGCTGCAGGTGAAGATGATCGACACGCAGCAGAAGGTGAAGCTGGCCGACCTGCAGATCGATCAGCTGACCCGCGTTCAGAAACATGCTAAGCTAACTCACGCAGAGATCACGCCGCTGTCGGAAAACACGCGACTCTACGAAGGAGTCGGCCGCATGTGAGTCACCTGGTTACGAGCATCACTCATGTGTTGTGTTGTGTCAGGTGTAGTTTTTTTATTGATAATAGCTGTTTAGCTTTATAGTATGTTAATGATGATCTTATTGGTAGAACAATGGAAAGATGTGTCACTCTGTTCGTGAATTATAAGACCTTTAATTCAGAGACAATATTCAGTTTTTTTCACATGAAACAGTGTTGTATCTTCTTCAAAAGCCATCTTTGAAACTTCAGACATACAAAGATCGTGTATCCGTTTAATCTAAAAACTATCTTTCTGTTAAATGAAAACATTATTTTATTTTCTGAGGAGTATCATGTGACGTGACTGATAGCTGTTTGTGTTTCAGGTTCATTCTGCAGTCAAAGGATGAGATCAACAATCAGCTGATGGACAAACAGAAAACAGCCGATGAGAAAATTAAAGAGCTCGAGGTAGAAATACATAAAAAATACATACTGAGATACATGTAAAATACACGAGAAATACAACCCAGATACTGTTTACGTGTAAAAATCATGTACGAATTACATGAAAACGCATTAAAGTACTGTGTAATACACACCAAGGTACCTGTAAAATACACACCAAGGTACTGTATAATACACAATGTACCGTAAAATACACACCAAAGGTACTGTATAATACACACCAAGTTACTGTATAATACACATGGTACCTGTAAAATACACACCAAGGTACTGTATAATACACACCAAGGTACCTGTATAATACACACCAAGGTACTGTATAACTACACACATGGTACCTGTATAAATACACACCAAGGTACTGTATAATTCACACCAATGTTACTGTATAATAGCACACCAAGGTACTGTAAACTACATCTGTTCTTTGCAGCAGAAGAAGGTGTACCTAGAACGCAGTGTGAAAGAAGCTGAAGACAACATTAGAGAGATGCTGCTGTCCAGGAGAGCTCAGTGATGACTCATCAAGAATCAACAACGTCCATTCATCAAGTTTGCAATGTTCATGTCGGTAACTATTTGTTAGTTGTTCATATTAAAATGTTGAACCTTCAATCTGTTTCCGGTTTGTATTACTTCAGAGTGGGGACATCTTTATTTCAAACTCATGAAAGAGGAGCAGAGTGAGACATCTTTATTTTCCATTTACATTTAGGACATTTAGCAGACGTTTTTTTTCCAAAGCGACTTACAATAAGTTTGTCGAGAGAAAGAAACCACAACATATCCAGTGTTCTCCTCTGAGTAAAGTAGTAGCTGTTCAGCAAGGACACCTTAAGTACAACACTGATATGATCGAAGGGCTACAGGTAAGAACAAAGTGCATTTTATTTACTTATTTATTTTATTTTGGGGGGATTGGAGTCCTTTTTAACTCTAAAGAGGAGCAGAGTGATAAAACATGTCAACTTTGCACACGAAACATGTTCTAACAGGTTCACTGTGATCAGATATGGAGTCTGTATCGTCCTGCCGGTCAGAGAGTTTCTAGCTGTGAAGGCTGTCGACCAATCAGAGCTGGCGAGTTAAATATAGTAGAGTTTTAACTTTGCGGCTGACGGGATGAGTCACTCAGGTGTTTTAGTGCAGCACTCCATTCAGTGTGTGTGTGTGTTCATAATGTTGTATTTTGTATTTACTTGAAGTAGTTTATTAATTATGCTTCAGTTTGAATGATTTCCGAATCGGAGGTAAAAAAGAGAAACTGTCCAGATCCTTGTTTGTCCTGACAGTGAGGTGTCCGTGAACACACCATGATGCCTTCAGGTGTTTTTCTCTGTTGGATTAAAGAAGCTTAGACTGACTGTGAAGTGTTTCATTCAAAATTCTCTTATTTTGTTAAACTTCTTCCTCTTGAGTTTTTTTTATTAAATTCCAGATGTCATTGTAATGTGTGTACTAATACCTGTACGTGTACTGTGTTATGTACAGTACATGCAGTACTATGTTCTACATTACATAGTACATGAAGTACTCTGTAGTATAGTACTACTATACTACGAGATACTGTATCTACTATGCAGTATACTACATAGTACTTGCAGTGCTTTATAGTACACTACGATATAACTGGTAATATTTGTGTCATCTGTTGAAAATCTAGTAAAAGTGAGCTGAGGTTTAATCAAACCTGAAAGGTAAATGGATACTTTCTAATATATATATATTTATATATATATATCTTATGTATACATTTATGTGTCGACGTCTAGAGTTAAAAGATGGCCTAATAACTGCACTCACTAACATTAAACAGAGTGATACAGGGTACACATCTAGAACAGTTGCTTGCATGTATATTAATGTGTTGACTTGTATTTGTACTGTCTCTGTCTTTTAATGTATTTTATGTATTTATATGGACCCTCTGAGTCTGAAATAAAGTATTCATCATCATCATCATTACCATCAATAATTGTTAAAAACTGACCTGAAACAGAAAAGTTTTAATGATTGACAGGCGCAATGACTAAGCAGGTGACCTTTGACCTCTGCAGGGTCACACTGTCCATGAATGTCTCATCTGAAGCAGGTAAATAAATCACCTGAGAGAGAAGCAACATTTCAGTGAATGTATCCTCATCAGGGTTTAGGGTCCTTTGAAGGATTCAGGCCTTTAACTCGGTTCTCATTGAAGTAGACTTGATTCCAGACTCGGGTCTGCAGTTCCCCCAGACTCGGGTCTGCAGGTCCCCCAGGCTCCATCATCGTGGACTGAGGTTCAGTTCTCTCCCGGGAGGTTTGAGCATTCTTTGGTTCGACGTCCTGATGAAAGATTAACATTCCACACTGACCAGTCCAGAGTCTAGAGAGGGCCCGGCTGTCGAAGACCACCTGCCTGGTTCCTGTACCAAAGAAGGCGCCCCCCCTGAACTATGGACCAGTGGCACTGACTTCCCACCTGGGCCCCCCTCCATCAGGGCCCTTTCTCCATCAGAGCTCCTCCTCCATCATGGCCTCTCCTCCATCACCCCCCCTCCTTCTTCCTTTTATAGACTTTGTTTTATGTGATGTCGTATTGGTATGTGCAAAAAATGTATTTTTTACCTGCAAATCATCTCTTACTATAATTATTAGTGTCATATAAATGTTTGTCTCATAAATGTTTGTCTCATATTAATGTTTGTCTCATATAAATGTTTGTCTCATATAAATGTTTGTCTCATAAATGTTTGTCTCATACTAATGTTTGTCTCATATAAATGTGTGTCTCATATTAATGTTTGTCTCTTATATATTTATTATTATATTTATCTGTTTGTTATGTTCTTTGATGTGAAACCTGCTGAGTCGTTTGTTGACTGAATCTCTGTTGGATGAATTCCGACAGAGACAGATTTTATTGATTCAGCAAGAAACGAGGCCACGAAAACAAAGACGCAAAAAAGGACACGAACCCCTGTGGGACGAAGCCCAGGAGGTCTGGAAAGGTCTGGAAATGTCTGGAAGACGTTCAACAGTTTGTTCCAATTTTTCATTAATCTTTTGGTTGCTAAAAATGCAAACATGCACTTAAAAAATGATTTACCAAATTAATAATTGACTCGTGATGTTATTAGTCAATATATAAATTCATTGTAAATAATTTGATTGATTTTCAGAATAAGACTGAAGCTTTTAGAGAGAGAGAGAGAGAGAGAGGGAGAGAGAGCAAGAGGGTGGAGAGAGATTTACACTCAAACATTAACTACAACGAAATGATTGTTAAACCACGAAAAACCGAAAGAGAGGGAGGAGGACAGAAGGAGACAGAGAAAGAGACACAAAGACAGAGATTTCACTCAAAAGCACTGTCCAGACTCCTGTCGTCTGTCAAACTGTAAGTACATTTCCACTGATTTACAGAGAAAATCCTCTTTTCATTCTCTTTCCATTTAACGGCGGCTGCAGTAATCCTTTAAGAAGTCTCACCAGACTCCATACAAATATTTCACCCTTTTAGAGTTCATTGTTAAACAACAGATGCAGCCTTCCTGTTTTGTTTCATCATCCGCAATATGTCATTATCTGCAATGTTTCATTGATGACTGACTCACCAGAATGTGCACTCAAGTGAGTCAAGTGAGTTTTGAGTGGTTCTGAGGAGGCTTGAAATCGTTTGGAGGGTGTTTCTAACCGTTTTTAATAGTTTGGAGGAAGTTTAGAACAGTTTTTCAGAGTTTGGGATTTGGAGGAGGTCTGAAACCGGTTTGAGTTTTTCATTGTTTGGAGACATTTTTTGAGAGTTTGGGATTATTTGGAGGAGTTTGGACAGTTTTTGAGAATTTGGGAATTGCCCCAGATTTGGTATTTGGTTTGAAGGAGGTTATGGACAATTTTTTGAGAGTTGTGGATTGTTTGTAAACGTTTTTGAGAGTTTTGAGGATGTTTGGAACAGTTTTGGATTATTTGGAGACGATTTGGGGATTTTGAGTTTTTGAGAATTTGGAAATTGTCTGGATTAGGTATTAATTGTTTGGGGGAGGTTTGGGACAGTTTTTGAGAGTTCTGGTATGGGTTGCATTGATTGGAACGGTCCAGTACAACAGTCAGGCGACTGTGGCTCAGTTGGTTGAGCGGGTTGGCCAATGTTCGGAGGGTCGCGGTTCGATCCCTGCCCTTGTCACTGTTTCATGGTCGTTGTGTCCTTGGGCAAGACACTTCACCCAGCTTGCCTCATGTGAATGTGTATGACTGCTGTATGTTTGAGGTGGTGGTCGGAGGCTTCCGTCAGTCTGCCCCAGGGCAGCTGTGGCTACTATCGTAGTTTACCACCACCGGTATGACTGTGTGTGAATGAATGGAACCCGGAACCCTGTCAGAGCGCTTTGAGTGTCTTGAAAAGCGCCATATAAATCCGATCCATTATTACAATGGTCCGGTACAGCGGTCCGGTACTGCTCTACAATAACCGTAGTCCGAGGCTGCAGTTCCCCTCCACTGCTAAAAACAGCTTGAGGCAAGCCCTGTTTTCCCTTTCCGAGTCGTCTAACAGTTTGCCAGAACTGCCTTAAGGCCAACCAGAAGTCTGAAGAGATTCAGATTAGGCAGGCTGTTCCTCCCAATCACCCCCCTCCAGATTACTCCATCAGATTACTCCATCATTGCCCATGTGAGCGTAGAGTCCCCAAGATGCCACCTAGAGGCTCCAAAAAGGTTGGGCACTCTGAGTTGCTGTTTGGTGCATATGCACAAACCACAGTCATAGACTTCCTCTCAGTGACTTCAGATGACCCTCTCATTCTCTGGGGAAAACTCCAACATCTTGGCGGTCAGCTTGGGACTTGTGAGTATCCCCAAGCCCGCCCGGCACCTTCTCTTCCTGGGCAACTCTGGAAAAGGTCAGAGTCCAGCCCCTCCCCCCAAGTTTGGTTCCAGTGTTATGTGTGGAGGTGATCCAGACTATATCTAGTTGGTACTGTTCCACCTCCTGCACCAGCTCTGCTCTACCTCCTGAGATAAACACAAACCCCAATTGGTTGGAGGCTTTTTTGTATATATAGATTTATTAATTGTGCATACATTTGTTTTGTTCTGATGAACTGAACCTCAAATCAATGATTTCTATCATCGTGGTTATTGTTGTCATTATTGTTATTATTATATTGTTGTTGTTCATGCTTTTGTTGTTGTTTTTTTCACAATTCATTGTAAGTTTAAATTTATAACCAAAAAATATCATAACAACAAAATTCAGAAATCAGACTGAAGAGAAGAAGATGGGCTTCGCTGACCTGCTGGAGGAGGTGAGACACTTGACTGAACGTCTGATTACCACCATGTAATCTGACTACTGCGTCATATGTGTCATGTACATACATATACATTACTAATGTTCTTTGGTTAATGCATCATGTCGTCTGTTTACGGAAATTGTCTTCTTGGATTATTATGTCATGTAATCTGATGACGGGAATTTGTAAAATGATAATTTAGTCATAAACTCTGGTTACTGTGTTATGTAATCTGATTACAACGGTATGTAATTTGATTACTGCGACATGTTATCTGAGTGCTGCATCATGAATTCTAATAAAACTGCTTCACAAACTTAAGAAATCACTTTGTCATGTAATCTCAATGCCTAACTCGTAATTTCTGCATCATGTACTTTTTGATGATTTTTGACGATTGATTAATGTGTTGACTTAATCATGTTCACCTATGTCCCCCCCCTCTTTTCCATGGGAAGGTGGGTGGGTTCGGCAGGTACCAGTGGCTCCACGTGACCCTGATCAGTTTGCCTGGTTTGTTGATGGCAAGTCAAAACCTGCTGAACAACTTTGTCTCAGGAACCCCTGCCCACCACTGCAGACTCTCGGCCAATTACAGCCATTATAACCTGTCTCACTACCAGGTAACTTGTCTGGCTGTCCATATAATACTGTCTGTCTCTCTGAATCTGTCTGATTCTATCAGGTAATCTGTCTATCTAACTGATACCAACAGGTAACCTGTCCGTTTGAATTTGTCTGATACTACCAGGTGACCTGTCTGTCTCTCTGTCTGTCTGAATCTGAAACTACCAGGTGACCTGTCTGTCTGAATCTGTCTGATACTACTTTGTAGCCTGTGTCACTACAAGGAAACCTGGCTCACAACCAGGTGACCTCTCTCTCTCTCTCTCTCTCTCTGAATCTGTCTGATAGCACTAAGTTATTGTGTCTCACCACTAGGTGACCTGTCTGTCTGATCAGATTAACCAATGACTCAGCTCATTGTTGTGATCAATTGGTTGTTACAGGTCGATGAGAACCAGCTTATCAAAGCTTTTATCCCTATGGAATCTTCAGGAAACAGACTGGACCGCTGCAGGAGGTAAACGTTGTAAAAAGTAATTGATTTCCTCGACCTGTTGCATTGTATTTGGTAATTCACTCCCTGTCACATCACTTCCTGTTCCCCTTGTTGTTGTCCAGGTATGTGGAGCCTCAGTGGCAGCTGTTAGACACTAACAGCACAGCAAACAACAGCCAACTACAGACGGAAGAATGTTTGGACGGATGGATATTCGACAGCTCAGAATTCATCGCCACCACCGTCTCCGAGGTACACCGAGTTTATCCAAGTCATCAGGTTAATGAGGTGAACGTTGTCAGCAATAGGTTGTAATGGTACTTTAGCAAGTTATAATGGTACTGGTATTTTAGAAGGTTGTAATGGTCCTTTATCAGGTTGTACGGGTACTGGTACTTTAGGAGGTTGTAATGATACTTTAGCAGGTTGTAATGGTACTTTAGGAGGTTGTAATGATACTTTAGCAGGTTGTAATTGTACTTTAGGGGTTGTAATGGTACTTTAGCAGGTTGTAATGGTACTTTAGGGGGTTGTAATGGTACTTTAGCAGGTTGTAATGGTACTTTAGGGGGTTGTAATGGTACTTCAGCAGGTTGTAATGGTACTTTAGGGGGTTGTAATGGTACTTTAGCAGGTTGTAATGGTACTTTAGGGGGTTGTAATGGTACTTTAGCAGGTTGTAATGGTACTTTAGGGGGTTGTAATGGTACTTCAGCAGGTTGTAGAAGGTTGTAATGATACTTATCATTCTTCTATCTTTATTCCTCAGTGGGAGCTGGTGTGTTCGCTGCGTCCTCTGAAACAGATGATTCAGACCATCTATATGGGAGGAGTTTTAGCGGGGGCTATCATCTACGGAGGACTTTCAGACAGGTGAAACTCACCTGTTGAAACTGTAAACATACATGTAACCTAGTAACTGTGAAGCTTTGAAACAGCAGTGGGTATGGAGCAATGTTTTCATGTTTTAATTGCATCTTGTCTGTTGTTCTTACCTGTGCACACATAATCTTTCTTCTCTCTCTCTCAGGTTTGGTAGGAAGTCTGTCCTTATTTGGTCGTACCTTCAGCTGGCCATTATCGGCTGTAGCTCCGCCTTCTCCCCTTCATACTCCGCCTACTGCATTTTTAGATTCCTGAGTGGGATGGCAGTGTCTGGCATCATCCTGAATGGAGTCTCACTAAGTACCTGTCTACCTTTCTCTCCGCCTGTCTGTCTGTTGGTCATAAACTGCAGGTTCTTAAATGTCTCTGTTGTGTAATTGATTATCTGTGGAAACAGACTGAGTAAGTCCTCACAAGTCGGTCGACCTTTCTGTCTGCCTGTGTGTCTCCAGAGGTGGAGTGGATCCCGACCAAACAGAGAACATTAGTGGGCACGCTCACCTCTTTCTTCTTCACCTTTGGTCAGATGATCCTGGCAGGACTTGCCTACTGGCTAAGAGACTGGAGGAGGCTGCAGCTGGTTGCCTGTGCCCCCTTGTTCCTGTTTTTGACCTACAGCTGGTCTGTGTACACTTTCAAATTAAACGTATCTAATCCTTCTGCTGTCTGAGTGGCCAGGTGGTCCTGATCTCCCTGCTCTCTGTTTGGTCAGGTGGTTCGCAGAGTCGGCCCGTTGGTTGGTTCTGAACCGTCGGTCAGAGGAGGCGTTAAAGTGTCTCCACCGAGTCGCTCGAATCAATGGAAAACCAGAGATCGCCGATAAGTTAACGCTGGAGGTAAACTTCCTGATGTTGACATACATCATACATCAAATCATATATATAAAGACGTATGAAATCAATCACATGTCGCCTGCAGGTTCTTCACTCTCACATGAATAAGGAGATGGAGTCGAGTCTTTCAACATTCACGGCATACGATCTGTTGAGGACCAGATGGATGAGACGGATCTCCATCTGTCTGGTCGCCGTCTGGTCAGAAACCTGCTTTACATGTCCACCTGTCCACCTGTCCACCTGTCCACCTGTCCTCGGCTCTACCTGACTTAATTCACCTTTATTCATTAAAAATGTCACACTTGTCTTTCTCTGCAGGTTCGCCACCAGTTTTGCATACTATGGTTTGGCGATGGATCTGCAGAAGTTTGGGGTGAGTCACCAGATTAGCATTAATGCTAAATGTCAGCTACCATTTACAGGGATCTTCCTGTAGACCTGATTCACCTGATATCTGACATTCGGATCACATGAGCTCAAATCATGGTGGTGTACTGGGTAGCACTGTCGCCACACAGCGAGAGGGTCCCGGGTTTCCATCTAGGCCGATCTAGGTAAGGTCTGGGTGGTGCTGTATACTCCTTGACAATACTATGAAGAGTAGCAGAGGGATAGTTAGCCTTTAAGCCTTTGAAATCATTTTTATCCTTCTACTAACTTATGCCAATGCACAACTTTACCCCGGATGGAGATTCTTTGCCTTACCATGCACTAAGAGTGGGATCTTCAAGGAACAGCTGATTTTATTCTGAAATGATCAAAGCCACCTCAATTGATGTCAGGTGAGGCACACATTTGGTGTGTGATCTGGAAGGTCTATTGTCTGTTTTGTTTATTTTCTGTCGTCCTACTTGTTGTTCTAGGTGGGCATCTACCAGATGCAGATCATCTTTGGAGCTGTTGATTTTCCCGCCAAACTGATGGCTCTGGGAATGCTGTCTTACCTGGGGAGGAGGGTCTCTCAAGTCAGCTGTCTGTTCATGTCTGCCATCATTATCTTCGCCAACATCTTTGTCCCCACAGGTAAAGATATGAAGAAACACTAACACACATAGTCACACACACACACACACACACACACACACACAGACACACACACACACACACACACACACACATACTGGTAAGAAACACTAACACACACACCAGGTATGATACAACAATACAATATATGAATAACAGAGTCATTCTTTTATAATTAATAATACACAGACATGCAGACCATCAGGACCACGTTGGCGTGTCTTGGTAAAGGTTTCACCTCGGCCTCCTTCACCACAGTGTACCTGTACACCGGAGAGCTGTACCCCACCGTCCTCAGGTCAGATGCTGCCGTCTTCAGTGAGACATTCCATCTAGTGTCTTCTGGCGAGACACTCTGTCTACTGTCTTCAGGCGATATATATACAGTATATATATATATATTGTATATATATACTGTATATATATACTGTATAAATAAAAGATGTACATCGTGCTTACGCGTACCCTACTGGTGATTATAAGTAATAGCACATTTTCTTGCGTCCCCCCACCTAGAAGAACAATTCCCCAGCCACCACTGATATGTATGTGTGTGTGTGTGTGTGTGTGTGTGTGTGTGTGTGTGTTTAGACAGACAGGTATGGGCTTCGTGTCCACCATGGCGAGAATTGGCAGCATGGCGGCCCCTGCTGTCCTTATCCTGGATGAGGTGATCACTGATCCAAACCTCGTTAAAGATCAATCATTAATATAACATATATCATTAATTTTTTTATCCTTTTTGGTCAAATTTATATATGCATATAATATATGTTATCAATGTTAATCAACATTTAGTCTATGCATATAATAATGAAGTAAACAATCATTACATCGATCAATACATCTCTCTGTCATAGTCTGTCTGTCTGTCTCTCTCCCTGTCTGTCGGTCTGTCTGCTTCCTTTGTATTAATGCTAAAAGTACCGATGGACTACATTTCCCAGGTACTTCCCGCTCTACCCAGTGTAGTATATGGGGGCGCCGCAGTGTTGGCTGGCTGCTTCGCTTGCTTCTTGCCAGAGACACTGAACATGCTGCTGCCCGACACCATCGAAGACGTGGAGGAGAAACGGTGAGCTCACAGCTAGCAGTCAGCTTCGTTAGCTCTTCGTTAGCGCTTTGTTAGCAGTGTTAGCTTCCCTATCAGCATCTTCAGTCAAGTGGAGGCTACATTAGCAGTGCTTCTTTGGCATGTGCAGGTTAAGTAGCAGCATTAGCTTCATTATCTCAGCATTATTATCTGTGAAGGTTGCAGTCCTCCAGATCCTGGTGATCCTTGAAAGCTTTTATCGTGGGCAACTTAGGCCTTTGACAACCTCTCATCCAAGTAGCTTCTTCAGTTCTGACTATGGGGAGTTTAGTTATTGAACCTCTTGTAGGGGCGTTAGTACTGTGTGAGCCATGTGACTCCTGGACCCCCCCCCCCCCCCCCCCCAAGTCCTCAAGTGAAATTTGAATCCATAGCACTTTGAGGGGGCAAGTGGTTCACCTTTCCTACTTGTGAGTTCAGTTATAGCTTGTCGATGAAGGGTAATGATGACACCTAACTTGTGCTCCCGTGGGTTGTGTGAGTTAAATAGCAGGCATTGCTCAGTGTGTATAGGTTTCCACTATATTTAGATACCCTGTTTGTTTTTTTTATTTGACCAATGGGGATAAAAACGTGTGGATACCCTAACTTGGCTTCATCGTAAGAACACAGCGATGCAGCACGGACCGAGAAGAAAACAACAAGAACAAAAGCTTGTCCACGCCAAGATCGTAATACTCAGAAACCATCTTGAATGTAGTGTATGCAGTCCAATTCAATGAGGAATGCACAGACCTATACAATAACGGTGTTAATGACCCTACAAGAGGTTAAGATCAAACATGTCTTTAAAAAAAGTCCACTTGCCTACAATGAAGCTTTCAAGGCTTCGTTAGCAGTGTTAACTTGGTGATAAGGGTTAGGTTCTTGGATGGCTTCTGCTTCATTTTCAGCGTTACCTTCATTAGCATGTTAAGTTTCATTACTATCATGAGCTTTATTATCATCATTAGTAACAGTGTTAGCTTTGTTGAGCATTTTGAGCTTCATTTGCATTGATAGCTACAATAAAAAACGATCAATAAATATACATTAATAACTGAAACCTGTCTGTGGTGTGAAGGAATGGAAAGAGCCCCGCCACGCCAAAGGAAGAGGGCGTGTCTTTAAAAGAAAGCAGAGGCGTGGTTCCCACGGAATGCATGGCTTTAAAAGAGATGAAGGAAGCGGAAGGGACCGGACTCAATGCCCTCTGACCAATCAGATTCCTGGACTGAACCTCAACCAATCAGATGGCTGCATCGAACCTCGACCAATCAGAAGACTGGACTAAACCTCAACCAATAAGACGGCTGCATCGAACCTCAATCGGACGGCTGCGTTGAACCTCGATCAATCAGAGGGCTGCATCGATCCTTGACCAATCAGATGACTGGAGTCGTTAACGACCAGTTTAAAAGTGTAAGTTTCTTCTGGAAAAATTAATTTTTACGAAGTGAAGTTCCAGTTTATGAGGTTAAGATTCAGACTGAGATGTTTGATTATAGATTGTTGATTAGAATTGGAGTTTAGTTTCTGTCATTAATTCTTTTAATAATTATCAAGAACAGTGTAACACACTAATAAAACTGATTAATATGAATATCACGTGTGTTGTTGTCTTTGTTTCAGACTGTTCTAACCATGACTATGAGCAAAGTCACATGACCTGGTGTTGCTTTCAGTAGTATTGGCGAAGCCAGCTGCTCTCTGAAACACATCATTTATAAAAGCTTGCTTCTCCCGTCAACCAGTGTCGGCGCGGCAGGCTTCTATGGCCCACTCCGCTTGCACTGTTATTATATTATTATTATTAGTTATTATTATTATTATTATTATTATTATTATTATTATTATTAGTAGTAGTAGTAGTAGTAGTAGTAATACGAGAAGCTTTTGATTCTTTGATCGTTAGTCTGCAGTCACATGACCCTTATCTTTTGGAAACATCAGAAGATTCAAGGTGAATTAATATCTATCAAATAAAGACTATATATATACATACATACATACATCATTTAGTGATTATTAATAACTGGTGCTTTGTTGCGAAGGTACCAGGTCATTATTGTTGATTGGATATAATTACATTTAGGGCTATTAATACGTTTGTCTCGCTTGTATTTGACCTAATTTATCAGAAGAAGGTTATTTTACTATTTATTTTAAATTAATCCGCTGTGTCCCGGATCAGACCGTTTCATTAATCAGCAGCTGATGATTGATGAAACATTGATCTTTCGCTCCCGATGTTTTTTGTTTCTTGTGAAGAGGAACGCCTCCTGACGCTGTGACACGATCACCCAATCAGAGACGGCGCTCTGCCTCGTTTCATATGAGTGACACAACATTCAGCCAACGGCGTTGCGCCTGCGCAGCTGGCAGCGTTATGGGGGCGGGGCCAGGCCCAGCTCTGCAGCACAGCGGAAGAAAATGGCGGCCGTGGCTGCAGAGCCAGGAGCTGCGGCGGGTCCGACAACAACAATAACCGCGGCGACGGACGACAAGCGCTCCGCAGAACCGGGCCCGGTAGGCCCGGGTACCCCCGGAGCCTCGCTGGAGACAGACGGACCGCCTTCCCGCGGTCCGTCTGTAGACCTGGAGGACCGTGGAGACGCGGAGGAGCGCCGCCATGTCAGGCCGGAGTCCGCGGCGGGAAAAGCGTTTTCTGATAACACCGTTAATGATGAACTGATCAACAACTTCCCAGTGGACCTGGTCGGCGTGGACCGGTTCTCTCTCGGACTACCGGCGGATCCGGAGGGCGGCGGGAACGTGTCGGTGCAGGCGGTGTACCCCAGCATCCTGGCGGACCCGCAGCCCTCCGCCGTCTTCCTGCACTCCTTCCCGGATCCGCCGCCCGTCACCGAGGCCGGACTGTCCCTGGCAGAGCCGGCGGAACCGACCACCAACGAGACGACGGACCGGGCCGAGACGGCGAGTCGGGACCGAGGCTACCGAGCCCCAGTCCAGCCGGAGTTGCGGCCCGGCCCCGCGGAGGACGCCATGTTGGACGGTACCGCTGACCGGTTGTCGGTCTTGGACCGCCTGGACCCGGAGTCGGGGTACGGTCCAACCTTAGCGGGGCCCGAGGAGCTGGGCAGCGGCCTGGAGGACTCTTCTCCGCCCTGCCGGTCCCCGAAGAGACCTCTGCTGACGGACCCTATGAAGCAGGAAAATCCGCCCGGGGATGACGACCCCCGGTTGGAGCCCAGACCTGAGCCCGGTCTCGGTCTTCTGCCGCTCGCCTCTGCGCAGGATCTGAGTCCCGGGTCCGAAGTACGGGTCTCCCTGGACCACGTCATTGATGACGCGCTGGTGGTGTCCTTCCGGCTGGGCGAGAAGGTTTTCTCAGGGGTCCTGATGGACGTTTCAAAAAGGTAAAACTCCAGGAGACCATTATCCTCTAGACCAGATCGGATACTTTTAATCTAATGTATTGATTAGTTTTATATCAATCAATTAAAAAATCAGGAGACCATGATCCTCTAGACCAGACCGGATACTTTTAATCTAATGTATTGATTAGTTTTATATCAATCAATTAAAAAATCAGGAGACCATGATCCTCTAGACCAGACCAGATACTTTTAATCTGATGTATTGATTAGTTTTATTTCAATCCATTAAAACTGCATTACAATTAGTTGTATGCAGTATTTTACACCAGACCAGTAAAATAATGAAAATTTAAATTAAATCTGATAACCATGAACTGTTTTTGTACCTTTTTTCTGTTGATTAGATCCACCTCTTATTTCCAAAGAAAATCAGCTCAACCAAATGTTTTCCAATGAAGCTTTGAATGTCCATCCTAATATTACACGTTTTTTAGTCATTGTTTATTATAGTCTTTCTCTATTAACTAGTTTCTTATTAGCATGCATATTAGTAGCATATTGGCTGTTTTTAAGCCATTATAAATCACTTACTAATGCCTTATTCTGCATGATCATATTCTGCAACTACTAGGCCATAAACCTCTGTGAGAGTTTTCCGTCAATCATTTCCTACTCACTGCTTGTTGATAGTGAGTTAGGGAGTTGTTGTAAACCACTAAATAAGAATAAGCTAATAAGAAACTAGCTCATGGTAAATATAATACTCATATCTGACACAGAAAAGCAGCTTTAAACATGAGTATGAATATGAGTGTTATGAATTAATTCTTATTCTTCAGAACCAGTGGAACCAGTGACGTTTCCATCATCAACTCATTTAACTGGATGTTAGATTAATGCGTTACTGTTTTACTGATTGCCAACAACAATGTAGCATTTAAAAGGCTTTTTTTCTCGCACCACGACATGACCTCACTTCCTGCCGACGTGAGAGAACAATGAGAATATGTTTAAAATGAATGTTGTCTCGTAGCTCAGACAGAACCACGTTAGCGCGGCGTTTGGAACCACGTTTGTGTGGCGTTTGGAACCACGTTTGTGTGGGGTTTGGAACCACGTTTGTGTGGGGTTTGGAACCACGTTACTGTGGCGTTTGGAACCACGTTAGTGTGGTGTTTGGAACCACCTTAGTGTGGTGTTTGGAACCACGTTAGCTTGGCGACCACGAATCACCTGTCTGTTGGCTATGTTCACAAATTAATAATGATGATAATTCTGCTGGTGAACCAGAACAGATTATTAGTTTGAAGGTCAGAGGTCAGGTTCTCAGTGTTGAGTCTTTAAGGTTCTCATCCTGTGTGTGTATGTGTGTTCAGGTTCGGACCGTACGGGATCCCCACCACAGTATTTCCCCGACGGGACCACCAGAGTCGACCTCCGATGTCTTCGCTGTCGCCGCTTGCTGATGTCGTCAACCCGTCCACCAATGAGGGCGATGTCACTTTGAGCCCTGTCCCCCCTCCTCATCCTCACTCTTGGACCTCCAAACCGCCGCCACTGTTCCAGGAGGGGGCGCCATACCCCCCTCCTCTGTTTATTAGAGACACCTACAACCAGGCCTTACCTCAGCCACTGCCGCGCAAGATCAAGCGGCCGAAGCGTCGCTACCGATGCGAGGAGCCAACCTCCATCATGAACGCCATCAAGCTCCGCCCCCGCCAGGTGCTCTGCGATAAGTGCAAAGGCGTGGTGGCATCAGGTGGGCATCGGGAGTCCCGGCGGGGCCCTGGAGATCTGAGGAGTGAGGAGGTGTCACGGCGGCGGCGACCAGCTGAGGGACCGATCTCCTCGGAGGTCAAACGACTGAGAAGTGACGATAAGGGAGGACGTCCTGCCACAGACAGACGCTCATCATCCTCATCCTCGACATCATCTCGCCGTGTCCTGAGGGGCGTGGCTTCATCCTCACCGTCATCTGCCTCTAGCCGCATGTGTCTGAACTCTAAGAAGGTTCTGGTCAAAGCTCCGGCGGTCGACTGCTCCAAAGCCCGGCAGGTTCTCAAGAAGCTAGCGGGGAGTTCACCGCCACCACCACCACCACCACCACATCGCCGACCCAAAGACCAGAATCGGAACCAGGATCAGACCCAGAACCAGGACCACACCAAGGCTGTGACCCGAGCAGCCACCCTCCAGAACCACAACCAGAAGGTGCACTTCACTCGCCGCCTGCAGCACCTCAGCGGCACCACCGTTGGCTTGAGCGCCCATGCGGCGCTTCCTCCCAGAATGCGCCTCAAACCCCAAAGGTATCGTACAGACGATAGCCAGGCCCCCTCCTCCCCACCCCCACCCCCACCCAAACACAATGCTCGCACATCTCCTCCTAAACCTGCTGTAAGCCCCACCCCCATGTCGAATGCAGAACCTCCCCCTCCCTCAGCCACAGCTCCCCCAACGCCTCCCTCTTTTGTTGCTGTGGAGACACAGGAGGTCTGTTCCCCTGGGGAGGAGGAGCGGGAGGGGCAGGTGGAGGGAGGAGATGATGGGCAGGAAGTGGAGCCTCCTCCCCCCTGCTCCTCCACCTCCTCCTCTTTGGACTCCTCCCACTCAGAAAGCAGCTCCACAGAGACCTTTGACCCCCCTCCTCCTGGAGACCCGCCCTCTTCCTCTCCCTCCTCCTCTGACTCCGCCCCCCTTCCCTCCTCCTTGTCAGGGCATCGGTGTCCCTCCACTTCCTCTCCCCCCCCTCCCCCCAGAGCAGATGGCGAGGAGATGCCGGCCGGTGGCGCGGAGGAGGAGGAAGAGGGAGGTGAATTAAAGAGGCGTCGTAAGTCTTCCACTTCCTCCTCCTCCTCCTCATCTTCCTCGTCGTCTGTCTTCTCTAAGCTGGTTTCCAAGGTTACGCTCCCCGACGGTCGGACAGTGTGCGTCGGCGACATTGTCTGGGCGAAGATCTACGGCTTCCCCTGGTGGCCGGCTCGGGTGCTCTGCATCACGGTGTCGCGGCGTGGCGACACGGGGCTGCAGGTGCGGCAGGAGGCGCGGGTCTCCTGGTTCGGCTCCCCCACCACCTCCTTCCTGCCTCTCACCCAGCTGTCTCCCTTCCTGGAGAGCTTCCAGTCCCGCTTCGACAGGAAGAGGAAGGGGCCGTACCGCCGCGCCATTGCCGAGGCTGCCAGTGCTGCCAAACAGCTGACGCCTGAAGTCCGGGCGCTGCTCACACAGTTCGAGACGTAGCATCAGCTGCTGCTAACCTCCCCTCCGGCCCCGCCCCCTGAACAAATACCCCGCCCCTTAAAAAGAAACGGGAGGAGCTTGTTACCCCCCTCCTCAGACTGAGACTGATGCAAACAGATGGACAATGTTCACGTTTCTGTGTCCTGTTCTGTTCTTCCTGTTCTGAGAGGGGCGGGGCTTCTTCAGCGTTCAGGTGTTCACACTACGAGCAACAAGTGGCTACATAGAAGTGTTGACGTGATGTCATTGAGTAGCAGTGAGGACAGGAAGAGAGTCTGTCAATTTAGAGAGAACAGGAAGTGGGAGGAGACCACGGAGCAGTGATGGTAAAACTAAGACCTCTGATTGGTTGGCGCTTCTGATTTGCTGCCACATTCCGCTCACAGTTCGTTACTTCATGTTGCAACTTTATTTGTCACTTGTAGTGTGAACATCAGTCAGTCGCACCGCCACGTCCAACCCGGTGATGTCATAGTGTTGTCATCAAACTACAGCTGCTGTAATCCACTTAAATTGGAAGTGGATTATTCTGAATCCATGTTCCCGACTACTGGTCTAAGCATGAACCAGTACATCTTCTCGGGAAAACACTGATGTTGCTATGGCAACGCTGCATGCCGGCGTGCTGCTGTGACGTCAGCTGTGTTCATGCTGGTTTATGTTGGAGATTGTGAGTCCAGTATCTTGGAAACTGAGTCCAATGGATCGGATCATGTGATCCAGGCAGGCAGGCTCTCTCTCCTGGTGCATTGTGGTACATTTAGGGCTTTTGTGTTGTTGGTTTTCCCTCACAAGAAAACAAAATCCTGAAGCTTCAGTCGGTGTTTCCCCGACAGTGTTCTCTGCGTGGTGGTCCAGTCCAGTGGGACTCCCATCAGTACTAGCAAGACCAGAACCACCAATTATCTATTCACAAATCATGAATCATCAGCAGGAGCCTCCGGTCTGCTCAGTCGGTCTGCCGGGCTCCCGATTGCCCTGTGACACCACCTTTTGCCTCTGACCATCGTGAGCCGGTCTGACCAGACCTGAAACCATTCTGGGGGAAACACTGCAGCCTGTGGCTCACAATTATGTCACACGTCAACATCAATATTAATTGATAAATCTGTAACGTCATATCCTTGGTGGTCCAGCAGTGGTTAAAAAATCCCCCGGCTGTGAGTCATTTCCTGGTGTGCTGGTTCTCAAGGGTTCTCCAGGTTCTGATGAGGACCCTGAAACAGTCTTCAGTTCACTAAAATTAAATCCGTGAAACATTAAGGAGTGCAAACAGGGTCCAGATCAAGTTCATGTCTGAGGGAGAAGCTCATATGTTCACTTTCTCTGAGTGGTGACCGTAGTCCAGGATGAGTTCAGGTCCGTGTAGTCCAGGATGAGATCAGGTCCCCGTAGTCCAGGATGAGATCGGGTCCCCGTAGTCCAGGATGAGATCGGGTCCCCGTAGTCCAGGATGAGATCGGGTCTCTGTTATCCTGTATCAGATAAGGTCCCGTAGTCCAGGATGGGATTGAGTCTGGAATCAGTTACCTGAAGCCCTGTGTGGGATCAGGTCTCTGTTTCAGGATCAGGCCTTCATGTTAGATCTATCAGACTGATCCGTGATACTTTGAAGCTCAGAGATGTTTTCTGCAGACAGATGTCTCACTTGTTCTGGCTTTGAGACCCTCAGGTGATCCACGTTAAGCCCTGATTATGCTTCCGCGTAGTGATCACGCAACGGCCACGCAACGGCCACGCAGTTGCTTGTAGACCGTGATGGTTCTGCGTTGGGTTTACGTGTCGAAATGCAATTCAATGCCACACCGGTAAAGGGCGCTATTTTTCTTGTAAAGACTGACCGACCGACCGAGACTCTTGACGTATATCGTCGTTAGCCTCGTTATAGCCTATTTGTTTACTTTCCGGCTTTAAACATCCACTATTTTTCAGAACTTGGTGTTTCTTTGTGCAAAAGCGACAAGGTGCAAACAATAAAACGAGGTGAAAAAAATAAAATTAGCCTATTAAAAGTTTAAATGGCGGTGTTTATGAAAGGAAACCGGATAGCGGTCTCCAGCGGATGTAGTTAGCAGACCGATCACAGCCAATGCCGCTGCGTTGGTGTTGCGTCGCCTCGACGCGCGTCTAGGATTTTTAGGAGGTGCACGTCAGGCCCTTGCGTTGGACGTAAGGGGGGTCCGCAAGGACGTAAGGGGTCCGCAAGCCCCCTTGCGTTGTGTCGACGCGGAAGCATAACTTGGGCTTTAGACTGACAGGGAGGACAGGAGGCTATTCTCTCTGGTGATGAAGATGAAGAAGAGTTTTTGTAGTCTCAGCTGTGACTCTGTTTCCCGTCTGTCTGCAGGTCAGAGATCCTGAACTGAAAATAAAAAAAAACATTCTGTGTATGTTTCTTTTCTCATGTTTTAAATCTATTAAAAAAACTGTCAAACTTCTCTTTGAATCGTCGTCATTTGAACTCTCCTTCTTCTGTGGTGTTTTACTGTAGGAGTCATAGTGGTGCCTTGCTCGGCAGACCTCAGTCAGCGTGTCTCACCTGCAAACAGATGTTTGGTCAACGGGTCTCCAGAGCTGATTCTACAAAAACCTCATGCATGTCTTCAGTCTGCAGAACGGTTCACAAGTCTGCAGACCGGTTCACAAGTCCACTTTAAGAATGAAAAAGATTAATCGGTTGATTTAATGAGTAGGTTAATCCCAGTAAGTCATACTGGAGGATGAAGTCAGGTACTGGTTAAATACTGGAATGTACATGTGTATGCAAACCTGTATGAGGAAGTACGAGCTTAATCCTGATAGGGTGTTGATGTCCTGAGAGCCTGAGATGTCAAAGGTCATCCTCCAGTGTACTGTGATCCTGCTGTAGACCCTTTTACAGCGATGTCATGAATCTTTGACCTCTCGTCATCTTCATTGTGGTTTTGTCTCAGACCTCCAGACCAGTAGAACCCTTAAACATGTTCCTATGTCAGAATCTCAAGTTCTCCAGAACTCGGACTGGTGTTTCACTTTGACCGGGGACCGTGTTAGATGGTGACTTTGAGCTCGTAGTAATGGTTGGCGTAGAGCAGGTGTCTCAAACTGATCCAGTGAAGGGCCGCTGTGGCTGCAGGTTTTCATTCCAACCAACCAAGAACACACCTGACTCAACTTATTCACCTACCCGATTTGCCTTCACACCTTGATTGGTTGGATCAGGTGTGTTCTTGCTTGGTTGGAATGAAAACCTGCAGCCACAGCGGCCCTTTACTGGATCAGTTTGAGACACCTGGAGTAGAGAAAACACACCTACATGTTCCGTTGACAGCTGATTCACCAGTTACCACGGTCACTGGTTACAATGGTTCAGCCCGAACGCCGGCGGTGCTCCGAGTCCACGTCCTGGTGCTTGACTAGTCCACATAAACCCAGAAGATGTAACGTCTCGCTGTGTAACTTTACACAACAAATGTTTCAAAACAGACGTTAATATGCGGATGTTAATATGAACGTATTGTCCCCGTCACCGATACAAATCCATCTGTTTTGGTTCATTCACCATCAAAGAACATCAAGCTGTTAAACACCACGTCCATCATCTTTGTTTACTGCATTATACACTACCGTTCAAAAGTTTTGGGTCACCCAGAAAATTTTGTGTTTTCCATGAAAAGTCACTTTTATTTACCACCATGAGTTGTAAAATGAATAGAAAATATAGTCAAGACATTGACAAGGTTAGAAATAATGATTTTTATTTGAAATAATTTTTTTTTCCTTCAAACTTTGCTTTCGTCAAAGAATCCTCCATTTGCAGCAATTACAGCATTGCAGACCTTGGGCATTCTGGCTGTTAATTTGTTGAGGTAATCAGGAGAAATTTCACCCCAAGCTTCTAGAAGCCCCTCCCACAAGTTGGATTGGCTGGATGGGCTCTTCTTGCGTACCATACGGTCAAGCTGCTCCCACAACAGCTCAATGGGGTTTAGATCTGGTGACTGCGCTGGCCACTCCATTACAGATAGAATACCAGCTGCCTGCTTCTTCTCTAAATAGTTCTTGCACAACTTGGAGGTGTGCTTTGGGTCATTGTCCTGTTGTAGGATGAAATTGGCTCCAATCAAGCGCTGTCCACAGGGTATGGCATGGCGTTGCAAAATGGAGTGATAGCCTTCCTTATTTAGAATCCCTTTAACCCTGAACAAATCTCCCACCTTACCAGCACCAAAGCAACCCCAGACCATCACGTTACCCCCACCATGCTTGACAGATGGCATCAGGCACTCTTCAGCATTTTTCAGTTTTTCTAGATAAAAATGTTCTTCTGTGTGATTTAAACAGGTCAAACTTCGATTCGTCCAATGAACACATTTTGGTTAATCTTCATCTGTCCAATGTCTGTTGTTTTGCCAACCTTAATTTTTCGGTTAATTGGCCAGTCTCAGATATGGCTTTTTCTTTGCCACTCTGCCCTGAAGTCAAGCATCCTGGAGTGCCTCCTGTTAGATGTTGACACTGGCGTTTGATTTGACTACTATTTAATTGAGGCTTTGCTAGTTCAGGACCTGTGAGGTTATTTCTCAAACTAGAGACTCTAATGTACTTATCTTTGCTCCGTACTGCGGCTGGGTCCTCCCACTTTGCTGTGTACCGTGGTTAGAGGCCTGTTTGTGCTTTTCTTAATGGTGGTAGTAGAGCACCATTTCAAACTATCTTAGTTTCTTGGCATTTCTCGCATAGAATAGCCTTCATTTCCAAAACCAACACTAGACTGTCGAGTTTCACCTGAAAGTTCTCTTGTTCGCCATTTTGAGCGTTGATGGTTGTTCCAAATGTGATGCTCCAGAACACTGCAAGCCGCTCCTTACGGTCAGTTTTATAGCTTCTGACAGAAAACTGATTCCTACATGTGCTACATTGCACCAGGGTTTTCTAGGTCATCGTTAGCAATGGTTACCCAATGAGCAAACCGCGGTGTACCATTCCACCCTGGAGTGATAGTTGCTGGAACATGGGCCTCATGACGTCCGCTGTAGATATTTGCACCAACAAACAATTTTGCAAGCTAGAATGTTAATTGCGACATTAGCAATGTATAGATTAGTTTACACTTACTAGTTTAAAGCACTGTTTAAAAAAACTGTGCTTTTCTTTCAAAAATAAGGACATTTCTAAGTGACCCCAAACTGTTGAACGGTAGTGTACATATATTCTATTATAGATTATTTATATATATATACATATATATATAAAGATTATTAGCTGAATATTTATGAACATATTTAACCCTGTAAACTTTTTTACATGAACATATTTAATAACCACTAATAAATCAAACTTCACATATACGTTCATATTGACCCAATTATTATTGATTATTCTTCATGTTGTGTTTATACTGATGACATGGAGGCAAAGCAACAGCCTGTCTGTTTCTCACTAGTAAGAAAGAGACAGGTATCTGATGATGTCACTAAAGAGAAAGAGAGACATCTGTCTGACCTCGCTTTCTCTCTCTCTAGTGACATCATCAGTGACACCTGTCTGTCTCTCCCTAGTGACATCATTGGTGACACATGTCTGCCTCTCTCTTTCTCTAGTGACATCAGTGACATCGTCAGTGACACCTGTTTCTCTCTCTCTCTCTCTCTCTCTCTCTAATGACATCATCAGTGACTCTTCTCTCAGTGACATTATCAGAGGCACCTCTCTCTTTCTTTCTCTCTCTGGTGAACTCATCAGTGACACCTGTCTCTCTCTCTCTCTCTGCAGCACGACTCTGAAGAGCTGCTGACGTTGAGAATCCTGCGCCATGATTGGCTGAGACGCTACAGAGTCCGAGCAACTGATGATTAATCACGTGGACTTAAATAGTCAGTCATCAATAATAATTTAAGTGAAGAGTTTATATTTATAAAGAGTTGCTGAGTCTTTCCATGGATGGTTTAGATCCATGACGTTGCCTTTTAATTTGTGTCGTCCAATCATCAGTCAGACTATTAATCAATCAAAGTCACTGATCAATCAGCTCCGAGATGAAAGTTTATTTTTAGCCAACAGACAGAGACCTACATGTGATCACTGATTTCCTTGGAAATGTGGGTGGTGTGATGTCACATGTGTTGATCTGCAGGAGGCAGCAGAGTCGCAGCTTAAATTTACAAACATTACTGCTGCACTTGAAAGTTCCAAGACATCAGAACAGGCTAGCTTAGCCTAAAGACTGGTAGCAGAGGGAAAATGTTAGCCTAGCTTAGGACAGAGACTGGAAGCAGTGGGAAACTTGTTTGCATAGCTTAGCACAAAGACTGGCAGCAGAGGGAAAATTTTAGCCGAGGTTAGCATAAAGACTGACAGCAGAGGTAAACTGTTAGCTTAGCACAAAGACTGGCAGCAGAGGTAAACTTTTAGCTTAGCTTAGCACAAAGACTGTCAGAAAAGGGAAACTGTTAGCCTATCTTAGTGCAATGACCGGCAGCAGAGGGAAACTGTTAGCTTAGCTTAGCACAAAGACTGGCAGCAGAGGGAAACTGTTAGCCTACCTTAGCACAATGACAGGCAGCAGAGGGACACTGTTAGCCTAGCAGCAGAGGTTTAAAAAACTTGAATTAAATAAAACCGTAACTTATCGTCACACACAGTAAATAAAGAATGAGAAAGAATTAAAAATATTTCTTAAAGAATTTGATTCAGACACATAAACCCAGGTTCAGAATCAAACAATCAACATCAGCAGGTCCAATAGAAACCAGGATTCAGGTTAGACCGTATCGGTGATCAACATTCAGCAGAAACATTTTAATGATAAATAACGTGATGGTTAACAAAACACAAGAACCAGGTCCCACGCATTCCAGGTCACACATAGTCCATGCATGGACCTGCTCAGTCCAGGTCTCACAGAGACCATGTCCTGCAGAGTTCAGTTCCCACACTGTCCAGGTCCCATGTAGTGCAGGCCCCACCCAGTCCAGGACCGGCAGATTTCACGTCCTACACAGTCCAGGTCTCACACCGTCGGTTTATCTGAAGGTTATTTTAAGATTTAAATCATCCGTCCAAAAAACATTTTTAATATTAAAATTATGCAACTATGTGAAGACAAACGACAAATATATAATTATTGTTATTGTAATGTATATAAAGTATTGATGATTAATGCAATAAAATGGCTGCATGTGTGAAACCAATTTGATTGTTTTATTGATCAGTGATCAAAATGAATTTCAAAATAAAAAAGTTCAGATTTTATTTATTTACAGAGACAAAATATTTCTGTGTAACCACAACCAGAACCAATCACCTGGACCACAACCAGAATCCATCACCTGGACCACAACCAGAACCCATCACCTGGACCACAACCAGAACCCATCACCTGGACCACAACCAGAATACATCACCTGGACCACAACCAGAATACATCACCTGGACCACAACCTGAACTCATCACTTGGACCACAACCAGAACCCATCACCTGGACCACAACCATGATCCTTCACTTGGACCACAACCAGAACCCATCACCTGGACCACAACCAGAATCCATCACCTGGACCACAACCATGATCCTTCACTTGGACCACAACCAGAATCCATCACCAGGACCACAATCGGAATCCATCACCAGGACCACAATCAGAATCCATCACCTGGACCACTACCAGAATCCATCCCCTGGACCACTCCCAGAATCCATTACCTGGACCACAATCAGAATCCGAATCTGGACCACTACATGTAACCACCATATGAGCGTTCCTCCAGTGAAACCACTGAGTTTGGTACGTTCCTCCAGTGTTTCCATAAACCAGCTGGTAAATGTAATTTGTAAACAGGAAGTGATGAAGCGGTGGACAGGAAATGATGAGGCGGTGGACAGGAAATGATGAGGCGGTGGATAGGTGGTGGGTCAGAGGTGGAAACAGAGAGCTGACTGTGAGGGAATTATACTTTGAACCTCAGTGATAATCAATAAGCACTGGTGACTGATCATTAACTGCTGCCTCGGTCACAGTGACTTACCTGAACAGGTGAGGAGTTTCCGTCACATGGAGACAGAGTTTCCATGTGGTTCATGGTTAATAATCTCTGCGGACTTTCACCTGAAACACAGTTTCTGCTGGAGTCTGTCTCTACCTGTCTGTCTCTACCTGTCTGTGTCTACCTGTATCTGTCTTCAGTCTTTGGTGTTCGAATATCCAGGACGGGAAACAGCTGCATGTGGAATGGAAAATATCTCTAAGGTAAAGTGATAATAGTCTGTAAAGAATCTGCTGTGAATCGTCATAGGACGGATGAACTGTTTGACATGTAGACAGCTAGTAAACATGTAGACAGGTAGACGGCTAGTACACAAGTAGACAGCAAGTAAACAGGTAGACAGGTAAACGGCTAGCACACAGGTAGACAGCAAGTAAACAGGAAGACAGTAAATAAACAGGTAGACAGCAAGTAAACAGGTAGACAGCTGGTAAACAGGAAGACAGGACAGCAAGTAAATAGGTATGGTAGACAGCAAGTAAACAGGTAGACAGGTGATCAACACGTGGTTCATGTTTCACTGTTCATATCTATCAAATCAACTTGATATGTATATATATAAAACGATATATAAACACATATTTATATATGAAGTGTTACACATCCATTCTATGTTTGTGTAGTAGAAATATATTATTTCCTCTTTAACAGCTTTCTTTTTGTCCATTCAGAGTCACAATTGCCCGGCAGAGGGGCGGAGCCAGATGGCGGACCGGGTTAATCTGCCAATGGAAGATGATCAAAATAAGGAACGGCCAATAGGAGTAGAGGGGGCGGGGTCAGACATGATTTACACCATTGAAGATGTCCCACCCTGGTACCTGTGTATTCTACTGGGACTACAGGTAACACTGGGACAATACTGGGAGTAGAGGGTTTTTACTGGGTTCAAACTGGGATTAAACCGGGTTAAAGACTGAGTTGATTCGTTTAGACTGGGTTCAGACTGGTCTGATTCAGGTTGGGCTGGGTTTAGACTGGTTCAACTGAACTATGTTTCACACTATAAGGAGAAACAAAAGTTGTTTTACTTTCAGGTTGTCTTCATCAATCATCAGATTGAACAAACCCAGCAGTTCTTTGTGTATATGAATACTGGACACTGAATACTGGACACTGGACAGGGGCTATGATCAGACCATTCAAACAGTTTCAGGGTTTCATGGTTCAGGTGTGACTCAGCATGAATCAGCAGCTGAAGGTTTGGTGCAGATGTTTTAACAAGTTTGACCTTCAGAGACCAATGAATGGCCAGTAAGCCTTGTCCAAGGGAATATCTGATGCTGATGTCATCTGTCACCTGATCTTATCTTTCTTCAGCATTATCTGACATGTTTCAGCGGCACGGTGGCGGTGCCGTTTCTTCTGGCGGAGGCAATGTGCGTCGGTCGAGACCAGAACACCATCAGTCAGCTGGTCGGAACCATTTTCACTACCGTCGGAATCACAACTCTGATCCAGACCAGTATAGGAGTCAGGTGAGTCTGTGGGAGTCAGGTGTTACTGAGGGAGTCAGGTGAGGCTGAGGGAGTCAGGTGAGTCTATGGGAGTCAGGTGAGGCTGAGGGAGTCAGGTGAGTCTTTGGAATTCAGGTGAGTCTTTGGGGGTCAGGTGTTACTGAGGGAGTCAGGTGAGTCTGTGGGAGTCAGGTGAGGCTGAGGGAGTCAGGTGAGTCTTTGGAATTCAGGTGAGTCTTTGGGGGTCAGGTGTTACTGAGGGAGTCAGGTGAGGCTGAGGGAGTCAGGTGAGTCTTTGGAATTCAGGTGAGTCTTTGGGGGTCAGGTGTTACTGAGGGAGTCAGGTGTGACTGTGGGAGTCAGGTGAGTCTGTGGGAGTCAGGTGTTACTGGGGGAGTCAGGTGTTACTGAGGGAGTCAGGTGAGTCTGTGGGAGTCAGGTGTTACTGGGGGAGTCAGGTGTGACTGAGGGATTCAGGTGTTACTGAGGGAGTCAGGTGTTACTGGGGGAGTCAGGTGTGACTGAGGGATTCAGGTGTTACTGAGGGAGTCAGGTGTTACTGGGGGAGTCAGGTGTGACTGAGGGATTCAGGTGTTACTGAGGGAGTCAGGTGTGACTGTGGGGGTCAGGTGTTACGGAGGGAGTCAGGTGAGTCTTTGGAATTTAGGTATGTCTTTGGGAGTCAGTTGTTACTGAGGAAGTCAGGTGAGGCTGATGGTTTGTGTGTGTGTGTGTGTGTATGTGTGTGTGTGTGTGTGTGCAGACTTCCTCTCTTTCAGGCCAGTGCTTTTGCTTTTTTGATTCCTGCACAAGCAATTCTTGGTCTGGACCGCTGGAAGTGTCCCAGTGAGGGTGAGACAATCTGTTTGTCTGTCTCTGTCTGTCTCTCTCCTTGTGTTTGTCTGTCTCTCCAACTGTCCATCAGTTGTTTTAAAGTTTGCAATCAGTAACATGACTATAATAAAGACATGTGTTGTTTATTCCTCTGCAGAGGAGATTTATGGAAACTGGAGTCTTCCGCTCAACACGTCGCACATCTGGCAGCCCCGAATCAGAGAGGTACGGGTGTTTGGTTGGTCTAGTGGAGACCTGAAGCAGCAGACACGCATCGGGAGGACACGGACAAGGATTTAAGTTCGGGGAGGACATGGAGAAGGACTGTAGTTCAGGGGGGACAAGGAGAAGGCCTGTTTTCCAGGGGGGAAACTAAGGGCTGTAGTTCAGGGGGAACAAGGAGAAGGACTGTAGTTCAAAGAGGACATGGAAAACTGTAGTTCAGGGTGGACAAACCATCTGGCAACATAGGAGGGAATGTCAGGGCTTGCCAACATTTAGAGGTTTGACAAATCAGTTGTGGACAAGCAGTGGGAGTCAGGTGTGGTACGCTTTTTTAAAGAGGTGTTGTGTAATGACAATGATCTGGTGCAGGTGCAGTAGAGGTTACCTCGGGACTGGTTCTGTTGGTTTTATCAGACTGGAGTAACTCAGTGAGCACTGGGACAATTTACAGCTGAGTGTAAAGCAGCAGGAAGAGAATCAGTTCTGTCCAGAGCATGGTTCAATGCTGTAAGACTTGAGGGTTAGTAGTTCAATATCTGATCAGGATCCTCCTTGGCAGCAGACTGACGTGGACCACTTTGGGTTCTTCCAGGAGGACCTGCAGTCACCAGACGGATGCATTTGTACTTTTATTATTTCAGGACTTATATTTGTGGTGTATTTGTGTGTTTATTTATTTCATGAATGTGTTAGTTTGTCTTTTTGTTTGTCTTTATTCATTTGTTTGTTTGTTTTTCAGATCCAGGGGGCAATCATAGTGTCCAGTGCTGTAGAGGTACTCATTGGTCTGTGTGGGTTGCCAGGTTTGCTGCTGGAGTACATCGGCCCACTCACCATCACTCCAACTATCTCACTGATCGGCCTGTCTGTCTTCACCACAGCTGGAGACAGAGCCGGGTCTCATTGGGGCCTGTCAGCACTGTGAGACTCCTTTCTATTCACCTGTTTGTCTGTCAACTGTTTGTTTACCTGTCTGTCTACCTTTACATTAACTTACTTAACATTGGAACATATACAAATATACACCAATCAGCCATAACATTATAATAATCATGGATTGGATTTGTATGGTGCTTTTCAAGACGCTCAAAGTGCTCTGACAGGGTTCCAGGTTCCATTCATTCACACACAGTCATACCGATGGTGGTAAACTACGATGGCCATTCTGCGCCTACGGCCCCTCCGACCACAACCTTAAACATACAGCAGTCATATACATTCACACGAGGCAAGCTGGGTGAAGTTTCTTGCCCAAGGACACAACGACCATGAAACAGTGACAAGCCTGATTATATTGTTACCATGGCACCTGGTCAGTGGGTGGGGTCTATTAGGTAGCAAGTGAACATTTGATGAGTTAGTAAGCATCAGAACTGGACCACGGAACAATGCCGGATGGAAAGTTGACACTGAAAGCACTGTATTTTGATAAGCTGTTGCACTCTTCAGACTCGTGTTATGAGTGGTACCGGAGCAGAACCGGACCGGTACTTTTACTCTGAGTTGACCTATTTCTACCTGTATTTTTCATCAGCCTAATTCAAAACTAATTGAATAGCCCTGATGTAGACCCTTTCATGGAGATGGTATTCCCTGGTGGCCTCTTTCAGCAGGATAACACACCACAAAGCAGAAATGGTTCAGGAATGGTTTGAGGAACACAACAAGTTCACTGTGTTGATTTCCTGACCCCCACCTTACAACAAGGACTTAAAGGATCTGCTACTGACGGCTTGGTGCCAGATACCACAGCACACAGGTCACAGCAGGTCTACTGGAGTCAATGCCTCGATGGGTCAGGGCTGTTTTTTGTGGGCAAAAGGGGGACCTGCTCAATATTAGGCAGGTGGTCATAAGTTTATGGCTGATTGGGTTATATATAGCAGGTTATATAAAGATGAGGAAATATATGGTCAGGAAAGGAGAACATTACAGACATAGCGATTCAATCTGTTGATGGTGAGGCCAGGTCTGCCTGTGCCAGCCTCTCTATGGCCAGACCAGGCCAGTGCTCATTCTGCTGTTGTATTGTGTCCACAGTATTCTGCTACTGTGTGCACTGGTTTGGTTCACTGTTTACAATGTATTAAGTAGTTTTCCTTTTGTTTTCTTATAATTTGGTTGAGTCTAATAGGGTTTCTCTCTGGGGGCTCTGCTTGTGGTCCTAGAACCCACTGGCTGGTCGCTCTAACTGTCTCTCTCCAACTGCCTCTGTCTCTTTTTGGCTATCTGCAGGTCTATTTTACTCATCGTGCTGTTTGCTCAGTACCTGAGAGCGACTTCTCTTCCTGTTCCTGTTTACAGCAGAAAGAAAGGACTGGGCTTCACCAGAGTCCAGATCTTCAAAATGTTTCCTGTAAATAAGAAATGATCAAATACACACAAAAAAATAATAATAAGGCAAGGTGTCAGATGATGTTTGTTCTCTTTAATTCTTAGTTTCTTACCTTGTCACATCTCTCAGATCATCCTCGCCATCATGTTGGTCTGGCTCGTTTGCTACATTTTCACCTTGACCAACCTGTTACCGAGGGACCCCAATCACTATGGACATAAGGCCCGGACTGATGCCCGTGGTAACATTATGGCTTCATCACCCTGGTTCAGAGTACCCTACCCCTGTAAGACACCTGAAATCAGCCAATCACAGGCTTCACACCTGTCACTAATATACTTGACCTCTTCCGTCTTCAGTCAGAAAGCTAGTTAAACCTAAAATACAGAAGAGGAACATAGATCAGAATATTTTTTTTCTTTAAGAACGTCTTCCTGTCTCTGCTGCCTCTGGTCTCTGATAGGCCAGTGGGGTTTGCCGGTGGTAACAGTTGCAGGTGTGTTGGGGATGCTGAGTGCCACCACTGCAGGCATTGTTGAATCAATCGGTGATTATTATGCCTGTGCTCGTCTGTCTGGAGCTCCATCCCCTCCAATACATGCCATCAACAGGTGAGGCACGAAATAAAAAGGAAGCTATATGTTGTCTTACCTGGTAGACTCTGCCACATCGATTTTTTCATGGTTTTGTCTGTTTCAGGGGAATCTTCACTGAAGGCATCTGCTGCATCATTGCCGGTCTTTTAGGCACAGGAAATGGCTCCACCTCCTCCAGCCCAAATATAGGCGTTCTGGGCATCACCAAGGTATGTGTTGGTTTGGTTAATCATGAAGAATCAGAACTCCATGTCCTCCTGCAAATGGTCCTTAGATCTCTGAAGTCCCAACACCTCTGCAACTAGTCCTTCACCTCTGCAAGTAGGCTCCCAACCTCTGCAGCTAGTCCCCACACCTGGTATACAGACCTCAAAAAAGTCCCCATACTTCTGCAACTAGGACCCCACCTCTGTAGATAATCCTCAGACCTCTGAAGATAGTACTCAGACATCTGGAGACAGTCCTCAGAATTCTACAACTACTCCGGACAACTCTAAAGATAAATACCAGACCTCATCAACTCGGCCACATTCTTCTGAAGATAGTCTCCGTACAAACCTCAACCTGTTCAGCTAGATCCCAAACCTAGGACCTAGTAAATAGACCTCAGAAAATAGTCCTCACACCTCCTGTCATCTAGTCCTCCAACCTTTGCAACTCGTCCCAAGATCTCAAAAGACAAATCACAGAACTCTTCAACTAGAATATATAATATGCAGATAACCCCAAAAATCTATACAACTAGTCCCCAGGCCTCTGTAACCTGTCCCCTGACCTTTGAAGCTACATCACAGATCTGTTCAACTAAGAAACAGACTCCAGAAGCTATATTCTAGATCCCTTTATCTAGTCGTCAGAACTTTGCAGATAGTGCCCAGACCTCTGTAACTTGTCCCTTGACATGTACAACTATGAGATCTCTTCAACTAGAATGCCAACCTCGGCAGATAGTCCCCAGAACTCAGAAGATACTCCCCAGATCTCTGCAGCTAGTCCCCAGAACTATAAAACTAGCCCCAGACCTCCTCAGCTAGTCCCCAGACCTCCTCAACTATTCCCCACACCTCTGCAGCTAGTCCTCACACCCTGTAACTAGTCCCCACACCCCTGTAACTAGTCCCCACACCTCTGTAACTAGTCCCCAAACCCTGTAACTAGTCCCCACACCTCTGTAACTAGTCCCCTCACCCCAACAGTACAACGAGTCCTCAGACCTCTGAAGCTAGTCCCCATATATCTGCTACTGGTATAACACTTCTGCCACCAATTCCAGATGTCTGCAACTCAGACCTTGGCTCCCTATTGGTGCTGGTCTGCAGGGCATCGGAGAGAACGGCACCTTCTTTCTTCCAAGTCAAACCCTACTCCCCGCTGAAAGACACAGCTATTCACATTGACATTGTGTACAGGTGGGCAGCAGGCGGGTGGTGCAGTATGGAGCTGGTATCATGTTAATATTGGGATCAGTGGGGAAGTTCACAGCTCTATTTGCATCACTGCCAGATCCAATCCTTGGAGGAATGTTCTGCACTCTTTTTGGTGAGTAACACTCAAAGATAACGAGTTAAAATATGCATGTACATCTGTGTTAGAGATGTAATAAATAATCCAGGTGTGTTGGTGTTTTTTTTAGGTGTGATCAGGTGTGTTTGTGATGTAATAATAATCCAGATGTTTCTCAGGTATGATCACAGCTGTCGGACTCTCTAACCTTCAACTGGTGGATTTGAACTCATCAAGAAATCTTTTTGTTCTGGGATTTTCAATGTTCTTCGGGCTGACTCTTCCATCTTACCTGGACACACACCCCAAATCCATTAACACAGGTGTGTGTATGTGTTTATGTACAATCACTGCTATCTTTGTGAAGACCTATTTTAGTATTATACCTTCAGAATAAGGGTGTTTTAGGAATGTGAGGACATTTTGGCTGGTGTTCACTTTGGGACAGAGAGAAGTACCATAGATGCCATGTGAACAGAAAAACCACAAAAGTTACAACATAGTCAGTCCGACAGAAATAATACATGTAATAACAGCAGTGACAGCAGTAGTAACAGTAATGATGGACAAAAAAGATGAGGGAAATATTACCACTAAAGATAATAGCAGCAGTGTATATTATATAATGATTATAATAATAATAAAGCAGAAATAGTAGAATAGTAAATAATTAACCTACTAAGTAATAATAGCAGCAGTATTTTTTTTTCATTTATTTTCTTAATGGTGTCAGTGCTGCTTGATGTGCTCCCATGTTCCCAGTAGTCCCCCTGTGGGTCAGCTCCATCCAGGCTGGACCCACAGCGGGACTACGGTGGCATTTGGTAGCCCACTCCGCTAACCTTTGACTAGATCCCAATACAAGGGATGGACTGTAACTTCAGGGCTACTACAACAGGCCTGGACCACATCAGGTTCAACAGGAAGTCATCTGAAGGACCTAGAGGACTGTGGATATTAGATTCCTTTAGAAATTGCGAATGTAAGTATTTAAAATGTTTGGGTGTGTAGATGAGGATCCTACAGATCAGTTCTCTGTGTTCAGGTGTTGAAGAACTGGATCAGATCCTGACGGTTCTTCTGTCCACTGAGATGTTTGTTGGAGGTTTTATGGCTTTTTGTCTCGACAATACGATACCAGGTAACACACACACACACACACACACACACACACTAATACAACAACACACACACACATACACCAAAACAATGTGTCTCTGCCTTTACTTGTTGGCGTTGAACGTGTCGTCGTTGTGTTTTTGTATTTATAGGATTTTTTTTCTTCTTTGTTTCTGCAGGTTCCAGACAGGAGCGGGGTTTAGTGGCGTGGCGGTCTTCCTCCTCCTCCTCCTCCTCCACCTATGATCTTCCTCTGGGGATGGGTTTGGTCAGACGGACTCGCTGGCTCAGATGGCTTCCCATCAGTCCGACTTTTACAGGTTTCGCGGCATCTGATGACTCGCCAACACCCAAGACGGAGGAGGTGCAAGAAAGAGGCGAGGAGGAGCAGTCTAGTGACGCCATCCTCCCCAGTACCCCGGTGTGACTCTGATGTCTGATGACTCTGATGATGAGGGGGGGGGGTATCAAACCTGTGATGTGACTGAACTGAACTCTGATTGGATTAAATTAATTCAGTCAGATATTATTAATATATGACTGAGCTGTGAAGTGTGACCAGTTATTTGTTTTTTATGAAAACCATTTTAGAGGCTTGCAGCTGAAGCATGAAACATCCCTGTTCAATCATCAGAACCAGAGATGAACAAATGTTTCCTAAAATATCTGCTTGTTTGAGAAAAACTGGGGCTGCACGGTGGTGTAGTGGGTAGCACTCTCGCCTCACAGCGAGAGGATCCTGGGTTCGCTCACTCACCTGTGCGACCTGTGCAGCTTGCAGCGCCACTTGTTTGTTTGTTTGACTGTTTGCGTGTTTTGATGTTCCCCTTTTTACACGCTCCTTACATTTAATGCCTTGGAGTTCAAGTGGAATCACCTTTTAACCATGAAGGGAGTCTACATTTGGATTTTCGCCACTCTCTGGACCCTAGTGTGTCAATGCGCTGGTGGGCACCAAGATGGTGGAGACGTGAATGCTGGAAGGATCACCTACAGCCGGGAGTCACTACTGGCTCTCCGTTCACCAGCAACAGGACCTGACTTCTCACATCCCAATCGAAAAAATCCCAATCTTTAAACCAACCCTAACCAAACCAGACCATAAGAAACCCTAAACCAACCCAGACCCTAACCTTTAACCACCTAACCCCAAACTCTTCTGGTTTTCTTTGAAGCAAAGTCATTTTTTCGAGTCATCTGTAAGTTATTATGGGATTGAACTGGCTAATGTACAAACGTTCACAAATGTCATTATCAAATCCTATGACATTTTAAAGTTACTTCACTCCAGTATTTTGAAAACAAAAATACTTTACAATAAATAAAGATGATTAAATACATCTTCATTGGTTCAGGGCCCCGCCCACTTTGGCCCTGTGGTGGTCCAAAGAAGATTCTGAGGATACGTAGTGAGCTTATTCTTCCTTCAGAGGTAACTTGACAACAGAAACAATAGAAGCTAGATATTGATTGGTTTGTTTGTTGTTATTTGACACCTGTCTGATCTGGAAACAGCATGAGGAGATGTGGAGGAACCAAAAACGTGATTCATGTGTGTGGATGGACGATGACTAATTACACAACGCAATTACAGACAGATGCAATTTGAGGTGATGATGTCGTATTTTCCACACCCTCCAGTTGTTTAAAATGTTTATTAAACCTTTTAACAAAATCTCCAAAAAAAAAAGTGACATGATTGTTCAGGGATAAAGCACATTATATTCCTGTAGTATCAAATTTAATACACACCTTTCACATTTACATTTAGGGCATTTAGCAGACGCTTTTGTCCAAAGCGACTTACAATAAGTGCATTTGTCGAAAGAAAGAAACCACAACATATCATTGCCGATAAAGTAATAGTGAAAAAAATAGAAACAAGTAAGTAGCAGCTGTTCTGCAAGGATACATGAAGAACAGTGCTATGATCAAAGTGCTATATATATTGATCATGTTGATAAGTCTAAGAGACTCGGTTAGAAAATATGATACAAATGGTTTTACTGATCTAAAACTTGGTTTATGTGTTGACTGTCTTCAAAACTATCCGTATATCTTTTTGACCTACGTGAGTAAACGAGACCATCAGAGAGAAAACTGGTGAAATCCTGCAGGTTCCTCAGACTCCAGCGAGGCCTCCATCAGTAACCAGTTCATCGCTGACAGACCCAGATCATGCTTCACCATCGTCTTCAACCTCCGGTGGGAGGTGGAGGGCTCCAACCCCGGCAGCAGAGGCGGGGGTGGTGCCAACACTGACACAATGCTGCTGGAGGGAAGGGAGGCCCATCAGAACCAGGACTGAGCAGGTCATAAAGGGTGCTCTGAAACACTACCGTCGTGGTCCACAGGGACTGACCAAACTAATCATCTCTGTTACCATGGAAATCGCTCCGGAAAGGTTTATGTTCATTCATAACAAATATTATAATTATTATTATAATAAACAAGTAATTTCATCATTGCAGGTGTGGAAACTGTGACCTCTGTGCATGTGCTACATTAATTATGTGTACAACAATAATTACGTATTTGTACAGCATTCTGTAGGTGAAGTGAGAATAAAAGTGATCTTAAAAGAACTGAGGCTTTTCCTGCTCAGCTGTTGTTCCACTTACAGTCCAGCTGGGGGCGGTAATGCTTCTCCAAGGTGGTCTGTCAACGCCAATAAACACTAAAGAAGAAGCAGACGAAGCCGCAGCCGAAGAACAAGAAAATAATTAAGACCGACTATTTAAACTGTTTTATTTTTTTGCTGGTCTGTCGTGATCTGTCCTGGTCTGTAGGGATCTGTACTGGTCTGAGAAGTGGACCCGGATCACATGCCTGGATTTGATATCAACGGTTCGGAGGTAAATTCACAGTTCGTATATTTCAGTGTTTTGAAATAATGTGTTCTTATTAAACCCGTTTTGAATCAGATGGATTCTGTGATCCGGAACGCAGAGTGTCTTTAAATAAACCAAACTGAGCCGGTTTATTCAAAGCGGAGTGTTGTTTTTCCCATAATTCCGGGTTTCTTCTCCGTTAGCCTGCATGCTAACCAACTAGTATTACCGCGACAGCTGCTTTACGGCAAACAGCTGATCGGTGCGAGACCGGAAACGGAAGAGAAAGAAACAAAGTGCGCATCAAAAAACAGATCGTCGCCGAGTGATCAATATCGATCAACAACAAATATCAGAAGCATATCTGATCAGACGGGAGTGATGAGCCGCGCATGCGCAGAACTGAGAATTATCTTCAGCCCAGGCCGCGTGCAGCTGGTTCAGGTAAACACTCACCTGTAAACAGCTAACAGTGCTAACAGCTAACGGATGGATGTGGTCCTGTGCAGGTCCTGGTCCCGAGGCATTGTAGATCAGGTCCTGGAGCTTTGTCCAGATTCATGTCATTCATTTATTATCAATATCAACAATAGTGTGATGATGTAATGGAGGAAGGCTGTCTCCCTCTGTGTGTTTTGTGAGGTGTCAGGCTCCGTGGTCAGGGTGGGGTCAGGTTCCGTGGGTCAGGTTCTGTGTTCAGGTTCTGTGGGGTCAGGTTCCGTGGTCAGGGTGGGGTCAGGTTCTGTGGTCATGTTCCATGGGGTCAGGACCCCATGTTGGGTTCTGTGGAGTCAGGGTGGCGTCAGGCTCCGTGGTCAGGGTGGGGTCAGGCTCCGTGGTCAGGGTGGGCTCAGGTTCCGTGGGTCAGGTTCTGTGTTCAGGTTCTGTGGGGTCAGGTTCCGTGGTCAGGGTGGGGTCAGGTTCTGTGGTCATGTTCCATGGGGTCAGGACCCCATGTTGGGTTCTGTGGAGTCAGGGTAGCGTCAGGCTCCGTGGTCAGGGTGGGGTCAGGCTCCGTGGTCAGGGTGGGGTCAGGCTCTGTGGGTTCTGAACCTTCATCTGTGTGTTGTTAAGGGTTTAATGCAGTTGTGTCTTCCAGGAGGAGGTTATGGTCCCAGGTCCAAAGGTCCTGGTTACCGGGGCAACGGGACTTCTGGGTCGGGCCATGTGCAGAGAGTTTCAGAACAATGGCTGGATAGTTATTGGGACCGGATACAGGAGAGCCAGACCCCGCCTCCACCGCTGTGACCTCACAGACGAGGACGCCGTCAGAGGACTGCTGCACGAGTACAAGGTACTACACCGTGCTACTACACACCGTGCTACTACTACACAGGGCTACTACACACCGTGCTACTACACACCGTGCTACTACTACACCGTGCTACTACTACACCGTGCTACTACACACCGTGCTACTACTACACCGTGCTACTACACACTGTGCTACTACTACACCGTGCTACTACACACCGGGCTACTACACACCGGGCTACTACACACCGGGCTACTACTACACAGGGCTACTACACACCGTGCTACTACACACCGTGCTACTACACACCGTGCTACTACTACACCGTGCTACTACACACCGTGCTACTACTACACCGTGCTACTACACACTGTGCTACTACTACACAGGGCTACTACACACCGTGCTACTACACACCGTGCTACTACTACACCATGCTACTACACACCGTGCTACTACACACCATGCTACTACTACACCGTGCTACTACTACACCGGGCTTCTACTACACCGTGCTACTACTACACCGTGCTACTACACACTGTGCTACTACACACCATGCTACTACACCGTGCTACTACACACTGTGCTACTACTACACCGGGCTACTACACACCATGCTACTACACACCGTGCTGCTACTACACACCGTGCTGCTACTACACACCGTGCTACTACTACACCGTGCTACTACACACCGTGCTACTACTACACCGTGCTACTACACACCGTGCTACTACTACACCGTGCTACTACACACTGTGCTACTACTACACAGGGCTACTACACACCGTGCTACTACTACACCATGCTACTACACACCGTGCTACTACACACCATGCTACTACTACACCGTGCTACTACTACACCGGGCTTCTACTACACCGTGCTACTACTACACCGTGCTACTACACACTGTGCTACTACACACCGTGCTACTACACACCATGCTACTACTACACCGTGCTACTACTACACCGGGCTTCTACTACACCGTGCTACTACTACACCGTGCTACTACACACTGTGCTACTACACACCGTGCTACTACACACCATGCTACTACTACACCGTGCTACTACTACACCGGGCTTCTACTACACCGTGCTACTACACCGTGCTACTACACACGTGCTACTGTACATTTCAGCTCGATAACTTGGAGAGAATAGTGTGGCGTGTATATTCCAGTGTGGTGGATCTATTATTATTATTAAGTTATTGGTTCTGGTTTGTGATCTGTTGACCTTTAACCTCTCTGTCAGCCTGATGTGGTCGTCCACTGTGCAGCAGAACGACGTCCAGATGTCGTGGAGAGACACACTGAAGCCGCCGTCAACCTCAACGTGCACGCCACGAGCACGCTCGCCAAAGAGGCGGGTAGGTGATTGTCTTGTCGGTGTCACCGTCGTCCTCCTGTGTTGACGTGTTTATGTTCTTCTAATTCTTCTTGTCGTCATGGATACAGCGGTCTGCGGAGCGTTCTTCCTCTACATCAGCACCGACTACGTGTTCGACGGGAGGAACCCTCCGTACGGCGAAGACGACGCTCCGAACCCCGTCAACGTCTACGGACGCAGCAAACTGGAGGGGGAGAGGGAGACGCTCAGACACTGTCCAGGTAGCTGTCTGTGTGCCACCTGTCTGTCCCTCACCTGTCTGTCTTCTCACGTATTTGCACCTCACCTGTATCTCTATCAGATGCGGTGGTGCTGCGGGTGCCGGTTCTCTTCGGGGAGGTGGAGTCTGTGACCGAGAGCGCGGTGACATCACTGTGGCTGAAAGTCCAGGAGGCCTCGGAGGGCGCCGCGCTGGATCACTGCCAGCAGAGGTTCCCCACGGATGCCAGGGACGTCGCCGCCGTCTGCAGGAAACTGTCAGAGAGAGCGAGACAGGTAAGCCTGTCTGTCTGTCTCACCCCCACGTCTCTGTCTGCCTTTCTGTCACTTGTCTCACCACCTGTCTGTCTCTCTTCCAGGACCAATCTATTAGAGGTGTCTTTCATTTCTCAGGCAAAGAGCAGATGACCAAATATGAGATGGCCGTCGCCATCGCTCAGGCCTTCAACCTGCCGAACAATCACCTCATACCTGTAAATATATCTATATCTATGTTTACTGTCATATCAATCAATATGTTGACTGATATACCTTATAGTAGATCAATCATTGTGTCATTAGTTTTAAATGATTTTTCACGTTAATAAGGGTAGCGTTGATAGTATATATAGTTTTTCTTTTTTTAAAACACGTCTCTCTCTGTCTGTCTGTCTGCCTGCCTGCTTGTCTGTGTGTCTCTCTCTTTGTCTACCTGTCTCTCTCTCTCTGTCTGTCTGT